>OY725341.1:34985353-35429797 GCA_963243735.1 Neocrepidodera transversa
GAAGGAAACTTAACGGTTTTTCTTTTAATCAAAACTTAAAAGGTTATCACCGTCAAAGCAAAACATATTCTAAAAAAAAACAATAAAAACAAAATAAAATATTCTAATCGGTTGCCTCTAAGGCGCATCAGCTTCTAGGAAGCCACACTCGAATTGTTCGACCGTCCGACGTCGTGATTCGGTGGCGTCTTCGCGTCTCTCCTCCCCCGGTGGGACGGCGCACAAGTAGTGCCGCTCGTACTTGCGGGCTCCAGCTCTCGTGCGAGGTTAGTGCCACAAATAGTGCATCGTCTGACATCTCGCGGTCTGGAATGGCGGTGGGCGGAACGGTCGCGACGGGGGGAGGTGGGGGTATAATTTTCGGGACTAAAGGTGGCGGCGGAGGGGGAACAGAGCTGGTGAGAAATGATGGGGGACTTGGTGCAACTGGAGGAGGCGGTGGAGGAGTTGAGGTTGGGGGAAGTGGTGGTGTACCTGGGGGAGGCGGGGATGGAAGTGTGGCAATTGTGGAAGAGGTGGCGGCGGAAGTGGCGGTAGAGGAATGTCGGCAACAATTGTCGGAGGGGGAAAATAGGAATTTGTTTGGATACCGGAGGTGGGCGGGTGGGAGTTCGAGTGGGAGGACCATGTGGTACGGCAATCCGGGGCCTTCGGTTTCGTAATTCTCGGGCTAGTATCTGGCAAGCCCTGAGCCTCTTGCTCTTTTGCACTTGCCTTTTTTCCGCCTGTAGTTTCAGTACTTGCAGGTGGTTTGGGGTGGCAGCACCATTAGGGGGTTCCCCGGGACATCGTGTCAATATTCTGTAAAGGAAGGTACGTGGTTAGCATGACTCGGTATCGATCACATGGGCCGGTATGTGTACTCGCGGGACGCGTTTTCCGGTCGCGGTGTTAAGGTCGTATACCACCTGTGATATTGCTCGCGTGACGATGTACGGTCCGGCGTATTCCGGGGCTAGTTCCGCTACGAAACCTTCCTTTTTCTGAGAACGGCGAGTGACGTTCCCGTTTTACCACCTAGTGGCATCCTTTCGGGGTGCTGAACGGCATTGACCTTCTCGGTCTTTCTAGTCCTATTTGGTCCTGGTGGTGGCGGAGTACGGCTTCTGGTAGCGCCGGCAGGGGGTTTTCATTTGGCAATTGACGGCCTTCCTTCCCTTTTTTTCTTTTGTACTTCCACTCTCGGTAGCTCTGGGAGGTTGCAGCAGCATCTCTTGCTGTTGATTGTCCTGAGAGCAGATTAAGGCTGATCCTAATTCGATGGAGAAGCATGGTACGGGCCAGGCATCCACCGCGACGGAGCGGTTGTCCACCAAAACATATTTAGAAGCGGATTCTAAATGGGAGGCCTTTAGATGGGTCTCTGGGATAGTTACGGTCTCTGTGATCACTACCGGGTCAAAACTATTGTCAACGGGAGCTCATTTCTCCTTGATACTTCCATGATGCGGCTATCTGATTTCTTTCCTCCAGAATTGTAGCCTCATTTTCCCTACCGGAATCGCTGGTAACATTTGGCATGTTTACTTGTAAATGGGGGTGATGGTCTTCATTCGGTATACCGGGGGCGGTTTCATAAGGGCGTTGCTGCACAAGTCTCGTTTCCGGGCAGCGTTCTGGCGTTTTTTCCGATTGAGGACAAGGGCAGTTGCGGAACATGATTCCTTCTCTTCTACATCTCGGGCAAAAGATCCGGGGCGCCTCTCCACATTGGCCTCACATGTTGCGTCTGGTCACAACGCCAACACTCTTCGTTCCTTTCGGTGGATCCTCTAGTGATTGGGGTGATTGGGGTTGCTGACGTCTGCTGGTTTGTCTCAGTACGGCCTACGTTGTTTCCCTGAGTGACGGAGGCGGTAGGATATGTTTGGGGTAATGGAGTGGGAGTATTACTTAACGGGGAAGACTGAGGGGTAGAATTGGTCATATACGGATTAAACTGAACATGTGGGAAGGATATGTATGGAGGTGGTGAAACAATGTGGGATGGAGTGGGTAGAGCGGATATCCGGGCTAGTTAGATTTCTGATCGGAGTAACTCATATTCTCTAACGGCTTTGATAAGTCCCTTCACGTTACTGAAGTCGGTTCTGCGGATGTGAAGTCGAAATTCAGGATGCAGATTTCGATAGAGCCACTGCAGTTCCTGATCTAACGTTATGCCTCCATGTCGGCGAATAAGCGTCTGCAGGTCGGTGATATAGGATGTGGCGGTTTCTTCCAGCTGTTGTGTCCTTCTGCTGATGGCGACTTCTAGGTCAATGCGGTAATTGACGGGGAAGAAGAAATTTTGGAAGGCGGTGCGAAACTCTTCCCAGGTCGACCAATACCGTCGGTTATTCCTGAACCACATGGCAGGCATCCCTTGTAGTAGGTCAGGCATAACCTGAGGAGTCGGTCCTTTCTGAACTTTCGGCATCTTCTCAGTATTTCATCGGTCCTTTCTAATTACGGTATCGCCAAACTTGTAATTCGTACGTCTTGTTCGGTCGAGTGTCGGATTTCAACTCTCCAAATTTGATCTCAATGAACGCCAAATGTGTCTAACAACGGTAATCTGGTGGGGATTGGTGCTTCTGCGCACTTTTACGTCTGTCTGTCTCGGTATTACTCGGAATTGCTCGTAATTTCTCGTTTGAGGTCGTAATTATGGCTTAGACCCTTGTATCGTGAGAACGGCTTCTTGGATTTGAAAACGAATATTGGCAATCGATTCTACGTCCTCGTAAACCTATTAAACGAGGGGTCACTCGGTATCCTTTTAGAGTCTGTCAAAGTGACAAGTCGGTAGAATTCAACGGGTTTCGGTGTATTTCCTCCTCTAAACGTGTTTGGGATCGATGCGGGCTCTCTTTGAGCAAAAGTGGACAATCTGTCAGCGGTTTTTGGCGGATTTCCGTATATTTCGCTCCTTTGAATCGTTCTACGGTGGTTTTGGCTCTTTGCAGTGGCTGGTTCAATCTTTAGCCTCGGAATCAGCTTTTTCCACAAGTTCGGTAATCAGCGGTCTTGGTACACCATAAAAACGGTCCCTGCTCGGGCGCCAAATTTGCAACGACACTTCGGTCGTTGCGGGTCACTTTGGCGCCTCAGTCCAGGTTTCGGATTGCCTTGGGCGCCACTTTCCGTTTAGAGTGTGAAGGCCACTTGCTCCGGGCAGCGTCAGTGAAGAAAAATACTCCAGGGGTCGTTATGGTTTCGACTAATGCCTTGGTAGCCAGAAGGGCGGGCTCTACTTGCCCTACTGGGCGGAGGTCCTGGGTATTCGCTGCAATATATAAACTCACAATATATAAACTCACAACCAGTTAGATTAAAATAAAAATCACCAAATGAAAATAACTGCTTTTATTGTAACTCCAAAAATATCAGCATAAAAAAGGACCCAGCGGAGAAAGGTGTGTAACGTTTTATGAAGCCAAACCAAAAATAAAAGCAACTTGTTAAAAATAACAAAAATGCGTGAAAATGGTTGATGGTCGGAGCGCGATGGGTTTAAGCGTTGATACAGGTGATGATGATGTAGCAAATCGTGCAGATGAGGAAAAAGGTACGCGGTGATTCTACTTGGTCGAACAAAGTACTATTTTATATGGTAACTTCCCTTAAGCGTTCCCTCCCGGTATCTAGTACAAATTTAATTGGAGGTGATTGCTCACAGCAGCCAATTGTTATTATTAATACAAACTGGAATCTCGTTTTACGGTGCAAATATCTTTAGGAGGTGATTTCTCACGGCTCCGGTTATTTTTATAGATCAAACTTAGGTCGCGTTCCCCCTGTATAACGGCACTAATTTAATTGGAGGTGATTGCTCACAGCAGCCAATTGTTATTATTATTCAAAATGACTCGCGGTGTTTTAAGGCGGTGATTGCTCACGGCACCTACTTATAATTAGCTAGATCTGAAACGCGTTCCCCCTGTATACGGCACTGATTTAATTGGAGGTGATTTCTCACGGCAACCAATTTTATTATTAAATAAAAAATAAAACGAGTCGCGGTACAATTTATTAGGCGGTGATTTCTCACGGCACCAGCTGATTATTATTAAAACGCGTTTCACCCTGTATACGGAATATTTACTTGGAGGTGATTGCTCACAGCAGCCAAGGTTATTATTAAGCAAAAATGACTCGCGGTATTTTAGGCGGTGATTTCTCACAGCACCAACTGATTATTATCGCGTTTCCCCTGTATACGGCACAAATTAAATCGCGTTTAAATAAAAATAGCACTTTGTTACCTATTCAATGATTAAACTTACTACTACCTATTTTTCCTCACCGGTGTACTGCTGCTGGTCAGGCGTGGTAGTCGGCTTGCTGGCACTCGAACAACTGAATTATTATTCTCCTCTAGTCTAGGGATGTTACAGTTCCACTGGACCTATTCTTTTGGAACAGGTATGGCATGTCTGTTCCACGTACCTATTACCGAATATCATACGTACCTGTTCCGGTTTCTGTGTTCTTTCGACGTTTGGACCTATCGCTATTATTTGGAACGTGTGGATTACAGGCATGGCTCGTTTGCCTGGCCGTTCCGCAGTTCCGCATATTAGGTTCATGATAAAATTTGTAAATACGTGGTGTTACCTACATTACATTTTTATTTGTTTGGGTTATAATTTTGAAACGTGATCGATTTTATCGGATCTGAAATTGGAATAACTTTTATAATGCCTATCTAATATAGGTAACTAATTTAGAATTTAAAACTAAATAATTTTAATTTGAATAAAAGATTTGTTCTAAATTTAATTCAAAAATAGAAAAGTTCATATCCGGAATGGTAATTATCAACACATATTAAAAAAATTTTTGTTGAAAGTAAAACAAAATAAAATACTGTTTCTAATTATAAACTAAATATATAAAAGTAGATAAAGAACTTAAAAAAGAAATAAATATATAACATTTGAAAAAGATATAAAAACAAACAATTTATAAAAATATAGTAAAAAATATTTCATTTTAGATATTTTGAATTGGAATTTAAAAATAAAAGCATTTCCACTTTTTTAGATTTTAGCCGTTGTCGCCGATCGTTCAATATTAGTCCGGCTTTCGAAAATAAACTTTCGCATGGCACTGATGTAGCTACAGCGCATAATTTATTTTTAACTAAAATACTCAAATTGGGATATATGTATTTATGGTCTCTCCACCAAATTAAAGGATCTTTTTTTCGGTCTAACAAATCTTCTTCCAAATACCTTTGAACCTCTATAATAGCTCTAGAAGTCGAGCTTTTAATTGGGTTTTTACTTCCTTCTCCAGAAGTTATTTTGTCCAATGTGGTCCAAATTGAAAATTTTTTCTGTTTTTGAGGTTCGATTGGAGTTGTAGGTTCAGGTACATTTTTTTCGGATTGAAGTTGCTCATGCTCCTTTCTCGAAATTATTTCAGCCAGTTCCGCAATGGTATTTTTCTTGGCCCTTTCAACCGCGTCGTTATTTTTAAATGGCAATGTTTTAAAACGGGGATCTAAAAAAGTTGTCATTGCAAGAGTATTGCTATACTCTATGTTACCCAGTCTATTTCGAAGGCCACTTTGTAATTTTTTTACAACTGTTACTCCCGATGATGTCATTTCTGAATGTAAAAGTTCTTGGCAGACGTCTAAAAGTCCTTCCGTAATCACAATTACTAAGGAACAAACAAGATATTGCTGTCTACTTATAACACGTGTGGCATCTTCAAAAGGTTCCAAAATATTTTTCAAATCTCTTAGTGTCCGCCATTCATCGAGAGAAAGCTGCGGTAACGCAATATCCAGAAGGGCAACAGTACTACGTACAGCTTCTTCCAACTCTAAAAATCTCTCTATCATATAAAACGTAGAATTCCATCGAGTCACCACATCTTGGAGAAGTTTCTTACTTATTTTAGCACCAGAATTTTCTTGAAAAAGTGAAAGTTTTTTTGTAGCTATAGCACTTCTTTTAAAATGAGTAACTATAGTTTTCACTTTTCCTATAATTTCAATTACGGATGGATCTAAATTAAGCGCATCTTGGACTATTAAATTTAAGGTATGGGCATAGCATCCAAAAAACTTCCAACCCGTACAATTTTTAATGGCACCTGTTATATTTGAGGCATTGTCTGAAACAGCTAATACAACTTTTTTCTCGACACTCCATTCTTCAGTTACACTTCTCAGTTCATTAGCTAAATTTACACTTGCGTGATTTTTGTCAAAAACCGCACATTTCAAAAGCATTGCTTGTAGCTTAAATTCGGCGTCAATAAAATGAACAGTGACGGCCATAAAACTGTCATTGTTGGAGGAAGTCCAACAGTCGGTGGTTAAGGAAACCGCATTAAAATCTTTGGCTATTTCTTTGGAAGCAACTAAACATTGTTCATAAATACTAGGCACTAGGGTCTTTGATATCGTTTGTCTGCAAGGAATTTGATATGAAGGATTTAGCGCTTTTGTGTATTGCCGAAACCCTTCGTCTTCAACAACTCTAAAAGGTTGATAATCTTTATACAACATCATTAGAAGCGCATCATCAATTTTTTTCTTAAGAACCGGTGTAATTTTTTTTTGAATAAATGTTGAAATTCTAGTTTGAGATTCAGATTTTGTTTTCAAATCACATTTCGGCTCCGAACTAGCCTGTGATAAAAAAAATTTTAATTGTAAAATTATCGAAATCGTTTACACGGTTCATTTTAAGAACGTTTATATTAATAATTACCTCTGTTTTAGAAGAACTTTCTTCTTGTTCCTTTGGTATATCACTATCTTCTTGCAAAGAAACATTTTTATTATACTGCTCTAGTTGAACAGTGGGATGTTTCCGTTTCATATGTTTTTTTAAATTCGACACGGTGCTCTTGTACGACATTACTGTCTTACAGATGTTACATTTAGCAAGAAATTTTGTTCTGTCTAGGACAGAAAAAAATTCCATATTAAACTTGTATACCTATTCATGTTAAAAATATGAAGATAAATACGAAATTCGAAAATAAAATATTTATTAAAAATTATTAGTACGTTAAAATTATATATTAAGTGTAAGTATCAAGTGAATCCCCGACTGAAACTAGACGTAACATAAATACTCGTCTATATCGATATCGATCGTCTGTTTACTAAACAAACGGAAACGGACGATCGATATCGATATACGCAACGAGTGAACGTTACTTAAATTAACAAAACAAATACACAGACCCGTTCCACATTCGGTGTTCCCTGTTCCGCTCACGTTCTTTACTTATTGAAATACCCAGGAACTGTTTGGAACTGGAACGGGTTTTTGGAACAGGTATCAGTTTGGAACTGAAACAGGTCATACTAGGTACATCAAAAAGCTGTTCCGTAACAACTCTACTCTAGTCAGGACGAAACCTTTAATCTCCCACTTCGGATCTGGAGGGAGTCGTTTAAAACATGCGCGGAAGCAATTGTGTGGACTTAGTATAAATCTTCGAATTTACTCCTGATAAGTATGTAAAAACCGGAAAACGCGGACTTTTAAAATATAAGATTATTTACCAATAAATTATTTCTTCCACACCGGTACGGCTTGGCTGGTATTTAGCTGGTGTCGAGTTCAAATCTCTAATCGAACTGATTAAATTAATCACAAGCCGTGCCATACCATGAGACTGGTTGGGCACGCGTCGCGAGGCGAAGTCTGCCTTTGGCGGTTCCATCTTCCAGACGCCGTGTGAACTTTGTACAATCGCGTTTGACGAATTCGACGGGAGAAAATTAATAAATAAAAATACTACGATCGGAGATTAGGGAATTAAATCATTAACAAATTCGTAACTTCTTTACATTCGTTAACAAGCAGGATATCGGCAACCGGAAGCATCTAAAAACAAATATGTGCAACTTAACAGACGCATAAAAATATTAGTGCAAAATTATGATAGAAATGACATTATAAATTATTTGCGTGGATTGTCACATAATTAAAAAATTAATCGACTTACCTGAAGGATGATTAATTGTAATTATATGAACAATCTCCTCCGAAATGATTACATAATGACACACATGTAGTTTCCATTACCTTTATTTATTCGGGTTCACAATGTTTAAAGATACACCTAAATTTTTGTTAAAAACCCACAATCCCGCCTATGTCTTAGCTAATACCTTATCTCTGCGTCAGCCTGTCCGATGACAAATCCTCACTTCATTTTTTGGGGTATCCACCTCTAAATAGCTCACATACCTAATGGGGTCGACCTTCTGGGGAAGGGTGGGATGTAATCATTTCGGAGGAGATTGTTCATATAATTACAATTAATCATCCTTCAGGTAGTCGATTAATTTTTTAATTATATTTCACAATCTCCTCCTCATGATTACATAATGACACACATGTAGATGTTGAAAGAATTTGAGCTATTTAGAAATTTAATTTTTTTTTTTTTAACCAAAGATATATCTTTTACGAGTGCCTAATTAAATACAAATTAATTCCTTTACACTCACACTCCTATGGTATTTTATGTATATTCTAAAAAATATACCGCATAAATTTCCAATTAGAAAGACAATGGCCATTTCTCAAACATCAGTTTCCGAAAAGTTATTCTTAGAGATGGTGGGCTTATAAAACTTGTTAAGAGGCCCGCACGCCATGTGCCTTTCGTGGTTGCTTGGAAAATGTGCTTGTATTCTAATAAATTGGGTGTATGCCATTGGATGGCAGTAGAAGTAGTTTCTGAAATATATATTTACTACTAGTAAGTAATCCTACCCTCTGCGCAGAACGAGATTGAGCGCGACAAAACATAATTGTGTTTTCGGACGAGACCTCGGCTAGTATAGCGACTAAAAATATGCGTTGTATTATAAAAAAAAAAGAAGTGCCATTAACACGCACTTGAGAATTAAATACAGAATCGATTGGTGAAAACTACAGCTTCGTATCTTTAATATTAACGGAGCGTTCGTCCAAACCCATTTCAGAGGCAAGATAACATATGATATTGGCGCCTCTTAAGAGCCAATAATTTTTCAAACCAACCTGCAGTTTTACGGATAGATTCTCTATCCAAACCCTTTATAAATGCTGCAGCCGTAGATACATGGCGAAAACGATACTACCTGAAATTATTTCTTAACCAACGACATAACGTTTGAGTTAGTTTGATATGGTTTTTTAAACATTAAAATTATTGTGAATTTAATCATCGATCTACTGTCCTTGTTCATGTATAAATAATACAATATTGTCTTAGGTACACGTAAATTCGGTTTTTCAACAAATAATTAAATGAAAGAGGGGCTGACACTTGTCAGATGTCTTAATTCCATCCGAATCTTCTGTAGTACTGAATCTTCGGATGTTTTTATATTTGAACTCCTTAATTTTGAAAACCTATATGCAATAATAATTTTCCTAAAAGAGTTTCTAACGAAAACCAACTTCTTAATAATTCAAGACTTCTATGTTCTCCTCGAGATTGTAAACTAAGGGATCGATTTTTAATCTTAAACAAATATACCATATATTTAAATAATTCGAGTATTTGATCTAACGTGTTACTCGCTATACAGAAGAGAAGATTCTTTGAATGTCCTACTCCAGAAGGAGACCTCTTCTTAAAAATACCATTCGAATATATTGTCCTTAAAGGAGAAAAAACCGTGTACCTCAGGGTCTTACACCATTGATATCTGTATCAATGATTTCCACAACACTGGATTAATGGTTGTGTTTTCCATTAGGGGACTACTATAATACAATCTTCTTTAAAACAGTTAAAATTATTAACATTATTTTGGAATGTTGGCGAACAATGTCGCACTTATTATTTTATTTTAAACCCTTCATCGTTTTTAGTTCATACTCTGTTTCAATGTTTAAATATCTGGATTCCATATCTGCTTCAAAATTGTGCTTCGTATTGATTTATGATTTGAAAATAAGAAATTTTTCTATTTTCGCACTACTTCCAGATATCCAGTGCTAATATACCAAGATTTGGATATCTTGTTTATATACGCAATTTCCGTGGTATTGTCCATTCTTAACAGTACTCGACAGTTACTTTATATATACTTTATATAAGAATTGATTTTAATCTGCTAAGGTTCTAATTAGTGAATATTAAAAGCTTTTTGTTATAAGCTTCACAACCCACAAGTTTGTTCCATGTTACAAACTCTACCACAAACTTTTAAACAAGCATCAGAAAACATTTTAACAAAAAATCATCACCTACTTTTCTGTGACCTTTTAACATTTTCAATCCACCTTAAAAATCATGTCGTAAATCACTTGGGATTTTATAAGTCCCAATATATTTAGCAAAATCGCGAAACCTAACCTCTGCATGACCGTCTAGTCACTTTATTAAATCGTGATATAAAAAATCCTCTTATTTCATTTGTTGAATTAAATATGAACCTATAGTGGTTGTTACGTTTCAACCTCTATATAATTAGAAGAACCTTTCAAATATGATTTTTTCTTGTAAGAGCACATGTAAAAATATAAATTTTATATATATCAAAATAAAAAATTATTTTTCTTTACAAAGATAGGTTTTTGCTTGGATTCCGCTGAATCTTTTTCTTGTTATTCTCGCCTTCTGTGTGGCGAAACCACCATGAAAATCATCTGTGAAATTTCATCCAAACTTTAGAATCGATGACACTGACAGATAGTGAGGTTAAGATTCATGTTACCGCAAAACGTTCTAAAGTGCCATTTCCAAAATAAAACGTTATATGATAAAAGGAAAGATTGGCTGTTCGCCACAACAAGTAAATAGATAAATAAAGAGAATTATTTATAGTGTACGAAGCACTAGAGAACCCCAAGTACTAGTAAATTTGACTGGGAATCCGTATACTTCTATTGGTATTTATTAAAAACGTAAACCATCTTTTCCTAGTTTTGTGTGAATTCTATATTTCTCTGAATTTTTTCCTATTATTAAAATATTGTTTTAGTATGTATAATGACTTTAATGTTCTTATGCCATATTTTAAGAACTGGTTTAAGCAGTTTTGTAAAAGTAAACGGTGTATAAGATAAACCAAATGATAGCCAAGTATAAATTTTGGATCCAAAAACACACGTTAGTTGTTTTTTATGTTTAGCATTTATATTTTTTATGTTTAACATTTATATTTTTTATGTTTAACATTTATATGAATTAAATATTAATCATATCTAAAGTCAGTAGTACAGTGAACACCATTTTTATACATTAGAGCTTAAGCAGTTTTATAGTTTTCCACATTTTTGGGAACCAAATGTATTTAAATTCTTTAAATCTTTAAATTAACCTAACCAATTCATTTGAATGGTTGTAATGTCTCTTCAATACAATACATGTGTATTGTACGTAAACAAGGTGTAATTGCTAATCATGTGATTAGGGCCATAAGATATTATACATGTGTATAATACTTCAGGTAAAATACCGGTATTCTAAAATAAAAAAATTTAAACCTAAAACAAATGATAACTTACTCGTATTATCATATATTTTTTATATTTCGTTCTTTAATCTCCCTAATTTTGTCTTAAATTCCAGTTTCTCTTCCTTGCTTTCGGCCATGATTTCTCGTTCCCCCTCGCCTCTTTGTAGCGACTATTCCTCAAATGGCGCTTTGAGACTCTACTTATAGTAGTGCTTAATCCTTTTGCTGCTAATAAACTCAACTCAAGTTCTTTATATAAGATACGAACAAAAAGGGAAGGGTAATTTTTATTGATTATACATTCTTCCAAAATATTTTGGCGAATTTCCTTTTTAACTCCATGTTGGAGCACCACTGCCCAATTATTAGTATCAAGCTCCAACAAAACACAAATATTTTTATTTTTTGAGGACTTTAGATTTCTCTATCGCTCGACTCCAGGCGATGAGGAATACGATGAAACTGATAACTGATTCATCGGAACCTTACTTACGTTTTATTATTATTATTTTTAACAGTCAAAAATAAATTGGTGTTATTAATTTTTTTCCCAACTCATGTGAGTGGTTTTTTCTAATCAAATCGTTATTTAATTCGCTTGGATCCACATAAAAACTCGTTTCTCATTACCGGTTTATTAAATTGCTGAAATGGCAACTCTGATTTTAAATAACCAATTCATATGAATGGTTGTAATATCTCTTCAATACAATACATGTGTATTGTATGTAAACGAGATGTAATTGCTAATCATGTGATTAGGGCCATAAGATATTATACATGTGTATAATACTTCAAGTAAAATACCGGTATTCTAAAACAAAAATTTTTAATCCTAAAACAAATGATAACTTAGTCGTATTATCATATATTTTTCATATTTCGTTCTTTAATTTTCCTAATTTTGTCTTAAATTCCAGTTTCTTTTTTAATTAATTTTACCACTAAAATACACAACTTTACCCGAACACACAAAGAAATGAAGTGAGGATTTGTCATCGGACAGGCTGACGCAGAGATAAGGTATTAGCTAAGACATAGGCGGGGTTGTGTGTATTTAACAAAAATTTAGGTGTACCTTTAAACATTGTGAACCCGAATAAATAAAGGTAATGGAAACTACATGTGTGTCATTATGTAATCATGAGGAGGAGATTGTGAAATATAATATAGATTTGTAATACAGTTATTTGTTGACCGTTAGTTATAATTATACTTAAAATTTGTTTTATTCTTTTCATACATTTGCCAACTTACGGTATTGTTTATCTATTCGTTATTAATTTTTTTATATTTAATAAAATTGTATTTCATTATAATGTATATAAGTTATTAATGAAATAGTAATAAAGTAGTTGGAAAATAATCAACTATTTTTATACAAATCGTTCTTATTTAGTTATATTTTACTATTGGAGCGCATTTGTCGGGGCGCATTTATTCGGGTCGCAATTGTCGGGGTACCATATTAGCTACAAAGAACTGAATGTTCTAAACTCTTAATCAAAACAGCATTTTTGTAAATTTTGTCTCACATTGCAAACAAAATTTGCAATAAATCTTCAAAATAAACATAACACAGAAGATAGTATTAAGCAGTTTCTCTCAATGGAAACAGGAAACAAATTGAGAGCGAAGCTCATCAAGGCAATACGAACAGAGGGAGATTTTATACTAAGACTAAATATAGTAGATAGTATACCACTTTGGTACCAAACAGTTTCAGTACCGCAAGATGACAGGCTGGGGATGGCGGGGCATGTGGCGCGAGATGACCTTTTGAAAATAAATCAAAAAATTGGCAAAATGGCGATTAAAAATATATATTAATATAAAATTCAATATAAATTATACACATATGAACGAGTGTTGATAAAATAAAACATGGCGATTAAAAATATATATTAATATAACAGGAGGCGCGGATGACAGGTTGGGTTGGACCGAAAATTCCAAGATGGCGCGCGAAAACGGTTGACAGCTGCGGCGCGAAAGGCGCGAGATGACCTTTTGAAATATATGAAAAATTGTAAAATTGACAACTGGACCACATGGCGATTAAAAATATATATTAATATAAAATGAGGGTTGACCGTTTGAAAATATATGAAAAAATTGTAAAATTGACACTATAAAATTCAATATAAATTATACACATATGAACGAGTGTTGATAAAATAAAACACACACAACATGGCGATTAAAACTATATATTAATATAAAATTCAATATAAATTATACATATATGAACGAGTGTTGATAAAATAGAACACAGCAATCAATTAAAAACATAAATTAATATAAAATATAAACATTTGAAAGAGTGATATTATAAATTTAAAGCACAGAGAACTGTAGAGAGCGAGAGAGATAGAGATAGAGATAGAGAGAGAGAGATCTAGTTTACTATCATCTAGCTTACTACTATACCTAGTATGTCTTTTGCGTCAGCCGGTAAATATTCTACAACTATGTATAGATATGATTTTAAATTATTTTCATTAATTTTTCTGCAAAAATCGTTGATATCTATTTTTGCGTCTAAATATTCCTCACATATGTGACTGCCCAAAACCAACAGATCATAGCGAGTGTTTAAATTTTGCACGCCTTCTTCATCATAACATTGATGACCATAATTAATATTGTGCAATGCATCAAAAGCCAAATCATCAAACTCCCTTTGTCATCTCTGAATTGAAGAGCGTAGATCTGTGGCGACGGGCCAGTGTTCATAAGAATAGCTCATCCACATTTTCGTCTGCGTAATAATAAAATTAATCACGCAGTTACATTTTGCACAAACTGTTTCTATCTGTGATATTCTATTTGCTAACTAACCATGGGTAAATATAGTTTAATAACTCTTTATCTCCATTTAATTCGTTTTTAGAACGTTTCGATAAGATAAAAAACCCCATTATAAGATATGTGTGAAACCCCTCAGAATAGAATTAATCAATAATTCTATTCTGTATTGCACCAACATTAATTCATCCATTTGAGACTTAATAGTTCCTCCTAATGTCTTTTTCATCTCAACCTGAAATATGAAATAAATAAACATGTAAATAATATAGAGGAAATATATATATATATAAGATTAATCAACAATAAAAAGAGTACCTACAAAACATTGCAACAGAGATATGAACTTAAATTAAATTTCATTTCAAAATGACATGAAATCATTTTTAAAGGTTGTTTGACTAACTAGAAGTAAAATAAAAATGTAATTATTTGACATCATTTTTTATAAATCATTAAAATATCATACGTGTTTTTCTGATTTTAGAACAAGTTTCACACAATTTCAATGTTCCATATACATCATTTTCATTTACTATATGCCTAAAAGACCTTAATTTACTAAATAGTGAAAATAAATTAAATATTCTATCATTGATCTACACTTCTTAAAAAAAATATATAATTAAAGTGGTATTGAATTTAACCAGAATACTATTTGAATTTTAAATAATTTCATAGTGCAATTAATGTACTTCTTTATTTATATAAGAGTTTAGCTAAAGCAACAGTTTTAATTCATCTAAATATAATTTAATCAGTCATTGTTATTATATACAAAATAATATCACCGTACTAATTTGTTTGGCTTTTATATTAAGACATATCTTGTATGATATTAATTATAGATAAACATGACTCTTGGTTACTTAATATATTCAAAGAAAAAATCTCCTTTTGTAAATAAAGTGCACATTGAGAAAAATCGTCTTTAGTGTCTGTTAACAATAACCGATTTAATTCATTGCGATTATGTATATCTACAGACTTATCTAATTCATTAGTTCATAAATAATTGTACAAACCTTATCTACACGCTGCTTTCTCTGGGCTTCCTCAATTTCTACCTCCATACTTTCTCCCCATTCAATATATTTTGTCTTCTAAAACAAACAGTTTAATTTAAATATAAATATGTTAAAATTGAGATTAACTTACGTTTTCTTCAGCCACCTGCTTTCTAAGGGAACGTTTTAGCTGATCATATAACATCTTCAGCTGGTCGATAGTTCTTGGCCCAGACCTGGCCTAAGCATTGTACAACTGAACAATTTCTTGCCGGCACTTTTTTTTCGACATAACAGTTCTCCCGTCTGGTTTTTTGTCCTCAATTATCTGTTTATATCTACAAAAAGAGGTAAATTTGGGATAAGGAGTCACAGAAAACATTTAAGGAAATTGAAAAGATGGTATACAAATGGTATAGGTTAAAATATAATTATTAAAACTATGTTTTCTACAAAACGATTGTAATCCTTACTTTATAATAATGTTAACCAGATTCTCCTTTTCAATTGAGGTATAATTAGCCCCGCGAGATCTTTTCACTTTTTGATTTTCCATTTTAGAAATCACATACAGAGACACATAATAACCAAACTAATTTTGCGCGAACGGCGAAATGTCACTGTCAATAAAGAGCAACTTCACTCCAGTTCAGATCCGAAAAAGCGTTGTTGCCCGAATGCTTGCGCTGCTATTCACTATTTAGTTAACGAGAGAAATAAATTGTTTCTGTCTACCCGACAACAATTTAACGAATCTTTAAATTTATTGGGTCATTACTTACTGAGAGCACGAACGGTAGAAACTATGGAAATATAGTATAAAAAGTGCTGTATATGATAAATAATGCAATAAAAACAATAATAAAATTAATTAAAAAAATATATTATTTTTAGTTTAAAATATTTTTAAATTTAAAAATGTAATTTGACAGATATCCACCATATTTAATTTATTGCGACAAAACAAATGAAATTTACATGTAGACGGTAATGTCTAATGGGTCTTTAAGAGACCTTTAAAATTAGCTTAGTGAGCGGTCCATCTACCCAATGTTGGTTTTAACGACTCAATAGCGCGGCTAAAGGTTCTTTAAATATTTAAAGATCGTTCTATCTACCGGCTATTAATTTATTAGACAAAATATGATAAAGATAATGGAATTATTTTTTTCGTTCCCATGCTTTCAGTTATTTACAACTGGCAGCCTTATCAGTTTTTATTTCCTGTTTATGTGTGTGAGAGACTGAAATTTAGTAGCTATTATTATTTAGTGTTTTTTTTTTTAATGTTTTTTGGCATCTGTCCGTTTATTACTTATTTACCGAGCCACTGGCTACCGGTCAAGCGTTCTTATTTTGTTTAGTCGGTGGGCAGTTGCTTAAGTGTTTTTCATCAGTGAAAGTGAAATTGTACAATTATTTACCCCTAGGTGTCGGCTATAGAATTGAGCGTGATTATTTTCTCGTTTTTTTCTAGCCTATGCCTATGGATAATAATAACTCCATCGTGCTAGTTTTTGTTTAATCATATTTTTAAGGTACGTTTTTTATTTGCTCTTAGTGTTGATTTCGGTAATCCCGCCGGTAATTTCCCAATCATCAAGTCGAGCCATAGCTGCTTTCACATTATTTATTATTAACAATTGTTAATTTTACACTTTTTCATATATTTCAAAAGGTCATCTCGCGCCTTTCGCGCCGCAGCTGTCAGCCGTTTTCGCGCGCCATCTTGGAATTTTCGCGCCATATGCCCCGCCCTCCCCAGCCTGTCATCTTGCGGTACTGAAACTGTTTGGTACCAAAGTGGTATACTATCTACTAAATATAATGCACAAAACAATATCATTGTTGTGTGAGGAGACCTATGTTAAACAAAGACGTGACAAAAAAAAATTGTCATACATCAAAGTCAGCCAACATGCTATTGGTGTGGTCCATTGATGGTTATAATGATGATTATGAACTATGAATCACTTTGCCGAAATTCATAATAGCAGTAGTCTTCAAATCAAATTGGTGAATTCAGATAACACCCACAGAGGCACCCCAATAATACCTCGATGGAGTCGAAAAAATGAATTGCAGTGGGAAACTGGTTCAGAAAATGCCCCAGAATTTGTTGAATCATGTACCTCGTATGAATCTGTGGAAGGAATAACCTTAATTTTTGATCATATAAGTGTTATTGCACTGACAGGAAATTCCATTCCAGTTGACGTTTAAATTTCTCCTCCTTCCTTGGTGCCCATTGGTGGTGTCTATCAGTTGATTATCAAATCAAGGCGAGTAAACATTCGCCGTTCTCCTATGAGAAAGTTTTTTATATTAATACCAAATCAGTAAGAGTAAATGGAATTAATTTTTTCCAATTATTGTACAGACATGGATGGAGGTGAGGCCAATATCAAAGGAAGGTGCTCTACATCACAAAAAGATACATTCGAGAGTGTACACAAATCAACAAAGCCACTGTAAACTGTATTAAACTAAGAAAGAGGATTTTTCCGCATATTAGGTTGTGAATAATGAATATTATGAATAACAAACCGAGTATTCCGTGTCATCTTGGAATTAGGGATTGAAGTTGGGATTAGGGCGATTGATGAGGGAGTTTTGGAGGTGAACTTTGAAGGCCGAGGCCTTCTGGGCTGGAGAGTGAAGGACTTGTACCGTCGAAAATGAGGTGGGATTGTGTTTTGGTTTTTTGGCCTATAAGTACCACCAGTTTGTACTAGAACCTAGACCCATCCCTATGATCAAGGTCTGAAGTGACCTCGACCGATAAGTGTTGATTTGTAGCCTGATAAGGGCATTCCGCAGATTCCACTCGGTTTTAACGATTCGATCTTGGATTCTGACAAACTCGCGGTAGAGTTGGCGTTTCCGCAGTATTTTCGGGAAGGTTTTCATATATGATTCTTTGGTAGAGAGGCCAGTTTACTTTTCATAGGATCTGGTAGATCTGGGAGGTATAGGGTCAAAAGGGAGGTTTAGACCATAATTGTGGTTGAATAGGCTGGTGATTTGGCCCGTTAGGATTTTGGAGATTAGCTCTCGGCTATGAGGGATGCCATTCATAAGGATTGTGGTGAGGAGGGAGATGGATTGATAGGTAGAGGAGCAGGAGGTTTTGGTACGACAACCTGGGCTTTTTCTGTGGGGTTTTGAGGGATCCTAGTACGTTCGGGACATTTTAGGGAGAAGGCTGGGTGATTGCCTTTACATTTGGGACATTTGAGATTTCGGGGTTGGGGGCAGGAGGAGCGATGGAGGTCTCCGCAAATGCAGCACTTTATGGAATTGCGACACTGGGTCGCAGTATGGCCGTTGGGGGATTTTTCCATGTCGGTAAAGGAAGACTTGGAGAGGGTGACTGTTGGAGGAGTGTTGGAGGAAGTTGCAGTTAGATTGGAGAAGTTTTTAAGGATAAAAGGGAGGAATGAGAAATTTGAGGATGTCTGGTTCAAGAGGTTTTGAAGGTGTTGGGTGAGGAGTTTGAGGATGTTTTAGAGAACGAGTTGGATGAGCAAGGCGAATTTGTGTGGGGTATGTTTGGCCGCCAGTATTATCTGGGTGAGGTTTCTGTAGGCTTCAAAGTTTTCAGCTAGGTAGGGCATGAAGGGAGGCATTTTGGGAGGGGGCGTGCATTGGGTTTTAGGGACCGTTCCTGTCGAGAAGTGTTTGCCGCTATCCCCCAGGAAAGACTGGGTTTTGGATGAACACGTTTCATGAAATAACTTGTGCGATTATCGATGGTCACGAAACCATTCGTTGTATTATATATGATAAGATCTTCTGTGTTCATTAACCCTTGTGACAAATGTTCTCTCCGTTTGAACTTTACACATTTTTGTACAAGACCCACAAGTTAGTGAATAAACTCCCGATTAAAAATGTTTATTTATTTTATCTTTATTAATCTCTTTTGATACCTTAAGCCTATTCGACAAATGTTCTTTTAGATTATTTTAAATTCTTTTAATCTTTTAATTGCTTTTATAATTGTTAATGGCTATTAGTTAAGCCCTCATAATATTAGAGAGGTATTTATTCTTAGTTCTTTTAGTATAAATTTCTGGCTATTTTTGTAAATAACCAAACAACTAAACAACTATTTAATAATAAAATAATACACTGAAATGATTCAGAATGAAAATTGGCTAGATATATATTTAGAAGCTGATATAAACAAATGTATGAAAATATTTATTTCTAAAGTAAAATCAAATATCGGAAAATCAAACACTATTATAAAAAAAATCTGATGTGGCCAGCACATGACCTCTCGCCATTTTTGAATCAAAAATTTACAGGTTGACACAAAAAAGTATGAAAAAAAATTATATTTTTGTAAATCTGGCAACAATGGCAAAAGTTTCGAAAATTTTAATGAGATGAAAATAAACTATAGGGTATACAAAATATATGTGTAAAACTTTATTGCCGTTTTGTATAATAATGGCGTCATCACCCATAGCAACTGCCACTTCCGGTTGTGCGATTGGCACCAAAATCTAATCAGATCTAATCTAGGGTATCAGAATCCTGTATGCAAAATTTCAAAATTTTTTATTCAGTAGTTTTTGAGTTATCGTTACTACAACATCCATCCAAACACACACACACACACTAACACACTAACACACACACACACTAACACACACACACACACACACTAACACACACACACAGACATCATCGCGAAAATATTAAAATCGTATTCTAGGGACCCCAAAACGTGTTTATCCATTGAAAACTCACTACCCAATTTTTAGCATGATTCCTATACCTCTCTTATCTGAAGGGCGAGAGGTAATAAAGAACCGAAATAAAAAAATTAAGTCGTCGATTACAACTGGTTTATTAAATTCGATAAAAAAAAACCTATTATATAAAATTATGAAAAATGACAACTCCGAAATTAATATATTAAATTTTAGACGATACAGAAACCATCTTAATAATCTAATAACGAAAACTAAACAAAAAATAGAACAAAATAAAAACATTAGCAAAAACCTATGGAGCTGTATTAAAGAAATGTCAAATACGACAGAATCTAGAAATTCTATAGAGGAAGTGAAGCTGGCCAACGGAAACATTACTATAAATTATAAACAAATAGCTAATGCTTTTTGTGATCATTCCACAACAGTAGGACAACAAATGGCTGACAGTATAAAACAAAGGAAAGATACAAATTTGAAAGCGAAATATATTACCAAGACTATATTTCTGTCCGAGACAAATAATGATGAGGTTGTTGCAATAATATCTGAGCTAAAAAATAGGAAAACTCCAGGTCTAGATAATATTAAAGCAGAAATGATAAAAGATGTATCTCAAGTGTTGGCACCTGTCCTAACATTTTTATTTAATAAATCTTTAAAAGATGGTATCTTTCCCGAACCATTAAAACATACTGTGATAACACCTATTTATAAAATTAAAGATAAATTAATTGTTACAAATTATCGGCCAATTTCGCTAACCTCTTGCATTAGCAAATTTTTCGAAAAATTATTGCAAAAAAGAATAAATTCCTTCCTAAATAAACAAAAAATACTCTCAGATAGACAATACAGTTTTCGAGAAAATAGCTCAACTTCCGATGCTGTCGCTAGATTAACAAAAATGATAAACAATTCTATAGATAAGAAAACACCATCTGCATGTATATTTGTGGACCTGGCGAAGGCATTTGATACAGTGGATCACGAACAAACTCGGCTCATTAAATAATATTGGTCTTGCTAATGACTTAATAAAAAGTTATCTACAAGGTACAATAAATGGCGAACTTAACGATTTCCAACAGATCAGATACGGAGTACCATAAGGTACTGTCTTAGGCCTTATACTTTTTAATTTATATTTGAATGATCTTTATGAATAAGAACTAAATGGGGAAGTGATATCATTTGCGGACGATATTGCTGTATTTTATCAGGCTGACGACTGGGAGTTGCTAAAACAAAATATTTCAAACGATTTTGGAACAATAATTAAATTTTTCGAAAATAAGCTCTTAACCATAAATTTTGATAAAACTATTACGTCCCATTTACGTCTTATACTAGTAATTTACCTACATATAAAGAGATCAATATAAACATCTATTCTAATACCCAAATTGTAATCAAATCAGTTAATAAAATAAAATACTTGGGAATATTTATTGATCTTTTCTAAATTTCTTGATACAGCGCATTTAAATACTTAATATTACGCTTTAGTGGAATCACATCTCAACTATTGCCTTCTTGTTTGGGGATCCACGGGCGCCCTTCTGCTTAATAACCTACATAAAATTCAGAAGTCTATACTGAAAACCATTTACAAAAAACCAAAAACGTATCCATCTGAAGCTATCTATCGCGAATCCGGAGTAATGAACATGTATCAATTGTATGCTAAATCTGTACTAATATATCAGTATAGGAAAAAAAACAGTTCTGTCTTTATCAATCATCTCTATAATACGAGATATAAAATCGAAACAGTGGTTGTACCTCGAGCTGAAAAAACAATAGGTCTAAAGTGTTTTAACTACTTAGGTCCTAATTTTTATAATGAACTCCCGACAGACCTAAAAAAATTAACTCATTCTTTATGTTCAAAAGGAAAATTAAAAATTGGTTATTAAATATCCATCACGAACATCTTCATGATTTTTAATATGTGTTAGGCTAAATATACAGGGTGATTCACGACCGACGCCACGGAGTTTTATGGCGAAATGGCATATATTCGTTAACTTTTATTGAGGTGGTATTATGTAAGTCAATAAGGACTACATTTTTAAAATGTTTTTAAACATACAGGGTGGTCCAGAAAAGTGATTTATATGAAGGTCATATATTTTTTTAAATGGAACACCCTATATTTTTTTACAGTTTTAAATTCGTCCTGAAAAGCTGATTTCAAAAACCTATAATACCTATATTATAAAATGAATTGTTTTGAAGTTATAGACAATTGAATATCGCATTTTTTCAAATTTAAATAATTGCTACGACCAAACGACATAAAATCGGATAAAACGGCTTACATGTCCCTATTATAACTTTTTGAGGTCGACTTGGTGGCATAAGAACAAAATGTATACAGTGTGATCAAACGTACGCAAATTTTGACCACCTTGTATACATTTTATTCTTATGCCACCAATTAGAAGTCAAAAAGTTAGGATAGGGCCATGTAAGCCGTTTTATCCGATTTTATGTCGTTTGGTCGTAGCAATTATTTAAAGTTGAAAAAATGCGATTTTCAATTGTCTATAACTTCAAAACAATTCATTTTATAATGTAGGTATTATAGGTTTTTGAAATCAGCTTTTCAGGACGAATCTAAAACTGTAAAAAAATATAGGGTGTTCCATTTAAAAAAATATATGACCTTCATATGAATCACTTTCCTGGAGCACCCTGTATGTTTATAAATATTTTTAAAATGTAGTCCTTATTCACTTACATAATACCACTGCAATAGAAGTTTACGAATATTTTCCATTTCGCCATAAAACTCCGTGGCGTCGGTCGTGAATCACCCTGTATAGTATACTACACAAATTTCTTTTCTTTTTTAATACTATATAGTTTATAATTATATGAATTTATTGTAGGTGAAGGGTTGTAGGCTAGTATTGTCAAGTCGTGGTTGCCCTTTTTATGTTTTTTAGGGGTTTTGTAGCTCAGACTTTTATCTGACCACGCGACGACGAGCTCTAGCTCTCCACGCTGTATTTCGAGTAGGTCGGACTTCCCCAAGATTCGGATACTATCCGCCCGACTCAAAATACAACCTGGTGAGGGTTATTTATTGAGTCACTGTGAGTTAATTGTTATTAGTTTAAACAAGAAATAAAATCACCAAATAAAAAATATACATTTATTCAAATACAATATTCACGAATGAACAAATTTAAATCTACAATAAAACTCTTATATGCTCCTACCTGGAGCGTTAATTTATTTAGTTTAGTTTAATTTTAATTTAATTTAGTTTAATTCAATTTAATTTAA
Organism: Neocrepidodera transversa; assembly: GCA_963243735.1. Taxonomy (NCBI): domain Eukaryota; kingdom Metazoa; phylum Arthropoda; class Insecta; order Coleoptera; family Chrysomelidae; genus Neocrepidodera; species Neocrepidodera transversa. The sequence continues at coordinate 35,008,615 of OY725341.1, forward strand.
TTCAATTTTTTAATTTATATTTATATTTATGAATAAACAAAATGAAATCAACCATATAACCCTTATCTTATATGCTCCTAATCAGAGAAATTTATTTACCAAAAAAAAGGGGGCAATGGAACCAATAATTAACAAAGTAAAAATGTTTATGCTTACCACATTATCCAACTAATCTGCGGAGGACGTCCACAAATTCTATATATTTTCTACTATTTATTTTATATTAAAATTATTTCATTTTTTACTTAATTTTAGTTTTTCAAATCACCATTATTATTTTCTTCAAACGCCTAGAAAGGTCACTTCCTCGCGGTAACTCAGGACTTTCCTGAATGAATGTTTTTTGTCAGAATCGTTACCTTTACAACTTATTTCTGCATAATTTTCGAGTTAATTCAACCGCGATTTTCTACCTTTAACAAATTTAAAAATCCGCTGAACTAACAGGAATTAATAGATACACAGGAAATATGGAAATAAAATTATGAAATTGCAAATAAAACTTGTTTACAGTTAATTTTAATGTGAATTACTTTATTGCCAAATTTGATTTTAAAATTAAATAGGATATTAGAATTAAATATGGAACTTGGAAATTTTATATTACTTAGAATTTGTGACAGTTTTTAAGTATTGAAGTAAATAACCATGTGCTAAATAGGTAGACTATTGATAAATTAATGAAATACGCACACCCCACGTTCAAGTTATCTTTTTGTGGGGGTTTGTTTTTGTTTATTTAACATTAGAACCATTATTTGAAATTTATGCTAATTAAATAAAAAAATTTGTACTGATTGTGGTTATGTTAAATAAATATTATTATTATTATTATTATTTTTATTATTAATATAGGTCTGATGAAGTTACTATGTAACGAAACTAGTCACCAATAAATTAATAACTTTTGTTATTTTGGGAAAATCATAAAACGTTGTTTTATTCATTTAAATATAAGAAACTAATAATTTGTCTAAAATAATAAGCAATAGCAAACTGAAGAAAAAGAGTATTTTTCAAATAAAAGTTTTTATTCCGGATGAGACAAAAATAGACAGATACTTACATTACATTATAACAAGAAAAGAGAGAAGAGATAGTGGAAAGTGATAATCGTGTGGCAGAAAGTAGTAATGTAGCAAAAAATGTATTAGTAGTGGACGTACAAGAAGGCAACCTGAATATCTGAAATATTATATTTTTGATTTTAATGATGCTTTGTTTGAAAAAGAGGGGGATGAAGTATAGTTAGTTATTATAAATTTCACAGTTATTAGTAACAGGTTGTCGTCTTGATCTGTCAACAGTAAAGAGTCCGTGAAAATACAGTGTGGCGCACCCTATACGCGTCGGTCTTTATATGGAAAACGGTAAGATTTTATAAAAAATGTTTCATGCAGGCTTAGACATGATGTATATGGGTATTCTTTAAAATTATTTTGATTTATACAGGGCGTCTCAATTAAAAGATTTGCACCGTTGTTATATTTTTTTAAATGGAACACCGTAGTAGTGGAGGTAGCGGGTTACTGTAACACTCGATGGCCTTTCCATCGAGTTCTTGACCAAGAGCCGAAGAATTGTCATTTTTTTCAGGAATACGTGCCTCAAAAGTAACTTTTAGCTGAGAAACAGAAGTAAAAGGAGTAATAGCCAATGACTAGAAGGTATTCTTCAGCAAATCTTTATTTTTCAGCAAAAATTTCAGTTCTTCAGCAGTTCTCTTGCTAGATGTGTGCAATGACCAGAAGCATTAAATCTAGTTCCACATTATATAAAATGCAAAAAGCTCTTAGGCTTAGGCTAGTGCCACCCTGTTTTGTAGATCAATAGGTTATCTTTATTAAAATAATAACATTAATAAATATATGAAGATTGAATTAAAGAAAGTCTATATTTCTTATTTAATACGATGCCTGTTCCAATCAAAGATAAATGCCCTAAATGTGGTGGAGAAACAGAAGACGAAGATAAGACTTGTTTAAATTGCTCAACCAAAGAATATTTTAGGATTACACATGGAAGTAAACATATCCCGTCCAGTTACGATACTCATTATCCAGATTCATAAATTGATAAGAATAAGAATCATCGAAGAATATAAAAGCATACTTTTAAAAAATATTAGTTAATCTCTTTAGATACAAGCGAAGTAAAATGTCACGTAATAAAAAGCGCCATCGGAAAAGTAAAAAAAATAGGGAAAAAAGACAAAACAAACAAAAAGAAAAACAGTATCAAAAGAAAATAGGAAAAAGTCGAAACAAACAAAACGAAAAGCAGTATCCTTGGCGAAAGTTACAAGGGAGGAGAAAAAAGAGCTTTATAACTTTCAGCAAAAAACTTTGGGTGATGCTGTTCAATTAGCGTTAAAGAAAGCAAAGTCTGATGAAAAAATATCAAAACCTCGTGTTATTAAAGTTCCAAAAACTGGTGGTATACTTCTTCTAATTCTGATTTTTGCCAGATTAAGTGCACTCGGTGCTCTAAACATTTAATACGGGACAATGCTAATGTTTAATTATCTTTGAAAAAGAGCATTTAAAACATTCATAGTGATCATAGTGGTCATGTAGGTGCTGATATAACTTTTGAGCAATTCAAGGCAATGTGTTCGTCTTGCTGGAAATCTGATTATGGATTTTTATCAATTTTTAAAGATTGTAACATCAATAAAGGAAGATACAGGCGATAGATTGATAAATTTATTTTATTAGAATAATATATTTATTATGAAAATAAAAACACATAAAATTAAATTTGAATGTTTTATTTTTAACAGTCAAAACCCACGCAATAGCATTCTCTTAAACATCTAAAGGATATTTTTATTATGATGGAACACTCTGATGGACCACAATTTACACACCAACCCATTTTGCATTGTAGTTCCTCTATCAGTTGGATTATTGTGCTTCTAAATTTGTTAAATTAATTAATTTCTCTATTTTGTAATTGAAAACATTTGTATAAATATATTTTATGGCATTTTTCACATTGCACGATTACTCTGGAGTTAAAGGTTTTTTATTATTAGGTTTATTTTATTACTGATTTATTTTATTATTCTACACTATTATTTGTTGTATATAATACAAAACAAAATTAAACTAAATTGGTCCTTGCAAACCTGTTATTTACAGTTTTCCTTTTCCCCATAATTATAAAATACCCTATGAATAATACAATTTTTTCAAAAAATAATAGTCATCTTACATTCAATTTTATAATGGATAGAATCCCATTGACGTCTTAATACTATTGCTTCCCGTTGTACAGTTGAGCTTGAATCTAGGGGCAATTCTTGTAGAAGTTGAGATTTATGCATATTATTATATCTAAATTAAATTCCATCTGTCACTATCACCATTTAAAAGTTTCATAGGAATAAATGTCTAAATAGTCCGCTTCATCATCACTAATTTCACTATTTACTAAAGTTTCATGACAATAAAGGTCTAAATCAGTCTCATAGTATTCGAAAGATGGCTCACTCAATTCCCTCACTAACTCTTCTATGTCTGTGGTGTGGGTTTCATTATCCCAAAAAGTTTCGGCTTCCCATCGGCTCTGACTACATATGCAGAACGTACAATCATTAACGTGGTACAATATTGTACTATCTCCAGGGAGATCATTATCCTTTTTCGGGGACATATTGAACATTGATACAAAGACCACGTTTCATGAGTGAGTTTACTTTCTATGGTTGGTTTTATATCCTGAAAAGAAATAAAAGAAATACATAAAAATATTAATAATAAAATAAAATTTTCTTATTACCTTATTGTACAAAATCCAGTTCTAAATAAGTGAAATGACTAAGATTCCTTTAGGGTTAGCTGTTTTATATTCTGAAATAAAATAAAGAAAATAAATACATAAAATAATAATTCGAATTGAATTTTCTTATTACCCTACTATTTTAGGCCTGTCATAAATGTAACGAGTTTTTCATTATACAGATCCCAAATTTCGGACTCTTTCTCTGCCGATGAGGACTTCTCCGATGGTATCTCAACTCGCCCCCTTTTTTCCTCCTGTCTCATTTGTTTCCGAGATGTAACTTTTTTCCCTAAAGGGGAAGATGATGTAAAATAATCATCACCATCATCTCCACATCATTATCATCATCGTCGTCAAATGTCCAGATTTGGGCGTTTTCGTCTTCTTCAGCTTGTGTCGATGTTGTTGGTAGTAGCTTGCGAATTTGCCTCTTTTTTATTGCGGGGACAGGAGGGAGTTTAGGAATATCTCTTCACGGCCAATTCGAAAAGCTTCAACTGTTCGTCGTTTTCCAACTTGGTCCTAAGATACTTAAAAGGGAGGTTTCCAAACTTTCGTTTTAATGTTGTATCCTTAGGTGTATAGGATAAGCACAATAAAACAGAGTCCTTTTTTACAACCAGATCCCTAACACAATATCTGTAATTTACTATATATTAATATTAATAGTTTTAAAAATAAAATGTTAATCTTACCTAAAAATTTCCTTTACCGCCACCTGCAGCATTTGCGTCGGAAAATTAAGTTTGTCAAGTGTCGAAATTAGAATGGTACATGGTACTGTGGCCATTTTGTTATTTTTATGATTTACTTACTTGACTGCACTAAATGAAACTGATGATTTGCTATAAATTTTGAACAAGTTTTATACCCATTTTGGAAGCGTGTCAATGATATGCAAAATGCAAAACATTCGGTTTTACAATGTGACTTAGTAAACTTGCAGCGTAGTAAAAATATTCCAAAGGTTTGGAAATTTACATTATGTTACCGTCATATACACATACGGTAAACAGAGTTTGTTGTTTTTAACTTTGAAATGTGTGCAACGTAGTAAAACGCAAGAAACAAGGTTTCTTATAGATTAAACGACTTACCTAGGAAGGAAGTTCAATCGGAATTATATGAGGTCCGGTCCAATAGAACACATATTGTAGATACATTCGGTATATCGAATTTCGGCCACCAAATTTAAAGAACCAGAAAAACTAGTACCTATGATTCAGCTTGCCCGTGTTATCAGCATACCTTTTCATTATACATTTGCCCTGCTAGATCACCACCAGGGTTATATGATGATGCCATTAATAGTAACCAAGTAGGTGGGTGGGAATGTGTTCTAGTGGACCGGACCTCATATAATTCCGATTGAACTTCCTTACTAGGTAAGTCGTTTAATCTATAATTATATTTCAGTCCGGACCACTAGAACACATATTGTAGATGTTTACAGTCTGATGTGATCTAGCAATCCAAGGTATGAAATAGATAAAGTATATGATGCGATTAAATATATTGTAATAATTTATAACTACTAATAAATTTAAGAACGCCAATTTGTAATAATTAATTGTCAAATTGTACTAAATTTATTTATATTGTTTTATTCCTTTATCTCTTTTTTATTCTAAAAAGTATGTTCCAAATAGAAATATTAATTGTGGGCGCCATCTATTGGAAAAAACGAATATCTCAGGGTATAATGATGTTCGAACCTCTTTTGACGTCTTAACTCTTTGATAGCTTTCTCACTAGATGTCATTAAGAAATAAATGGTAGATTTCTTTTTAACAATTTTACTAGAAGAAAGTCAATAGTAACGATTTCAAAACACATTATTTATTACAATAGAACGATAAATATAATTTTGTGACAAGTTTTTTTTATAAATTGTCACCATATTAATTATTAAATAAACGCTCAAACATAAAAAAATCAACTATAGAAAACTAAATTACAGAAAACCTAACCTAATATTGACGCCAAACCAGCAAAGTAAAATGAACAAACTATTATATAACACGTAAGTACTGTTTCTCTTCTTGTATAACTAAGTAATAAAAAAAAGTTCCATAAATGTTAAAAGCACTTATTTAGTTTATATTTGGTATACAAGATCTGATTGTTTTTTTTTTATTTATAGATTATCACTTCTAATTCGTCGTGTCCGGATTTTAAAAGTCTTAACCATGTTTGGGGAATTGACGGCAGATGATGACCGCCATTAGTCCAACTGGTCATTCGTATAAATAAATATAAATCCAAATTTTGACTTACAAATTCTCGTGGAATACCAAAGGGATGTGTATGCGGGTAAATAATGAGTACAGGTAAATGTTTTACTAGTTTTCTCCCCACAAACTAATTAAAATAATATTTTTCTTATTTTTCATTGACAGATCAACCATCTCCTCCTAGTCCCGTCAAAAAGAGAGCTTCTTCATCCCTAAAACCTGCCTACTTTCTTTTTAAAACAATTTTTTCTTCTTCCTAAATTTTTTGGTCTTTTATCATTTTAATTTTTAATAAATGTCAGTTCATATTTTTTTTTACAATCAAAACTTCTTTTTGGTTAAAGTTGTTAACTGTTTTGTGGAGAATAAACTTTACAAATAATTTTTTACAATATTTATTTTAGTTTTCTTTAGTTTGTTATTTTTCTTATGTTTAAATAAAATTGATAAGTTTAATATTATCGTTTCTTTCTATAAATAATGTTAGATATTAGATAAACTTAATTTAAAATAAATTAGATTTAATTTGTATGTATTGTCAATGTCTATTAGGTATATTTAATTTTTTAACAAAATATGGCATACTATTACAATATATACCAATTAAACTTTTATTAATATTAATAAATAAATCCATATTAAATACAACTAATAGAAAAATATATTGAATACTATAAGAAAAATATTTTGAATATAACTATAAGAAAAATATATATAATTAACTATTATTTATAATATTATCCACGAAACTAAAATCTTTCAACGGTCGATTATAAAATTTAAAGAAAATGTTAGATCTTTCTGACCATCCTGCAGTAGCTCTAATTGTCTCTACATTCGTACCTGACCTAAAAGCTGCGGATACTACAGCATGGCGCGTGCTATATGCTGTAAAGCTCTTTAAGTCTATGCCAGCTTGCTTTAGAGTTAGTTTTAGCCATCGAGAAATGGTTTGTGTTGATGCAGAATGGTATGGTCTTTTAATGGTTATTAGTAATTCCTGAATTCCTGTGTTCGCCCTATGTACTCTAACAAGGTAGAGGCCAGACATAATTCTGGTCCAAGTCTAAAAAAGGGAAAACTTAATTTTGGTTATGTTTTACCCGGACGAAATGTTTTTAATATGTCTGGTATTAGAATTTCTATATAATCATATCTATTAAAAATGTTATTTAATCTAATTTTTGAGAAAGTTTGGATTCTATTGGCTGTACAAAGAGCCAGCAATATTACTAGCTTATAAGTTAGAACGGAATTATTTCAAGAAGATGCTGGATGAAGAGATGATAGATATGTTAGGACTAGGTTAGGGTCCCATGTAGCCTGATATTTGGGGTAAATCGGTCTAATTTTGAAAACACCCTTTAAATATCTATTAATGATCTTTTCGTCCACTTTATTATTTAGAATTAAATTAATAGCGGATCTAAAATTATTTAAAGTTGCATAACTAGAACCTCTCTGAAAAAAAGTATCTAAAAGCTTGATATTGTGGATTTTCGTAAATTCCCACCATTTTTTATAAGCAGTATTATATTGAATTAGGGTATTCTTGCTTAATGATGATATTAATACCTCTACGGCTGAATTGGGAAGTCCTCTTGGTGCGAAAGCCTTGCCGATAATATCCCTGACACCAGGATAAGTTTGGTCCAAAGTGGATGCGATTTCCTATTAGGAGATAATAAAAGATTTGTATTTGGCTTGAAATAAATTAGATCTGATTTTTGCAGTTTTAGGAAGATTGGATACCAAGGTTGGATCGTCCAGAGTGGGACTACTACTATGCCCTCCCCCCTATCTTTTATAATTTTGTTTAGGGTTCTGGTTATTAACGCAAAATGCGGAAAGGCATAAAAGAATTTGTTTGACCAATCGACGGTAAATGCGTCCACAGCAATAGACTTAGGATCTCTTTTCCAAGATATAAATAATTTGCATTTATTATTTATTTGTGACGCAAATAGATCTATTTTAGGATAACCAAATCTTATTGTTATTTTATTAAATAAAAGCCAATTGATTTAGATTATATTCGGTTTCTAGATTCAGGGAACGCGATTCGTAGTCTGTAATAGTATTTCGAGCTGACTCGATATAAGTAGCAAAAATGTGAATTATACGAATCTCGCACCACTGCCAAATCGTTCTGGATAAATTGGAGAGTTTTTTATATTTCACTCCGCCCATACGATTTATATAAGATATAGCAGTAGTGTTATCAATTTTCAATAGTATTGCACAATTTGATAAGTTTTTTGCAAAACATCTTAAACCATTGAAGGCAGCTAGCAATTCCAAGTAGTTAATATGAAATTTAGATTCAGTAGTGTTCCAAAACCCCTGTGTTGATTCTTTGTTGGTATTAGCTCCCCATCCCATATTAGAGGCATCTGAGTAAATAATCATAGAATAATTTTGTGATATAAGGGATACAAATGATTTTGGAATTGCAGAAACCCACCAGTCTACTTCATTTTTGATCTCTTTTGAAATTACTATTTTTGAATTGAAGTTATAATTTGCCTTTTTTAAAGATAGATATTTCTGTCTCTCTAAATACTTTGTGTGCACAAGACCGTACTGAATTGTAAGGCAAATAGAAATGAAATGGCCTATTAATTTAGCCAATTCCTTAATTTTGCAGGAACGGCGTCTCACAAATTTATCAATTAATTTTAAAATATTTTCTTTTTTATGAGTAGGCAAAATTACTACTTTTTTTGCTAGGTGTCAGCTGACTTTTCTTGTAATTTATTACAAACCCCAAGGACTCCAATAAAAAGGTAGTTGTATTTACGTTATTCTGACATTGAACCTTGGTATCCCTCAAAATCAAAAAATCATCTAAATAATATACTGACGTTAGGCCTTTACTTCTCAGAAATGAGACTACCGGCTTTAAAATTTTAGTGAATATATACGGTGCTGAACAAAGCCCGAAAGGTAAGCAACAAAATTCATATAGTACACTGTTGAAACAAAATCTAAGATACTTCCTATGTTCTTTATAGATTGGTTAGCAAAAATAAGCATCCTTTAAATCCACAGTTGCCATGTACACTTCGTTAGTTATTAAATTTTTAACAGTTTTATGATCTTCTAACTTAAAATGATCTACTTTAATAAATTTGTTTAATTGTTTTAAGTTTAATACAAATCTGTGGGTACCATCTGGCTTTTGAACTAAAAAATATGATGACAAAAACTGTTTTCTGACCTATTTGCATTTAGATATAGCACCTAAACGTAGTAAGTTATCTACAGCTATTTTAAGATCAACAAATTGTGCTTTACTATAATTATTAATTCGAGGAAGTTTATCTTGAATAGGCGTTTTGCTAAAAGGTAAACGATAACCCATTATACAATTTAAGATAAATTTGTCCTTAGTTATTAACTCCCAAAACCCCTGAAAAAATTGTAATCTTCCCGTAGATACTATATTATCATACACCTTTATTGGTGCTGTCAGTTTAAATAGCTCTTCTTTTCGTATTGTGTAGGCGTAAAAGTATTTCTACTAAATTGAATATCTCTGGCTGACTTATTGACTGCTTGTGTTGCCTTACATTTTTCCATAAGCTTTTCACCAAAAAGAAAGGCATCCATGCGTGATTCCTTTGCAACTTTTTGTATGTATGTAATATAAAAATAGTAAGGTGCAGTATATTATCGACTGCTTTGAAATTGAAATTCAAAAACCTAGTAATCCCATTCATCAAAGCCACGATTGGTGAGAATACAAAAAATGTAATTCTGCGAAATACTTAATTAGTAGTTCACCAAATTGTTTCATAAATTTTGTTTCTGTAGGTTTTGGTGGGCGTATTTCAGATACAAACATAATATCAACAAGCACATTTTTTAACAATATAGAGGATTGTTGGATTATGGCAGACAGGGGCTTTAAAAATATTGAACTATTACTGTTAGAGACACAGTGTAAATTAATATGACCACCAAGTGGTGCCGAAGGCACTCAGTTGTCTATAGGTGAAGCCAAATCTGCAAAACAGATTGCTGCCCTGTCGATTTAACAGATTCGTGAGAAGTCTCTTTTTTATTTATTATTTTATTTATTGTTTAGTACTTACAATCATCATAACATAAAATGTATATTTAGTTATTATAGTTATTTCCCTTAAAACTATTAAATTAAATTAAATTAAAGACAAAAGTGTTACTTTATTTATGTAACAAGTATGTCTTCAATAATTAGAACAATGTAGCAATAATTAGGAAAAAATGTACTATTGTATTATTTTACTTTACGCACTTGTGCGTAAATTAAAGTATTTTACGCACTAGTTCGTAAAGTAGATTGCTCATATTTTATTTAATACCTTAATATTTTTTGGTAGTCGAAAAAATATTGTATGCAACTGGTATGTAAAGTGCCATTTTTCACTCATGTGATCGTGAATAAAGTATCACTTTACACACTTGTTGCATAAATAACTATTTTATTTCTAGCCCTACATTTTTTTAATCATCTATCGCATTGTGATTTTAATTGCATTGATTATAGATTAACGTAAATATATTTTTTTATTTATTCAAATGGTGGTCATCAAAATACCATCCTAGGTTATAAATATAGAGAATTTATTGTTCTGTAATCAAAGTCAAGTTGAAAGTGAAGAATTATGGGTAAGTTTTGAAAATATATCCTAAATTATTTTTTGTTAAATTTTGTGAAGTTTTGAAATTAGATGGAATCCAGTTTCCTATGGAATTACAAAGTATTCCAAAATTTGAACAAATGAATAAATTGGCCGTGAACGTGTTTACAATATCCGATAATAGTAGTAATAAGAAGGATGTATTGCCATTGGTTATATCCAAAACAGACTTTACTCTGGTAATAAATTTACTTATGCTTTCCACTGCCTATATACAAAATTTATCTCGTTTATTGAGTGCTCAAGTGGGAAATGTTAGAAATAAAAAATGGTTTTGACATCGTTATCTAAATTATTTTTCAACTGAAATGATTTTATCTAAACATATTTCCAATTGTACATTAATGAACGATACAAAAGTTGTTATGCCAGATATTGGTAAGCATGTTTTGAAATTCAAAAACTTTAAAAATAAAATAAAAGTTCCTTTTGTCATTTACGCTGATTTTGAATGAATTTTAACAGATTATACAGATAAAAATAAAACTAACAAGTGAGAAAAATATCAAAGGCATGAACCATTTGGTATTCCGTATAATTTGTTCATATGATGATTCTTTATCGAAATTTTCCTTGTATATAGAAAAAGACTGTGAAGTTTGCTTTGCAAGTCAACTCAAGCAAATTGCTTATGAATTGGATGTTATTTTTTCACATCCTCTTCCCCTAAAATCAATGACTGAGAAAGAAAAAGAAAATTATTTAACTTCAAATTTTTGTCATATTTGCGAAAAAACTATCTTGTATAATGATAATAGATTAGACCATTGCCATTTAAGTGGAATGTACAGAGGTGCTACACATAATTCGAGTAATTTAAACTACAACCATTCGCATGTAATACCTGTAATTTTTACTAATAATTAATGTTCAGTACTCGGCTAGTATATACAGGGTGTCCTAGATAAAAGAAGTGGTAACATAAAAAAAACTTTTTAGACAATTATGATATCGCTAGAAAAAAGTTATCCACAGCCGAAGATACAAGCGACCTAAACTCAGATAATGATGGTCCAAGAAAAATAAAAAAGGTTGCAAGGCATTTAACTACATCATAGTCGTCAGGGGACGAAGTTTTAAAAGTCATTAAATCACCACCAAAGTTAACAAAAACCAAGAGGATACAGGAAACTAGCAGCAGTAAAAAAAAGAAAAAGGTGAGAAGCCTAAGTATTATATCTTATTATTGTTTTCATCAAAAGGCATAGTTTTCTGTGAGAAGAACCGTGTTTTTTGTAGACTTGTTCATTAAAAATAGTCTAAAAAATATAAATTAGTACTTATGTATTTATGTTATAAAAATTAAATCCAAAATATCTTTTTTTTCCATATTGAAAAATAAAAAAGTTAAAGGGATATTTTATAATGGCTTTATAAATAGGCTCATCTATGTTCTTATAAATCAACTTCTTTTAATATGCACATTCATTTCAATAACATTAGATTTTTTATATGAATTTAGTTTTCATTTAGGCTAATAATTTTAAGTTGTCTTTTTGTTTCCGAAAGTGACGAGACAGTAAAAAGTATGGTTTGTTACTTCTTAAATCTGTCCAAGTAGTTAAAATTTGAATGCATAAGTATAACAGCTCCGACAGCTCTGGCTGCTTCGATAGTTTCGACAGGTATGACAGCTCAGACAGCTTCAACAGGTCTGACAGGTACGGGATGATTATGACAACATTGACAGCATAAATAGGATGTAATACGAAAAATTTAATTACATATTACTCACGTTGTTTAAAGTGTAACAGTGTTTTTTTTTTAAAACGTTAGAAAACAGCAACTGTATTATGAACCAGCATACGAAAAATTATTCGAAACAAACAGAAGAAAATGACAATTGTTATATAAAAAAATACAGAAATCAATTTGATAAGGCATATGGTCCTGTATATGAATTTTCAAAGTGGAAGCTTGGTGGTAAAAACATACAGTTTAATGAAGAGGAAATAATTTTAAATGGAAATAAGTTTATTAGTTCTCCTGGCTTATACGAATTATTATTTTCCAAACACCCGCTTAATTTTACAAATGATGATCTTATTAGTTATAAGAGGATGTTGGAGATATCAGGTGTCCATAAAGACTCAAAAGGTCGTCTAAGGCATCAAGCAGATAAGAAAAAATTTAATAATATAATTAAACCTTTGTTTAAAAACAAAACAATAATTAGAAATTGTACTAAGGAATTTCTTTCTAAAATTGGAAAACTGAAACTACAAGAAAGCGGTAAAGGTCCACTATCCATCGATGCGGAGCAATTAAGTGATGATACAAATAATAACAAAACACATGGTTCTACCCCGATAAAAATATTCTCGCCCAATATTAGTAAACATATACCTCATTTAAATGGGCAAATCAGCAATACTCTACTTTCGTATAAAGATGCGAATTATGATATAAGCGATATGAGAAGCGGTGGAATATCTGATGACTTAATTGAAGATGACTACAAACAAATACCAGATGATGATGATGATGATGAAAATACCCCTGTGAAGTGGGGTGCGGATCCTAATCGGATTGTCGATACAATAAGGGTGGCGCATTTCCTTGGTAAAGACATTACTCCATTCGTTAAAACACTTGTGAAATTGAAGATTATCGCAGGTCCGTGATGATGTAAAATCAAACTTTTGAAAACTGGTTATATCTGTTTTACATATATTTAATAAATCTTTTATACTATATTTTAAATAAAAGCAGCCGTCTATTTTTTAGTGTTTAATTCCGATATAGACATGAAGAAAAGTAGATACATGCTGAAAGTGACATCATCTTTCCAATTTGTTAGCTGTCTACCAATAGGTAGAGAAAAGATTTTACCTTAACAATATCCGAACCAAGTAGAAAGAAATCATAAAAGCAACAAATATGAATGTGAAAAATATATTGAAAAAACATATTAATATAATAAGATACTCCGTAAATACTAAATTATATTTATTCTTTCATGTAAACTTACTTAACCATCCACATTTAGTAAGTAGCGCTATCTATGAATAGATAACTGACGGGTTACACGTCTATTTAATAAGCATTTAGGTAATTGGTATAATCTTTTTTTAGATTTAACTTGTCTCAGATTATCTCGCGCATCTGTCCGAGTAGGTATTAAATTAATATAATAAAAAAGTAAAAATATGATCTAAGATTTGATAATAAAAAATGTCGTCCGCTAATTATTTAAAGTGTTAGGTTAGAAAAGTATAATGTTTGTAGAACAGCAAAAAAGTAGACAGAACAAGAAGAAAGGTTAATGGCTATAGCATGTTGGACATTTTTGGACAACTGGAATTTGAAGATAAAGACAGATTTTCTAAAAATTAAATTGTACATAAGTATATTACCTATGTAATAAAATACCTTAATTTACCTTCACAATACTAAAAATAAATGCGTGATCAGTTATGATACAAGTTCGGGGAAAAATAATACTAATAATTTTTAAAACCTATTTATTTGAATCAGCAATAACTCTACCTTTATAAAAGTAGATGTATTCTCTAAGTGCAAGACTTACTAAACTTTCCCTAGATATCTGGCAAAACCCATATGAAACTTCTAATTTATTACACTCTATAAAGTTTGTTTTAATAATCTAAAATATTATAGTAAAATGAACAAAAGGAAAGTTGTTCTAATAACGATTCTTGGTGTGATAATAGGCAGCGGACAGCTACCAATATTTCTTTGACATCTGAATGCGTTAGATGAATCTCAATACCATGTTTTCTTATTTCTAGAAATATTGTGTCATCGTAGACCAGTTGTCTAACTGTACAAAAGTCTCCACATAAAAACTCTATTGGGTCATATTCGTCTGCGTAGGTTGGTAGCGGTTTATTAAAAAAGTTAATATTTATCTGAACTAGTAATCTACTACCAGATCCTAACTGTTATGGTCTAGTACTTAAATCTTGCATATACTATGTTGGAGACAGCCCTGTATCAATTAGAGATAATATTATGAAGATTTTGGATAATAAGTTTACACTAACAGGAGGATTAAAACAACTTCTAACAAAAAAACAGACCAGAAACATTTTTTGAGGAGGATTTACTTGCTTACAAAAAAATTCTATTGATATCAAATGCCCACAAAAGATGTGATAATAAAATTAATTTTAACCGTAGTTGGAAGTATAAAAGCATTATAACCAAAATATTTCCCCCAAAAAGAAAAAGGATTTCCAATCTGATAAAAGACACTTTGGCGGTTTCATCTGCAAATGAAAGATGTGACAAAAATAATTATATAAATAACGACACGCATCAAACAAATATATTCAAATATCCTTCTGAAAAAGGTGCAGCAACATATGAATGCTTGAATCAATATAATTCGTTTCCTAAATACTCATTTAACGCCAATGAATGTGAGGTAAATATTAATAAAAAAATGAGTGAAATGATTATTGAAGCGAAAAATGAGAATTATGATGAAGAAAATGTAAATGGCGATCATGAAGATTGATTTGATCAAAAAAAATGATGTAAATAATGATTCTAACAGTTTGGTTGACCAACTCAGATATCTTATCACTAACAACAGTTCTATTGGTCAAATAGATCGGATTCTTACTAGACTGCGCCAACTTGGTATTATTTTATAATTTATTTTGTATTATTGTTAAAATGTAATGATATATTGGATATTCATGAAGAAAAATAATTAGTAGAGGATATTTTGGTGGTATTTACATAGCATTATTGTTTAAATAATGAATAAAATAATTTATATAAAAATATATTGTATTTTTGAAGTCCCTTAATAAACCAAGTGTGTTCAAACCAGTATGTTAAATAAATTTTAAATGAATTTATCTTCGGATAGTGAGAAAAACTAACTTCCGTTTAAAGTCATATGCATTTGTTACAACGTGATATGAATAATACAAATAGTCTTTGGTGTTATAAATAGATGGCGCTGCTTACATCCTGTTGATGGTTAAGTAACCTTTACTGAAATCAAGTTTCTTTATATATATTAATATATGTTTAATGTGTCTTTAGCCATTAAACATATTCAGCAGTTTTTATAGACAAGTGTATTATAGATGTGTATCTTTCGAAATACATGATTATAGATATTCCTATTTTTCAATAATGAGGATTTACTAATAATGGAAACATACAGATTTTTATTATTTATTAAACATCTTTTAAGATAATATACAATTGCTACATTTATATTTTTCAAATATTATTATTCTTTCATTATTATGTTTTCCATGCGTCGATATCATGGGTTGACCAATTGAAAAATTTTAGACGATCCGGGCTCATTGTTTTGAATATGTCACTTTCATTGCAGAACACTAACATGTATACAGGTTTAATTAATTTAATTGCTGGCCGATGATTCATGCCTGGAAAATTACCATCTAGAATTTGCTCAACGTATTTAAAGGATTTTGAAATTCACTGTATGGGTTTCCAAACTTGTTTTTTCGCATCTGTGCGGTATTCCTAGTAAGGTTAAAAATAAAATCGATTTTATTGTGAGTTCTGTTAATTTGTGCGCGTTGAACCTTTTCATACACCTCTTCGAAGTTAGTAGTAGCCAATCCCATGATATCAATTACATAGTCGTTTATCGTGTTTATTATATATTCAATAAAAAAGGATTTGCCGATATTTCCATTCACATCCTCAAAAATGAGAATTTGTCGATTAGGTATTAGAATTTTTTCAATATTGCAGTAAATATTTAACCATGTTTTTGAATGTCTAATAGAGAGTAATTTCTTTTTCTAAATGCTTCTTTTGATTCCTCTATACCTCGTAAAATTTTTCCATCTCGGTGAGTTAACATCTGTATTCCTTCCTTGAGTAGATCTTTTTCGGCTTCCACTGTTTTATTTTGTATTTCGATCTTTATTCTAGTAGATTTTTTTATTTCATCTCTACACAAGTCCAGAAGCGTTTGTAGACACACTTCAAAAGTAAAAAATTCAAAAATTGTCTTGATGATCAGTACTATTGAATATTTTGACAGTGTGGCACGTAAAGATTCTTCATTATATTTAATTTTTGGGTTTTTTGTAAGATGCTTTCGTTGAATGTGCCTTTTTAGATTATCAATTTGAATTATAACGTTACACTCCTCACATTTTTGGAGCTTGTTGTTTCCCATCTTGACGGTATGTGACTAAAGTGCTACAACCAGTACATAAGCTTATGATAAATATGGTCGGAGATACTCGGTTTCATTCGAAAGTAGTCGGAAGTGATTTTTTAATTTTTTGTGTATTATTATATTTTTGGAACTTGTTTCCGTTCTATCTTGATGTAGTTGTTATAACTAGTATGACAGGTTATGTTAAAAGTAGTCGGGTTCGATTATGTTCGGTAACACCCGGAAATGGAAGATTTTAATCTATAATGCTGTGTGTAAAGTTAATTATATTTTCGAGTTTGTTTCGTCCGCTCTTGACTGTTTTGTTATAACTGAGAAGTATAGAATGATAGGTGAAATACCGAAAAATTGTGAAAATACTCAAGTTTTTAATTCATGAAACCGATTGTGTGGAAATACGTTTTGATAGAGCTTGACATTCTCTATAACGAAAAAGTTCAAATTGGTAGTTAGTTTTATGGAAAGGAGGACGCATTATATTGATAGAGAAAGTAAAAATTATGGTTTAAAAATTTTAATGATGAAAACTAGTATATTATCATATTAGCGCTAAAGTATAGTGTTAATATTGCAGTAAGAATGTAAAACAGCTAGATAAAATGGGAATTATAATTGAAATATCCCGCTGTCCGCTGTAAAAACTTTTAGTAAAGTTATCCCAAATTTTGTATAATAACAGAGCTTTGACAAAAAACTATTTTCGACAAATTCGGATTATGTCGTTTAACTTCGGAACCAATAGGAATATTTTGGGTTTCAAAAAATCGTTTTGTTTATTTTTATACTTCGCACATTTTTTTCCGTTTAACCGTCTTCCTAGCGTCTACCGTTTATGAGATAGCAATACTGTCCCTATTAAAAAGTATCCACCCTGTATATACTAAAATAAAATGATTACGTGACCACCAGATGCTCAGAACTGGTTGCGTGTCATCCACCGACAAGTCCGAGCATGAGAAAGTTGTTACATCGTATTTCCCACACATTTTAATTAAGTGGAATGAATGATATAATTAGTTGCAGTTTTTGCTCATTACATATAATTGGATACCATTTTTAAATAACCGGTTTGGCAGGTGGTCGCCGGATAGGTCACGTGAGCGAAAGTGCATATTTCATACCTTTAGTTCAATATCTTCTGAGCTTGGGTTCAACGACCTCTAAGCTTGGGTGCACACGTGGCCGGATGTGTCAGCAGGTGTTCAATATGGTATAAGATTCAGTTTTTTTTGCTCATTAGATATAATTGGATGCCTTATTTACATAACCGGTTTGGTAGGTGGTCGCAGGTTGTCGCCCACGTGACCGAAAGTGCATATTTCATACCTTTAATTCAATGACCTCTGAGCTTGGGTTCAACGACCTCTGAGCTTGGGTGTACACCTGGCCGGAAGTGTGTATTTTAATTAAAATTTATAACGATCTTAGGTATCTACTCCGAGCGTGAGAACGTTGTTACATCGTGTTTCCCACACATTTGAATTAAGTGGAATGACTGATATAATTAGATTCAGTTTTTTGCTCATTAGATATAATTATATTTTTTATATAACCTGTTTGGCAGGTGGTCGCCGGATGCCCATATATAGAATGCTCATTAGATATAATTGGATACCTTATTTACATAACCGGTTTGGCAGGTGGTCACCGGATGTCCATATATGGAATGAAGGTCAAATAAACCGGTTTGCTCCATTTGTATTCCTATTTAGTATCTACTTAGACCCAGGATCATTGGCAGCAGATGCGTTTACTTTAAGATGGGATAAATCCTGGTATTTTTACGCTTTTCCGCCATTTTCCTTAATTGGAAGAGTTTTGAATAAGATTGTAACGGATAAATCTGAGGGCATTGTTGTAGTGCCAAACTGGACATCGCAGTCATGGTATCCTCTTTTTATAAAATTATGCGTGGAAGATTTTATTGTTTTAAAGCCTAATCGAAAGTTGCTCTTATCTCCTTTTAGAACCCGCCATCCTCTATGGAAGGATCTTTCCCTGGCGGTAGGCAGATTATCTGGCAATCGTTTTTAAAGAAGTATGTTCCGGAGGAAGCTATTCCGATAATGATAAACTCATTAAGTCCTTCAACACTAAAACAATATTCAACAACTTACAATAGATGGTGGGAATTCTGTAAACGTAAAAAACAGAATATATTTTATGTTAAGGTGGGAATTGTTATAACCTTTCTAAATGAGCTGTTTCTAGAAAATATTTCTTATTCTACCCTAAATTCGCATAAGTCAGCTTTATCCTTAATTCTAGATTTTTCAAGTCACGATGAAAGTCTGATAAAACGTATTCTAAAAGGAGTTTTTAGAGCTAAGCCTAAATTTGCTAAATACAGTACAACCTGGGATCCATCAATGGTTTTGAATTATGTTAAAGATTGGTTTCCGCTTGAGGATATTTCACTTGAGAAATTAACTAAAAAACTAATAATTTTTTTACTTTTATCCACAGATGAAAGAGTACAAACAATATCTACCATTAAGCTAGAAAATATCAAAAGATATGAGAATTATATAGAGATTTATATTTTAGATATATTAAAGACATCAAAATACAATCGATCTCAACCCGTTCTTAAATTAAACGTTTTTGACGATCGACCAGATTTATGTGTTTTTCGAACGTTAGTTCAATATTTAGAGATTACAAAATTATTAAGGGGAAATGAAAATGCCCTTATTGTAACCTTAAAAACACCATATCGTAAAGCATCTACCCAAACTATAAGTCGCTGGGTGAAAACTATTCTTGAAGCAAGTGGGATAGATATAAGTATATTTAAAAGTCATAGCACAAGGCACGCTTCCTCATCAGCGGCTTATAGAAGAGGTTTAAGCATTGATCAAATAAGAAATAAAGTAGGATGGTCTAAAAAATCCGAAGTTTTTACAAATTTTTATAATCGGCCTTTGCACGAGGAGATTAATTTTGTTGAAATGATTGTTAAATAAGTTAATTTATATTAATTTGTTATGGGGTAAATTGTAATTAAATAATTAAAATAGCGTATATTGTTATATCGTGGTAATTATAGTGAATTGGATCCTTTCTCTATTAGATTAAGTTAGATTCTGTAAGTAAGTTACTATTGTTTGTCAATACAAATTTAGAAATAAATGAGACTTTTAATTCATATAATACACCAACGAATGTATTAAATGAAATGAAAAAAAAAAAAAAAAAAAAATAGATTTTAAACTTTAAACATCTACGTGTGTTAATCTATTTGGACGAATATCGAAATACAATTTAAAGAACAAACGACTTACCTGTAGGAAGTTCGTTCTGAATTGTATGAGATATTCGTCCAAATAGATTATTCCCAGCCCAAAACCTTGCTCCCTCCCATAACAATCTAATTTTTTCAAGCCCTTAACGCAAATAGTGTAATGATTAATACCTGTTCGATGGCAATAGGCGATGATGTAAAAAACTGTGATTCATCCTTAAAAATGTGCTCTATAAAGAATAATAGTGGAACTACGTGTGTTAATCTATTTGGACGAATATCTCATACAATTCAGAACGAACTTCCCATAGGTAAGTCGTTTGTTCTTTAAATTATCATCTACAAACAGTTTTTCGTTAAAAAAAAGAAAAACAACCTAACCTAACTTTAATTTTATTGTGAGATCCATTTTTTTATGATTTCGTTTAGTGACAGTTGTAAAATAATTTTATCTACAACTGTCATGTAATGACACTGATTTGACACTTATTTGAATTTTGTAATGACGTATATTACCGCACTAGTGCGTTACTGAAATTATTACCGCACTAGTGCGGTAATGATGCGGAACTAATAGTTAATCAAAATTAATCATTTATTTAACAAAACGGAACAAATGTAACATTAATAATAAACAATATAAAAAAATTATTTGTTATAGATATTTATAGTACAATCTTTGCAATCGTACAAATTAATTACACCATTTCTCATATTTGTCATAAGTTAAATGATATCTTTCACGTGATTTCTGTGGTACCAAATTTTCTATAACGCCGGTTGCTGCATTGTAAATATCTTGTGGAAGATCATCTTCACTTGAAGACATTATAATTGATTAAGTCAGAATTTTTAAGATTTTAGACGCCACTTTGACAGAAGTTGATTATTAATTCCGTTGCTATTGTTACAAAATACTCACAGATTACTTGTATTCTCAAATAGTCAATTTTAACGATATGCCGACATAATTTTATTCAATATAATTTTGAATTTTCGGAGTTGTAGATAAAATATTGTACAATATTCGTGCGGTAACACATTATTAATATACTTATGTGATTGCCCAACGAGTGCGTCAGCACGAGTTGGGCAATTTTCACATGCGTATATTAATAATGTTCATACCGCACTTATATCGTAAATATCTAATAATTCATAATTTTAAGATTAAAAACTATATTATACCAAACAATTAAAATGCTGATTATTTAAAAACTTACCTGGTTGTCGCTTGTGCTCTGAAATTTCTTTCCAGCAGTTATTTTTGCGTTCCTGATTTGAATAATTTTTGTTAGAAAAATCATACAATTTCTTGTACCCGCTCACAAGAATTATTAATTTTTCTTCGTTCATTTTTCTCTTCCGTCGTCAAAAATCAGCGCGTACTTCTTCACTCCACGACGGAACGCAACGAACTAACGGCAAAAGTATTCTCGCCAGGCAGTTCCGCCGACGAGCGAAAGCTGCGTTGCCGTCCGTTGCCGAGTAGTGCGCGCTGTTTCGTTAACGTACCAGGTAAAAATAAATTCGCGTTCCGTAGCGGGATGGTCCGTTGCTGGCCGGGCTGGTCTAGTGCGCGCGAGCCTTGAGTCAACGATTTCAGGTTGCATTTTAATAAATTTGAGCATTGTTGCTAATAGGTTCGGCGCAGATATTTAGCCCATCAGAAAATCCACTACCTCTAAACACTAATGGTACGGCTCGCAACCACTTTTAATACCCGTGTGCACACTGGATGAGGTCTATGGACGTAAAAATTTTTGTTGGTTCGGTCTCGATCGTCTCCGATGTATCGGTTATGGAGGGGGTGACCCAAATAACAAAATTGCGAATAAACCTGTGATTTGCGGCGGGGGATGGCAGTTTTCTCTCAATAGACTAGTGCGTTATACCGAGCGTTGTTATTAGTGGAAATTTTCGTTTATTTTTGTTCCTACACCGCGTGCTGGGTGTGAATCGTACGGCACTAAAATGGCACAAAAACGAAAAAATCGTCAACCTTTGACCAATGAGGATTTAGAGAGGTTAGTTATGGAATCTGACGACGAAATATTAGATCCAAGTGAAAATTATGCTGAAGTACGGCGGCTGGCTCCCATAGAGTAGTGAGTCTGAATCAGATGTGTCCGAGGTAGAAGATGATGAGCAAACTACTCCTTTACCGCCTACTACCGCCCCGACGGCAACCGCCACTGTTTCAACAAGCTCCAAACCTAGTTGGACCTCTGTTCCAAACGTGAATCCGCAGGGAATCCAATTTGCTTGTGAATTTCGTATATTTTCTTTTTGTATTTTTCTACACAGATACTAATCCAGTTGATTTTTTCAAATTGTTGGACGACACATTTAATGAGTTGCTGACCAATGAAATAAATAAATATGCCAAACACACATTTTTGAATGATGAATTTAAACAAAACTCAAGAATTACCAGGCGGAAAGACGTTACAGTGGATGAGTTCCGCACTTTTCTAGGATTGCTTTTTCATACGGGAACAGTTTCAATGAATAGGATCCAAGATTATTGGAAGAAAGACCGATTATTCAATTGCCCTATTTTTGCGGCGAAAATGAGTCGAGACCGATTCTTGATTATTTTGCGTTGCCTACATTTTCAAGAAAATCCAAAGCCTACTGACCCGAAACCTCAAGATAGATATAAAATACGGCCAGTTTTGAACTATTTCAATCAAAAAATGGAAAACATTTATTACCCTGGACAAAATTTGTCTCTTGACGAGTCTATGGTACTATGGAGGGGCAGACTAGTATTCAGGCAGTACATCAAGAACAAGAGACATAAATATGGGATCAAATTGTACATGCTCACTGAACCTGACGGTCTCATCTTGAAATTTGCAGTCTGTACCAGCGTGTTAGATGATTTTGGAGGAACCGGGCATGCAGCAAATATAGTACTTTATTTGATGCAAGAAAAACTCGATGTTGGACATAGTTTATTCATGGATAATTATTAAAATAGTTACCGCCTGGCACTACAGCTTCTTAATAGGAAGACCCTGTGTTCAGGTACTCTACGAATAGACAAAGGATCTACCAGCAGAGATAAAATCAGCAAAGATAGCAAAAGTCGATACTATGGCATTATATTCTGATGGCGTCATGGTGGGACTGTGGCGTGACAAGAGACAAGTCTCTTATATTTCTACAGAATTCCTCAACG
The DNA here is from genome assembly GCA_963243735.1 of Neocrepidodera transversa. NCBI lineage: Eukaryota > Metazoa > Arthropoda > Insecta > Coleoptera > Chrysomelidae > Neocrepidodera > Neocrepidodera transversa. The sequence continues at coordinate 35,031,899 of OY725341.1, forward strand.
ACATGATACGGGATTTTAATAGAAGAGGCCAGGAAAAGGAAAAACCAGAAGCCATAGTGATGTACAACAAATACATGGGAGGCGTAGACCGCCAGGACCAGTTTATGGCTTATTACCCCATTTCCAGAAAATGCCTCAGGTGGTATCAAAAAATTTAAATACATGTTTTGTAACTGTTGTTACTGAACTCATATTTTCTTTTCAAAGAATACGGTTCCAATAAACGAATGACGTTCTATGAATTCAGACTGCATATAATAAGATATTTGTTGAAATTGGATGACATGCCGGCGCCCGGACATGCACCTCAGACATCCAAAACGCACCTCCAGCAGTCGTTTCCTCCTAGCGCTACAAGAAAAGGAGCTAAAGTAAAAAGATGTAGGGTGTGTATAAGCAAAGACAAAAGGAAGGATACAGCTTATTTTTGCGACGCGTGTCCAAATAAACCAGCTTTTTGTCTAACTAAAGCCTTGCTTTTCTGAGCACCATGAAAAAAAATAATTTTTATTCTGATGCAATATTTGGAATGGAAGAATGACTTTTATTTTGATCGTATCTTATTATTTTTTATTACCAAGGCAATTTTAAGTTTAGTGATTTTGACGCCAAGTATTTTTTTAAGTTTAGTGATTTTGACGCCAAGTTTTGTTTTTTTGTTGCAGTTTTTTTTTCAATAAAAGTTTTTATTTTTCCAAATTAGGTATTGTTTTAATATTTTGAATCACCTGAGAGCAATAATATGACAAAACATTCGTTCGACGACAATTGTCTTCAGTCAGCACCCAGAATGAGTTATTAGACCTGTGTGCGCACGACGACAATTGTCGTCAAGGCCCTTTTGGTACTTGGGCAAGGTTTTCTTTGACTGGTAAGTGTTTTTTTCTCGGATGTGAACGTAGTAGAGGCAAAAAATTCAAAAAAGTCACATCAGCCATCGGGTCGAATTTCCATTTTATTAGGTCAGCAGCGAACGTGTTAAAAGGTGAATGGAATTATGTCTTAACATATGTTAGATTCCAGTATTTTACCCCAACAAACCGAACGCACCTGTAGCTTTGATGATGGATGTGAGGTGCGCGGGGAGAACGGGTTGTACCGGTTCGAGAATCCTGTACCCTCCATCAATGAAACAGAATGTATCGAATCTATTATGCTCATTTCTGAGGGTGACTGGCTGGCTCAAGTCCAAAGCCAGGATTCACAAATTCAACAAATAAAAACAATTTTAGAATCCGTTCAAGTAGATGAAGAAAAAGAAGTTTTTAACAATGACGATTTAAGGGCACGTAAAATTTTTAAATTAACAGAAAATAGATAAAACTATTCAACGAATAAAAGACCGGTACTGGTTCCCCAAACTGACAAAATTTATCAATAAATATGTTAAATCTTGTCTTAGTTGCCAATGTCATAAAGCGCAATCGGGTAAGAAATATGGATTCTTATTTTCCATTGTAAAATATGATCGCCCATTTCATAAGCTGCATATGGATCATGTAGGGCCATTCGTGGAAACTAAGAATAGTAACAAATATATATTGGCGATAGTAGACGCATTTACAAGATTCACTTTTATCACAGCAGTACCGAATACCAAAACTACACCAGTAAATAAATAATTAAATTATCTAGTAAGCATTTTCGGGTCTCCGACGCGAATTATCTGACGCAGGGGCCGCCTTCACATCAGACAAACTACAGTTTTGTGTAGAAAAAGGAATTCGCCATTATCACACCGCAGTGGCTATACCTAGAGCGAATCGACAGGTCGAAAGGTTCAATATAAAACAATATTAGATGCTTTAGCCGCAAGTGGAGCTAGTCCTAATTTAGATGAATGAGACTCCAATATTGAAAAAATCCAACTGGGTATCAACAGTACAATCAATAAAACAATTCGATGTAGCCCAGGTGAAGTTTTATTAGGCATTAAATTAAGCACGGAGGGTGATCGATTTGTGAATCACGTGATAGAGCAAGCGAAAACAGATGTAACAAAACTAAGGGAAGACGTGGCTAGACGCTTAAAGGAAAACAGAAAAAACAAGATGGGTATCACAATAGCAAACGAATAATAAATTGGCGATAAAGTTCTGGTAAAAGTCATAAACTTTGAAAGTGATGGAAGAAGTAAAAAGTTGCTAGAAAATATATTACCCCACGAAGTTCAAACAACGGTTTATATACCAACAAAAGGATATAAATACGGTGATTTTAAAAATTATTTACTTTAATTTTGTTGCTACGTCCCAAAAGATAATCAAGAATGCGGCAGCGCTGAAATTTTTATTAAAATCCAAACCTCTACGGCTACTGGCTTTATTAAAATCTGCAGATAAAGAACTTATAGATTGTATTTGTGGGCGTGTATGTAACACTATAAAGGGTAACACGCAACTTAGAATCACGCACAGGAATAAAGTATCAAATCATCTGTAATAAGGAAACTTGCTAATAAAAGAGAACCCTTGCAAAAAAATGAAAAGATTCTCATACAAAAATGTGGTCCAATTTTAGACTTGATATTGGGACCTCTCATATCTGGTGTGTTAAGTAGTTTTTTTAATAAATAGAAATGGAGAATTCAAAGAAAACATGTTTTTCATCGATCGCGAGTTTTCAAAAGACACAAGAATTACATGAAAGACAACCAAATACATTATCTAAATTAGATAAAGAAATGCATGACAGTTTACTTTCTAAATTTCCCGGACCAAGAACAATGGAAAATGTTCTGCAAAGATTTTTAATTTTTTTCAAAATCTTCAAGAAACTATTAAAATTTCCGTAGTGGAGGATGTTAAAGGACAATATGGAGGGATAAGCTTTGAAAATATTGTACGTTAGTAACTATATTAATTAAAAAACCCTCATTTTTACATGTAAATTTCCAGAAGGAATTTTAAGGTTCAATCTTCTTGATTTTTTGCTCATTTCAAGGTCACATATCGAGGCGGTGACATTACGTCCGCGGATCGTCTCAGAGTGCATGAAGACAACATTAAAATCTCACGTGTTCGTTTTATCCCCATATTTTTAGCTAGGCATATATTTTAATTTTTAGTCTTAATTTGATTCAAAAATTTTTAATTAATCACGTCCTTTCGTTTAGCGAGTAACACGCTTGAATATTCTTAGCAATTAATTGATCACAATGAAGTAGTCAAGTTATAACTTAGTAGTGGCATTCCTTATCTCAAGCGAGTAAGAAATTAAGTCTATATACCTAATTCATTTTGAGTAATTTGAATTTTCTTTCTGAATATTTTTAACTAACTGCTTTATGTTGGTTTTTCCAAATATTTTTACTCTGTAATATATTTCTTATTATACTTCTTTGAAAACACCTTATTAGTAATATTGTAAGATTTTTCGGGCTAGCGCACGGAAAACTATGAGAATAACCATGGAAACGAATCATACATGCCAAACACTGTTTTGTCAGCATTGTTTATTCTCTGTCAATCAAATTTATGCCAACAAAATGAACTCAGAAAAAAATCCCGAAATTCCCGATAATATCCTAGAGCAAGCGGCACGAGCGACCGCTAATTTATTACCGGTACCTAAAGAGTAGTTTGGCCATATAAAAGATAATGACATCAACAAATATCCAAAAACTATTGCTTTCCTGAAGCGTCAAGCTGTAGGATATATTCCAAAAAAGTTCAAAGTTTTGACAGCAGAAAAAGTAACAAAATTTTTATGTGAAGCTCCAGATGAACAATATCTACTACCCAAAGCAATTTTAGTACAGTATTTGTTAACGCTGCTTTGATAGTATAGTTATAGTTCGTTGATTTTCAATATTCTTATTTTAGTAGTTCCAAGTTTCTTTTGTGTCTTTTTTATGTAATATTTTATTATTATGTTTTCATTTTCAACGAACTATAATAAAAAGTATCGTTCATTACACGTCCATAAATGCTTTTCCGTGCTTGCATGACTTGCATGAATTTCTCACGCGCGCACGTAAAAAGTCTATTTTCTGGACTCCCAATGAAATATACTATTATCGCCTACCGTCAATAAAGTCATACATTACCATAGCGATTTTCGGAAACACTTTATCAACATAGCCATGGCTATGACATGACAGAAATGGTTTGTAGCTGTCACTTAAAGCATTTTTCTTTCTGTTCACTTTGTCGCAATAAAATGTAATAAGTAATATCTTTTTTCAATTATAAATTTTTATGGTTGGCGATAAAATGTTGTATGCACCACGTCAGTAAAGTGTCTTTATCGAACTCGCCTGTTACTCGCCTCGCTCGCTCGGCTTATAATCTCAGACTCGTTCGATAAAGTATCACTTTACTGACTTGGTACATAAATAACTATTGAGAATATTTTAAATTCTGTAAAAATTAGGATAATTTGTTATAACGGTTTTAATTTTCGTGTTACTTTTTTACATTTTATAAATGTACTTTTAGTTTATTTATTTTATACATGGAAGATTTATTTATTTTTTAGTTTATTATTTTTAAGATTCTTAAAAAAAATCATGATGATAGGCAACTTAATTTTTTCTTAATTAAGCTGCTATTTTGATTAAGACATCACCGAAATGAAACAAAGTTTGATGGTGTTTTCTTCAAGTAAGGACCAACATTTTAGAGTAAGTAACGGACAGACATTCTCAGGTAGTTCCAAAATCGGTCTAGATACATTCTCAATTTATAGTATAAATGGTGGAATTCACCTAACTTACGCCTTTCCCCTACTTTTAACTTGTGTCGAATATTCGACGCGTAGCTACGTTCCAACTCTGAAATACCAATCGCGACCCTCGTCGCTCCTACTATGAACAATCCTTAAGTGTGTTTATTTTTGAAAATCTTCAATAAATTAAAAATTCATCATTATAAAAAAACTGAATGATTCACAGAATACCTTAGATTTTTTTATCACATTGAAATACCACGATCGAAACTTTCAACCTATTAGTTTTATTATCAACATCCAACGTGTTAAAAAAATAGTTCAACAGTTTTTGATATAAAACTAATGAAATAGTAGAAAAGTACACCAGCACTCATGGGATGTTTTTTTTTTTGACAATAACTTACATTCTTGTTTTCCAGAACTTTTAAATTATTATGTCGCTGTTGTTTTTCCAATAGCATCGGTTTCTACAGAATGAAGTGTTTCTGCACTCAAAAAAAATTAAACCATATATTCGTATTACTAGTGTTCAACCACGATTAAGCAACATGGTTAAAAAGGCAATTGAAAAAATCGAAAGTGACAAGTAACAGATTGTTTTGCGGAAAAATCACGGAGTTCCTCTTATTCTTAAAAATATAATAATTTTAATTGTATATATTGAAGTATTTGTGGAATGTGCTTCTAAGTCAGAATTTAAGTAGGTGATGTTTGATTTACTACATTCTTCCCATAAACCTTTCCTTTTAATCACTTTCTTTCTAGGTAAGTCTTCTACTCCCCTACGTTGGTTGGTTCCTTCCTGCATGATAGGTTCATAACGTAAGTAAAAAATTTCCCAATATTTTAGTTTCTAGAAATAAAACTATTTTATAGCCTGCCTCATTATCTTGGGAGGCCACGAGCTGCCACTGGTAGTTCTGAGGCACCTAATTAACATGTTTGACATTTTTTAAGAATATTGACTTCAAATGGCTTTTGAAGAGATATTCTGCTGACTCTTTTTCAGTGGTAAATGGAACAGATCACGTCGCGCTAAACACCTGACAATAAAGACGTTGAATAAGCTGCTCCTCCAAACTCTAACAAAAAAACTCCTCTAATTAAAGCATATTATAGAGATGAGAGTTTCTCGATGAGACTCTGATGTAGGTGGATTGTTATTAAGAATCAGTGATTAAATTCCATTAAAATGTATTCCTTCGCATGCATATATTTGTTTTTTGGGTGTATGTACATATTATTAATGCATCTAATGTAACTCGAATAAGTAAATTTTGACAAATTTTTCAACACTACTTTAAGACCTCCAAAATTTGTCAAAACTTTGTTGCTCAGCTGTGATTTAAAAACAACCAATAAAATATATTTATTGAAACAGAAAAATATAAAATAAATTAAATTTGACTTTTTCAGGCGGGTTCCTCATATGAATACATAAATCCGGTTCAGTCAAAGTACCTCTAAGTTGGATTCAGAAAATCATGAAGGATTAAAAGGATTACGTTCCATCAGGCAGTCTGAAAAAAAAAGAAAAAATTGTTAATATTGAGATGATTTTTCCATTACCACTGTGAAATTGGCTATTTTAATTTTATAACTTATATGGAATAATAAAAATCCTAATTTTAATTGAATATAAAAAATCGAATGTGGCCAACATATAACCTCTCGCCATTTAAAAATTAAAAATTAGGGCGCCGAGTCGCTCGCCATGTGGCTTCACTGCAGCATATTGGAGAGAAGCGTTGTGTAATAACTATTTTGAATAGCTACTAATTGAATCCAAGACAGCCAATTTCATTTTTTTAAGCAAATAATTAGCAAGATTTGAATTTAAATTTTAATGCCGCAGTTTCACTGTATTTTAACGTATAAAAAGACGGGTTTACCAGTTCCAATTACGTTTAAATTTTACTGAACGAAGGAAAATTAAACTTTGGCAGCTTAAATTATAATATTTAAAGAATGGAGTCTCCTATTTTTTATTTGTCCTGTTAATAAACTGAGTTTAAAAAAAATAAAAAAAAGTGATTTTTAAAATCAGAGATAAAAAGTAGGAGACTTCATTCTACGTATTTTTGTTAGTAAGCTCCTTGAATATTTCTTTATTTTATTCAGTATTTATTAAATCTAATTGGAAATAGAATTGAAAAATATATGTCAAAGGAGGGTATCGTTTTAAATGGGTGTTTTGGGTTTCTCATGAAAAAAATTTTTATGTTTCAAAATAAATCACTAATATTTTTAAAACTATTACATCCGTCTAAAAAAGCCCAAATATTTAACAATTGTTAACTGAAAAATCTAAGAACTGGAAAAGTTTGACATTTATTATTAATATCCAAGTTGTTAAACCAATTTTTAAATATGGCAACATCGCATGTCTTAACACAGAACCACAGTAGCTGCTATATGAGGTGGAGCTTTTTTGAGACAAATACTCATGATTGTGCGCATGCGTCGTTAATGTTAGATTAGGTTTTTTCTGATTATTTAGAATACAAATAAAAAAAACTATCATTTGGATTTAACAGGGGTTAATCAGTAATACAAAATTGCATTTATTTTGCATTTCGCAAAAAAAAAAATTATGGAAATTTTGTCTCCCAATAGCTTCCCCTACTATGAGCCTTATACTGTGGCAGAAACAGCTCCTTCTACTATAAGCTGTGACAGAACTAGGACTTTTATGTTTTTTTTAACTCTAATATGTGTATTACCCGTATTGATAAGCAAAGACCAGGATTTAGCAGATTTTTTACGATCAAACGTTTAATTTCAAATATTTAATATTTTTGAGACGTCTTAGACGTCAGTTTAAGAAAGAAGCGAAAGATGGCGCCAGTCGTCAATTTAAGTTTGAATTATCTATTTAAGCAAAGATGGCGTTACAATCGAAGTTATTTATTTAATTATATGCTTACCTTTTGCTACAAAATGCCCTATAATTATTGTGTCGCAATGTTCAAGAATAGTATTTTTAATAGTGATTCAAAAACTAGAATAAATATGTAATTTCGACGCTAACTCCCCCTTGGTTATTTATAGTATTGAGGTGTAGTATTGCCGGTACTACAGAGAAAACTGTCGACTGTAAACCGAATTCAAATAAATCCGAGTGGCACCATCTTTCTCATATTTGTTTAACTGATCTACCTTAAGTACACAGATTTTTTTTAAATTATAGGTTGAATATAGGTTTAAAAAATAATAAAAAATAAGGGTTAAATTTTTATTACTCAGGTTTTTAATGGCCCATTAACCTAAAATCGAGCAAACACCCCATTCGTGTAAGAAGTTTAAATGTTAATCTTTTTATTGATCTAAATAGGATTACACTATAACGTCAAATAAAATATTACTAACACATTTTTTAAAAGCTTTATTCAAATATTTATCAATCTTAATTTTTTAAATTAACGTGAAAAGTATAGTTAGTATTGTTTGAAATATTGAAACGTTGATATTTTAAATCAGATGAAATGCCATTTAAATTAATACCTTTTGCTCTTCCATCCATTTGATGAAGTGTCTTTAGTGTCTTCTGATTTTTGCTGTATTAACCGCGATTCTGCTTTATTATTTTAGGTATCAATGTTAGAACTTATTTTTAAGTAATATGCAACCAGTAACAACTGTGGTGACAACAATAAATCTTATGTGATATATTGCAAATTAATTTTTGTATCTGTCATTTCGATGACAGCTGATGACATCACTAATTCAACCATTTTACATTATTATTTCTTATTTCCATTTTTTGTAGTAATAATACCAGTATTTATGATTTTAAAGTGTACCAATAAAAAAAATAGCAGAAAGTATTCGTGGATAACTGGTCTTTAAAACACTTGACCTATTTCGAGAAAAATCGCGCGTGTTCTATTAAATGACAGCTGGCCGCCATGTTGCCAAATCCTCCTTGTCAGTCATGTGATTTCAAAATTTCGAAATTGAAAAAAAGTATGTTCCGGGGCGTTTTAAAGAAAAAAATTTTGGGAAATCCATTTTTTTTTAAATATCTTTTAGTGAGAAAAATTTCGTACGGGGTCGCAAAAAACCCAAAAAACGATACCCTCCTTTATTTGTCATAATGGTGATTTTCGATAATTTCCTGTAATGTCTCAGTGCATACCCTCTCGAAAAGATGTCGCGACAATCAAATTAGATGACAATCATATAAAAACCATGTTACCAAACTTTTAGAAAAATCTGATTAGGTATTTTCGCGGAGCTAATCCTGAACTAGTTCAGAACACATTTAAGGATTACAAAGGCCACAAAGGAACAAGTTATTTGCGCATGTCCTATTCGGAATATATTCAGGATTTTTATGTACCGCCAACGCATAAAATGAAACTTATCTATGATATAATCTTTTGTTACTTAACAAAACAAATTAATATTAAATTTTCACGCAATTAATTTAATGATACAGAAGAAATTATTTTTATGGAATATTTGTTTCCAGATTTGGAATATTTGTCTCTCATTAGGGAATATTTGTCTCCCAATAGGCGCTAACAAAATTATTTTTATGGAAAATTCGTCTCCAGAGTTTTAATATTTGTCTCCAGATTTGGAATATTTGTCTCCACATTTGGAAAATTTGTCTCCACATTTGGAATATTTGTCTCTCATTATGGAATATGTGTCTTCCAATAGGCGCTAACAAAATTATTTTTGTGGAATATTTGTTTTCAGATTTGGAATATTTGTCTCCACATTTGGAATATTTGTCTCCCAATAGGCGCTCCTGTTTTGCCAAACTTTCCAGTTTCGCACTGCGTTCGGTATTGCTGCTGGTGATAAGATGTCGATATTGATCATGGGACTCTTGAGTAAACCGAATTTTTATTATTTTTCCGAGCGCATCAGTTATCTGCTAGGTTAAAACGAAATATTTATATTTGAGAAAATGAACAATCATGTTTTACTGTATATGTTGCAGGAGAATATTTTTTGATTTTGATAATGTAAATAAAAAATTCTGTGCAGTTTAAAAAAAAAGTCATAATCTCAAACACCAAAAAAATCCCATGCGCCAAATTTGAATGGAATCGGTTAATAATCATAAATTTCGTCCACCATTTTGTAGTCGCCATCTTGAATTTATTTGTTTTGAAAAAAAATCATAATCTCCCATTCCAAAAAAACCCCAATACCAATTTTGAAAAGAATCGGATAATAATCCCATATCTCGTCCGCCATCTTGAATTTATTAATTTTGAGAAAAAGTTCATAATCTGATGCACCAAAAATCCCCATATACCCATTTTGAATGGAATCGGTTAATAATCATAAATTTCGTCCACAATTTTGGAGTCGCGTTCATGAATATATTTATTTTGAAAAACAAATTCATAATCTCCGACCCCAAAAACACCCAAATACCAATTGTGAAAAGAATCTGATCATAATCACATATCTCGTCTGCCATCTTGAATTTATTAATTTTGAGAAAAAATTTGAAATTTCCAACCCAAAAAACCTCCATACGGCAATTTTGAAGGAAATCTGTCCGTCCGTAATGAAATATCTATAAAATATATTTGGGATTTATATTTATGATGATTTTACGTATTTATCGAAGATAAACAAACAAACAAAGTTAGTTTTACAGCATTGCCATATCCCAGCAGAGCTCAGAGATTTTCTTGCTCTTGGCATAAAATGAAATAAGATTAAAATTATATTGTATAGTAGACCAGATAAATAATATGAAATAAAATGTCACTACTAAAACGAGTAAATAATTTGGTCAAATGTATGCTGAAATAAATCGTAAATAAGACATATTGCTACATCTGTTGAATTATAGCTTTATGAAATTTGACATTAATATGACATATGTCACATTTAGTTATTGGTCGCGTTCACCAGATGCAAACATAGGCAATCCGCTTGCCATTTTTTCTGCTGAACTAGTCGCTTACGTCAATCCTGTTTGTAAAGCGGTCGCCATTTTTATAAGCATTAAATATTTTTGCTTGGTTTTGTAAACACGTTTGGCAAACTGTGATTATGGAGGCAACTGGGTTTGAATTTGAATATGCAGTCGAGTATGTTTATGAAAATTTGATTTATAAAATAACAACAACTGACCACGTTCACAGCCTGTTATTAGAAGGTAAGCGTAAGAAAATTTATTTTTATTATTTGTATACGTAAATGTTGTTCTTTTGAGATTAGATGGTAATTATTTCCGTAAATATATTCAAGAAAATTCTAATACATTGGAAATTCAACCGTGCATGGAGAATAAGGAAAGTATTTCAGGTATGTATTGCTTAAATTTAACCAAACTTTTTAATTCAAAATGCCACTATTTTGCAGAAGTCAAAGACAAAGAATGCAACAAATTCACATGGAATTCGGGCAATACTAAATTGCTGATTTCTGAATATGGAAAAAGAATTAACGAATATCGTGATCCAAAAATTAAAAAAAAAATTATTTGGTCAAAAATAAAATATATATTCTTGAAGAACGGATATTGTGTAACAGAGGAAGATTTGGACCGCAAAATGAGGAATTTGAAGTATCATTATAAAACAATTAAAGACAATAATAAAAAACGAAAACAGGACGATAGAACTATTAACCATGGAGTGATATTATCATCACGTCCGCCTGCCACAGGCTCCTCAACCATGCAAGTTCATAATTCGGTGTCAATGACGGAAGAATATGGACAGTCAACATCCGTCCAGGAGTCTACTCCTAAAATGAGCGCAAGCACTCCTATGAGTAAAAACAAAACAAAGTTGGAAAAAGCTCATGAGGGAAGAGGGCTGTATCGTTTCCGGAAAACCCATTTGGAGTTAGAATCTCGACGAGTAGCTGCACTTGAAAATTTGGTGAAAGAGTTGGCAGAAAATAATCGGATTCAGCGAGAGAGGAATGAGAATTTAAAAAATCAAAAATTGATTTAACAGTTACTTTATTTTCATTAATAAAAAATCTGATGTGGCCAGCATATGACCTCTCGACATTTTTGAATGAAAAATTTACACGGTGGCACAAAAAAGTATGGAAAAAATTTACTTTTTTGTAAATCTGGCAACAATGGCAAAAGTTTTGAAAATTTTAATGATACGAAAATAAACTATAGTGTATACAAAATATATGTGTAAAACCTAATTGCCATTTTGTTTAGTAATGGCGTCATCACTCATAGCAACTGTCACTTCCGGTTGTCCGATTGACACCAAAATCTAATCAGCTCTAATCTATGGTATAAGAATCGTGTATGCAAAATTTCACAGCTCTAATCTATGGTATAAGAATCGTGTATGCAAAATTTCAAGTTTTTTAATTCAGTAGTTTTTGAGTTATCGTTACTACAACATCCATCCAAACACACGCACACACACACACACACTAACACACACACACACACAGACATCATCGCGAAAATATTAAAATCGTATTGTAGGGACCCCAAAACCTGTTTATCTATTGAAAACTCACTACCCAATTTTTAGCATGATTCCTATACCTCTCTTATCTGAAGGGCGAGAGGTAAAAATAGACGTCCATTTTCAGGGCCATCAATTATTTTTCGTTTGAATTTATTGCAAATATCCAAATGCCTGATGTGTCAAACACATTACTTTCCAGTCAAGTTATCATATACAATGAATATGGTTCATCTAATTATCATATTAAAAAATCTGATGTGGCCAGCACATGACCTCTCGCCATTTTAGAATCAAAAATTTACAGGTTGTCCAAAAAAGTATGAAAAAAAATTATTTTTTTGTAAATCTGGCAACAATGGCAAAAGTTTCGAAAATTTTAATGAGATGAAAATAAACTATAAGGTATACAAAATATATGTGTAAAACTTTATTGCCGTTTTGTATAATAATGGCGTCATCACCCTCATCAACTGCCACTTCCGGTTGTGCGATTGGCACCAAAATCTAATCAGATCTAATCTAGGGTATCAGAATCGTGTATGCAAAATTTCAAATTTTTTTATTCAGTAGTTTTTGAGGTATCGTTACTACAACATCCATCCAAACACACACACACACACTAACACACACACACACACACACTAACACACACACACACACACACACACACTAACACACACACACACACACTAACACACACACACACAGACATCATCGCGAAAATATTAAAATCGTATTCTAGGGACCCTAAAACGTGTTTATCCATTGAAAACTCACTACCCAATTTTTAGCATGATTCCTATACCTCTCTTATCTGAAGGGCGAGAGGTAAAAAAGAAAAAAGTTATTTAAAACCATTAGCAGAATTATTTTTAATCAGGAAGTTGATTGTCTTTAGTATCAGTTTTATACTAAATATTTAAGCGTATTTTATGGCTAATTTATTGAAATAAAAGGACCAGAATGTGAGTTAAAATGTATTTGTTAAAAAATTGAAAAGAATTTCCCTTCTCTTATTTTCAGCTACCTGAATTATTGGTTCATTATTTTCATGTAGATTTCCACTACCTTCTTCATTTTCTCCATGGAAGTCATCTAATATGTATTCGTCCCGAGGATTGCCTTGCAGTAAAATAAAATTGTGCAGTACACATGCAGCCATAATTATGTTACTAGCATTTTCTGGGGTTGAAACATCTAAATATTTTAGCCTACGAAATTTTCCTTTTAATAAACAAAATGCCAGATCAATTATTGATCTTATAGAAGATAATTTTATGTTATATATTCGCTGTTCCCTTGTGAGATGACCATTATCTTGATATGGTTTCATTAATTTTCTGTATAAAGGTTAGGCTGAATCACCAATTAAATGAAAATTATTTGGTATTAATTCTTCAATTCTATTATACAGTGGACTTAACCTATAAACAAGGCTATCATGCATTCTACCTGGCATTCCTATGCAAACATCTGTGAATATGCCTTTATCATCACATACACCTGAAATAATAAGAATGGATATAATGACAGTAATAAAAGTGTCCTAAAAATGTTTACCTTGCAGAATGACAGAATTAACACCTTTTCTATTGTAATAATCAAATGCATTCCCTTCAGGCTGTTTAATTTGTATGTGGCACCCATCAATAGCACCTATAACACCTGGAAAGCCATGAGACCGGTTTTCAAATATGTTTTCTGTCTGTACATGCTGGTCTAAGTTTTGCCACCTTATGTAAGGGTGACTCATTTGTACAAGGTACTGCACTATTTCAAAAATATGCCATGTGCTGTACTTTTCGCAAAACCAAAACGGTCCCCAACAGAGAGGAAACTGTCTTGTTTACTGATTGTCCACAATGTAAATAACAATTTTTTTCTTAATGGCACTTGTGCAATTTCATATATTACAAATTGTTGCAACTGTTCTAACAATATCTACAAACAAAATACATTGATACTACAAGCATTTTTTTCTAAACGGAATTTCTAGTACCTCAAAGGTTTCTCGGGTCTTTCAACTGGAAAAAAGTTTCCGATATCCACTAGAGGTTCCGCCAAATCGATTGCTGCATGAACAACTCATGCAATATCAAATTCATTCATAACAAAAATGTTTACAGAACTACACACTATTTCAAACAATTGTTATTAAATATTTATAGGTTATATTATTCCTTCTTTCACTATGGCTTCTTCAACCACTGGCAATGTTTGTTGACACAAAACACAACCGTTCATCAGTTCATCAATTGTAAGCTAGGAAAATTAAATTGCAATTCACATTGTAGCAGTTCAAATTAGAGGCAAAGTGAAATATTGTGTTCCATGGCCAACATATTATACTACATCACGCGGAATATTAATAATAAATAAATAGAAAGAAATTCGTTTAAAATCGTTCGAATCAGATGATAAAGGGATAAAAGCTTTTTATATTAACATGGCCGTTCATTTCAAATTAATAAAGTAAATAAATATAATCTTCTTGGATTTCACTCCGTCATGTACCTACTTAGTTTATATAGTGAAGGAGAGTGAAAACAATAGTTTTTATACTGTTTTGTTTTTGCAGTGTAAACGCTATTTTAACTTGTTGATAACTAGTAATAAATGTGATTTAAGCTCGATTCTTTTCATTATGGGTTCGTTCAACGAATATAATTTGAAATATATCAAAGAGTAAAATATTAAAATAAAGAAAAAAGTAGACGACAGTCTAATTGATTTTTTGACGTATTTAGAAACAATTGACAAAAAAACTATGATATATTTCAAAATCCGTCCTTTCTTTCTTTTTGTGGGTTTAAGGAAATTAAACTCAAATTATACGTTACATTTGTTTTATTTAATAGGAAAAATACTTTCGTAGACTTTTCTTTTTTTTGTTAAATCGAACTTAGCTTGTCTTCGAGTTTCTTCTCAAGTTTCTAAGATCAGTAGAAACGTTGGTCCCAAAGGAGGGAAAGAAAACTTGCTCGTTCCTAAAAATTGTTCAGTAAAAATGTTGTTCTAAAAACGACTTGTTCCAGAAAAGAAACGTTTGGTTCACAAACTAAACTTGCTCCAAAAAAACTTGTAGTACCAAAGAAAACTTTCTCCGAAAGTACTTGTACCAAAAAACTTGTAGTCCAAAGAAACTGCTATACAACGAGGGGATGAAAGGAAATTTTCTATTTGCGACACAGACGATATATAAGTCAATTGCTTTGACTGAAGAGGCAAAGAGAGAATTATTAACATGGGAAAGACATTTTATAGTAATACCTAGAATACAGAAAAAAAAACGTAATAAGTGGTACAAAATCATGCCATTGATAATTTCATTTTAATCTAAATAAACGGGTAAAAAACAAAGCCTTACAGTTCACTTCAATATGTTTGTTTCATTTGTGTTAATTTGACGTTGTGACACGCAGGTTCGTATTAATAATAATAATAGTTGAACAGTGTTGCCAACTGTTCTGATCCTTCTATAAACTCATCCAAACTTATATCGATTCTTAATCATATTTGTTCAATGGTTTTCTTAAAAATCAACTAACCATTTTAATTTTTATGGCTCTCATTGATAAAAGAAGTTGTTTTCTTAGTGTAGTATCTAGACATTTCATCTCAGTGTAAAAATAAGACATGTTCAAATTACGAAATTTGATCTAGTTAAATTGCGGGCATTTTAACAATGTTTTCGCTTCTTGTTAGTTGGATGTATTCTTTGCAAAACTGTCTAAGATAAACAAAAGAGCAGAGTAATTTGTATGAACAGGTGGGTATCATCAGCAAGCATCAAGACCAGTTACCACGTTGAGCTGTGTAATAGATACTAATAAAATATATTATAATTATTGTTTGCTCAATGATTTTCTAGTTAGATATCAAAATAATCCGTCAAATATTACAGGATTATCCGCTGCAGAAGCATTATTAAAAACCAGACCGAGGACTCGCTACTAGTTATTGAAACCATCTTATCAAAATTCAGCAAAAATCAAAAGTGATTCTGGCACTCCTAGACAAACCATTTTTTTTAAATAAATCAAACTGTATATGTTAAGAATGTTCGCACCAAACTCCGTGACAAGGGTAAATTTGTTAAAAGTTTCATTGGCAGAATTAATGAATTCCTATACCTCTAATCCAGAAATCACTGTTAGAAACACAGTTTATTCTAAAGACAGTACTAGTAATAGTACATTTTGTAAAAGGTTAGAACGAAAATATCCGAATACGCGCGTTAGCGCGTGACGATCCACGAGTATCGAATTATTTCATTCTAACCGAGTAACAGACTATATTTTCTTCACAATCATGAGTATGAACCAAAATTAAATTAAATCTGATCACAATAAGTTATTTGTTGACATATTTGTATTTATAGTGTTGGTACAGTTACTGAAATTAAAAACTGGTGCATTGGTGTTTCTTCATAATTTCCAATTTCAGTTGGAGTATTATTAAATTACATATCTACTTCACTCGATTTTTCACTCAATATAAGTAGATACTAAATAGGAATACAAATGTGCAAACCGGTTTATTTGACCTTCATTCCATATATGGAAAACCGGTTTTTAATTGGGGGGGGGGGGGGGTAATGACAGTACAAATGTGCAAACTGGTTTTTTTAATTGGCATATTAAAAACCAGTTTTTTAATTACCACTAGTTTTTAATTACCATAATAGGAATTTTAATTACCATACACACTTCCGGCCAGGTGTGCACCCAAGCTCAGAGGTCGTTGAACCCAAGCTCAGAGATCGTTGAATTAAAGGTATGAAATATGCACTTTCGGTCACGTGTAACATCCGGCGACCACATGCCGGTTATATAAAAAGATATCCAATTATGTCTAATGAGCAAAAACTACATCTTATTATATCTAATGAGTACTTCTAGTTAAAATTTGTTGTAATGACTTTCTCACGCATCTATAATGAATATCTGTGTCCGTTCAATTATCGACCACCTGCCAAACAGGTTATATAAAAAATATAATTATATCTAATGAGCAAAAAACTGCATCTTATTATATCTAATGAGCATTCCACATATGGCCATCCGGCGACCACCTACCGGTTATGTAAAAAATATAATTATATCTAATGAGCAAAAAACTGAATCTAATTATATCAGTCATTCCACTTAATTAAAATGTGTGGGAAACACGATGTAACGTTCTCACGCTCGGAGTAGATACCTAAGATCGTTATAAATTTTAATTACAATACACACTTCCGGCCAGGTGTACACCCAAGCTCAGAGATCGTTGAACCCAAGCTCAGAGGTCATTGAATTAAAGGTATGAAATATGCACTTTCGGTCACGTGGGCGACAACCTGCGACCACCTGCCAAACCGGTTATGTAAATAAGGCTCCAATTATATCTAATGAGCAAAAAAAAAACTGAATCTTATACCATATTGAACACCTGCTGACACATCCGGCCACGTGTGCACCCAAGCTTAGAGGTCGTTGAACCCAAGCTCAGAGGTTATTGAACTAAAGGTATGAAATATGCACTTTCGGTCACGTGACCTATCCGGCGACCACCTGCCTAACCGGTTATTTAAAAATGGTATCCAATTATATCTAATGAGCAAAAACTGCAACTAATTATATCATTCATTCCACTTAATTAAAATGTGTGGGAAATACGATGTAACAACTTTCTCATGCTCGGACTTGTCGGTGGATGACACGCAACCGGTTCTGAGCATCTGGTGGTCACGTGATCATTTTATTTTAGTATATACAGGGTGGCTACTTTTTAATAGGGACAGTATTGCTATCTCATAAACGGTAGACGCTAGGAAGACGGTTAAACGGAAAAAAATGTGCGAAGTATAAAAATAAACAAAACGATTTTTTGAAACCCAAAATATTCCTATTGGTTCCGGAGTTAAACGACATAATCCGAATTTGTCGAAAATAGTTTTTCGTCAAAGCTCTGTTATTATACAAAATTTGGGATAACTGTACTAAAAGTTTTTACAGCGGACAGCTGGTTATTTCAATTATAATTCCCATTTTATCTAGCTGTTTTACATTCTTACTGCAATATTAACACAATACTTTAGCGCTAATATGATAACATACTAGTTTTCATCATTAAAATTTTTAAACCATAATTTTTACTTTCTCTCTATCAATATAATGCGTTCTCCTTTCCACAAAACTAACTACCAATTTGAACTTTTCCGTTATAGAGATCTAAAATATTATTATTTTTATTTCGCTAATTCTATTTATCCCAACGATGTAATTTTAATGTCAAGCTCTATCAAAACGTATTTCCACACAATCGGTTTCATGAATTAAAAACTTGAGTATTTTCACAATTTTTCGGTATTTCACCTATCATTCTATACTTCTCAGTTATAACAAAACAGCCAAGAGCGGACGAAACAAACTCGAAAATATAATTAACTTTACACACAGCATTATAGATTAAAATGTTCCATTTCCGGGTGTTACCGAACATAATCGAACCCGACTACTTTTAACATAACCCATCATACTAGTTATAATAACTACATCAAGATAGAACGGAACAAGTTCCAAGAATATAATAATACACTAAAATTTGGCTTCCTTTAATTAAATAACAAAAATATCTTCTAAATTTCAATAAATAAATTTTCTACCATAAACAATATTTAATATTTTGTACTAATCACTGTGGTTGGGAAAACTCGATAAACAGTCTTCTATCTCTCAACGTCGGATCGAAAACATGTAGTCTAGTAAAGGAATAAATAGAAAATTGTCTTTCAAATTTTTTATTTTATAAAATTCATCACGATTCCTTAGTTTTTATTTATTTTAAACTCTCTTTGGTCATTTTGTAACCTTGAAAATGGAAACAATAAATTTCCGAAAACATTGGTGTAGTAGAAACGAGTTTTTCATAATTCTGACCTTTTTGAAATGATAGAATCCCCAAGATTTTCAAAATTTTGATTAACTAGTCCGTCAAGACTACCCTTCTAGTAAATAAGCAAATGGTTTTTGAGTTAATTTTATTCCAACTGCTAGTGTTTTAATTTAACGACAGCTTTATAATTATATATCCTCAAAAGTGTAAGTACTTATTTTCAGTAGTTTTTGACTACGTTTAAAATTTGGTTGCATACTTGTAGTTTAAATGTAAAAATTTCCGAATGCCTGATTCAGCTTTAAAGTATTGCCTAATTATGAGTAAAAGAGTAAAAAACATAAAACAATAAAATAAAAAGTGGTTAGTTAAATTTCTAATTTTAGTTTACAGTCTAAATACTGTATACTTACGAAACTATGTTTCACTCCCCTCTCTCTATCTTTTCTGCTAATTCTAGCACGATTTGGTTAATACAATTTTTCTGTATCCCTTCTATTAAACCATAGTAATGGTCTAACAAATTTTTAAGCTTTCCAACTTCTTCGGCCGCTTTACGTAACTCCTCATCCTTTCTGGTAAGGAGGAGTGAAACAGCCACCATCCTGCCGTCACTCATGTCAAAAGGGTTGGGGGAAGTTGGGGTCGAGGGATCTTCTATTTTAATTGAACTTGACTATTCATTTTTTTATTCAAAACTGTAGGTCACTATTAAACTATAAGACAATATCAAAATTATAACTGAGATTGCCGTATTTATACTTTTATATCGCAATAAATTATTTCCCCACCATCTCCATGAAATGTAAAAATTGTTTCAAATCATTTAGATGAGGGTATCTTAATTGAATACTTTCTAAAAATCTACATAAACATTTTTTATAGTTTCCTTTACACGGATATTTGGATCTGGTTTTCGTTAATAACTGATATTGGTTCAACTTGTTTTTTTTTTTTAAATAGTCCTGATGTTGTAAATAAACTGCATTTTTACCACAATAATGAGTTGTTATTCAAAGCGATATAACAACAGATTTCGCCACAAAGTTTTTAAAAATTATTGGAATAATATTAATTTAAGGAAAATTATATATCAGTTGAGAAAAACGAACTCTTGTTTTAATTTATATAAAAATTAAAAGTTAGAAAGGATTTTTGAAAAAAAAGTAAACAGAGCTGATTGAAAATTGTGGAAATAATGTAGGTGGGATAATGTCGAAAGAAGCTATTTAGAAGAAATTTGAAGAAGACAGATATAAAAGTTAAATAAATAAATAAAAGTAGCTAATTTTTGAAGAAGGACAATATTAAGTTAAAAATAAAATTTTCACAGACTAAACAACTTTGTCAAATCCCACAGACTATTTTTCTAGTACTCGTAACCTATTAAATTTATATTCGGACTCTTTCTTAGAATAGTGGAATCTGGCTGGACTATAGTTTACGGTCTACATCCTTAGTATGATAAACTTATAGCTTGTTTATGTGGCTCCTTAGTGCTAATTCTCTTTTTAAATCTAATTCTCTTTTTAATTAACTGGTGTTTATGAGAGTAAAATAAACAATATAAAGATGATTTCCTGGTGCTGATCAGCTGAGCCCGCATGCGTTTTATAAAGAGTTATAATGTTAATTGTAAACAATTTCCTTATCTTCAATCGGAGAACCAAGTTTCCATATTTAGAAGGCTATGGGGTAATTAAGATTGTGAACTACTTTGTACATTTTTAGAATATTTTTCGTATTATGCGTTTTTAAGCAGATATTCAAGTTCACACCGCATATATGGCGAGAAATAATCGATCAACCCATGATGTCGACGTATGGAAAACATAATAATGAAAGAATTATAATATTTGAAAAATATAAATGTAGCAATTGTATAATATCTTAAAAGGTGTTTAATAAATAATATAAATCTATATGTTTCCATTATTAGTAAACCCTCATTATTGAAAAATAGGAATATCTATAATCATGTATTTCGAAAGATTCACATCTATAATACTCTTATCTATAAAAACTGCTAAATTGGTTTAATGGCTAAAGACATATTAAACATATATTAATATTTAAAGAAATTCGATTTCAGTAAAGATTAAATTATCTTTATTCCTTTAAGTAAACTTACTTAACCATCAACACTATATAATCAGCACCATCTATTTATAATACCAAATACTAATTGAATTATTCATTTCGCATTGTAACAAATCCATATAACTCTAACCGGAAGCTACTTTTTCTCACTATTCGAAGATAAATTCATTTAAATTTCATTTAACATACACCATGGTTTGAACACACTTGTTTTATAAAGGAACTCTAAAAAAACAATATATTTTTATATAAATCATTTTATTAATTAACTTAAACATTAATTCTATGTACATACCATTAAAATATCCTTTACTAATTATTATTCTTAATAAATATCCAATATATCAATACATTTAACCGTAATACAAAATAAATTATAAAATAATACCAAGTTGGCGCAGTCTAGTAAGAATACGATCTATTTGACCAAGAGAACTGTTGTTAGTGATAAGATATCTGAGTTGGTCAACCAAAGTATTAGAATCATTATTAACAATATTTTCTTGATCAAAATAATCTTCATGATCAGCATTTACATTTTCTTCATCATAATTCTCATTTTTCGCTTCAATAATCATTTCCCTCATTTTTTTATTAATATTTACCTGGCATTGATCAGCGTTAAATGAGTATTTAGGAAACGAATTATATGTTGTTGCACCTTTTTCAGAAGGATACTTGGATATATTTGTTTCATGCGAGTCGTTATTTATATAATTATTTTTGTCACATCTTTCATATGCAGATAAAACCGCGAAAGTGTCTTTTATCAGATTGGAAATCCTTTTTCTTTTTGGAGGAAATATTTTGGCTATAACGTTTTTATGCTTCCAACTACGGTTAAAATTAATTTTATTATCACATCTTTTGTGGGCATTTGATATCAATAGAATTTTTTTGTAAGCAAGTAAATCCTCCTCTTGAAATGTTTCTGGTCTATTTTTTGTTAGAAGTTGTTTTAATCCTTCTGTTAATGTAAACTCATGATCCAAAATCTTCATAATATTATCTCTAATTGATACAGGGATGTCTCCAACATAGTATACGCACGATTTAAGTACTAAACCATAACAGTTAGGATCTGGTAGTAGATCCATATTATACTTTCTTCAGCTGATTAGAAACAGTTAAGTTTATAACCTTTTATTCTTTTTATATATAACCAAAACATAACCAAAACATACCAAAACATACCAAAACATAACCAAAATATATCATAACATAACCAAAACATAACCATTATTAAGGTTATATTTTATAAACATTACCGTTATAACACTCCTGTTAAAGTAAAATCAATATTCTTCTGATAAAAGAACTTTTTAATTAAACGTATTTTTTTTTAAATATTTTATCCAAAAAATGTTTCAATGTTTGGTTAAAAAATGTTTTTTCTGGTAAAAAATCAATTTATAACATCCTCTAAATTAGTTAGAAAATATACATTCTCCGATAAAATACCGGTTTACACTATCTTCTAAATACCCCATCCAAAACTGAAATTAACTTATAATCTAAATTCGGTCACATACTTGTAAAAATTATTCGATATATCCATTGTTAGAATTTAGCATATCAAGGAAATGCGTTTTCTTATTGCAGTTAAGAATACTAATTCAATTCTGTGAATACATATTACTTATTAAAGTTACATTTCAATTATACAGGGTCAATCATCAAATTAAAAATTAAACAGAGAAAAATTGTAAAGGTAAATTTTAATATTATACTCGAACTATACAAAGTCGTTATGTTTTGAAAAATTTCATAACAAAAATAAATAAATAATATATTCTTAGAAAATATCAATATAACGACTTTGTATAGTTCGAGTATAATATTAAAATTTACCTTTACAATTTTTCTCTGTTTAATTTTTAATTTGATGATTGACCCTGTATAATTGAAATGTAACTTTAATAAGTAATATGTATTCACAGAATTGAATTAGTATTCTTAACTGCAATAAGAAAACGCATTTCCTTGATATGCTAAATTCTAACAATGGATATATCGAATAATTTTTACAAGTATGTGACCAAATTTAGATTATAAGTTAATTTCAGTTTTGGATGGGGTATTTAGAAGATAGTGTAAACCGGTATTTTATCGGAGAATGTATATTTTCTAACTAATTTAGAGGATGTTATAAATTGATTTTTTACCAGAAAAAACATTTTTTAACCAAACATTGAAACATTTTTTGGATAAAATATTTAAAAAAAAATACGTTTAATTAAAAAGTTCTTTTATCAGAAGAATATTGATTTTACTTTAACAGGAGTGTTATAACGGTAATGTTTATAAAATATAACCTTAATAATGGTTATGTTTTGGTTATGTTATGATATATTTTGGTTATGTTTTGGTATGTTTTGGTATGTTTTGGTTATGTTTTGGTTATATATAAAAAGAATAAAAGGTTATAAACTTAACTGTTTCTAATCAGCTGAAGAAAGTATAATATGGATCTACTACCAGATCCTAACTGTTATGGTTTAGTACTTAAATCGTGCGTATACTATGTTGGAGACATCCCTGTATCAATTAGAGATAATATTATGAAGATTTTGGATCATGAGTTTACATTAACAGAAGGATTAAAACAACTTCTAACAAAAAATAGACCAGAAACATTTCAAGAGGAGGATTTACTTGCTTACAAAAAAATTCTATTGATATCAAATGCCCACAAAAGATGTGATAATAAAATTAATTTTAACCGTAGTTGGAAGCATAAAAACGTTATAGCCAAAATATTTCCTCCAAAAAGAAAAAGGATTTCCAATCTGATAAAAGACACTTTCGCGGTTTTATCTGCATATGAAAGATGTGACAAAAATAATTATATAAATAACGACTCGCATGAAACAAATATATCCAAGTATCCTTCTGAAAAAGGTGCAACAACATATAATTCGTTTCCTAAATACTCATTTAACGCTGATCAATGCCAGGTAAATATTAATAAAAAAATGAGGGAAATGATTATTGAAGCGAAAAATGAGAATTATGATGAAGAAAATGTAAATGCTGATCATGAAGATTATTTTGATCAAGAAAATATTGTTAATAATGATTCTAATACTTTGGTTGACCAACTCAGATATCTTATCACTAACAACAGTTCTCTTGGTCAAATAGATCGTATTCTTACTAGACTGCGCCAACTTGGTATTATTTTATAATTTATTTTGTATTACGGTTAAATGTATTGATATATTGGATATTTATTAAGAATAATAATTAGTAAAGGATATTTTAATGGTATGTACATAGAATTAATGTTTAAGTTAATTAATAAAATGATTTATATAAAAATATATTGTTTTTTTAGAGTTCCTTTATAAAACAAGTGTGTTCAAACCATGGTGTATGTTAAATGAAATTTAAATGAATTTATCTTCGAATAGTGAGAAAAAGTAGCTTCCGGTTAGAGTTATATGGATTTGTTACAATGCGAAATGAATAATTCAATTAGTATTTGGTATTATAAATAGATGGTGCTGATTATATAGTGTTGATGGTTAAGTAAGTTTACTTAAAGGAATAAAGATAATTTAATCTTTACTGAAATCGAATTTCTTTAAATATTAATATATGTTTAATATGTCTTTAGCCATTAAACCAATTTAGCAGTTTTTATAGATAAGAGTATTATAGATGTGAATCTTTCGAAATACATGATTATAGATATTCCTATTTTTCAATAATGAGGGTTTACTAATAATGGAAACATATAGATTTATATTATTTATTAAACACCTTTTAAGATATTATACAATTGCTACATTTATATTTTTCAAATATTATAATTCTTTCATTATTATGTTTTCCATACGTCGACATCATGGGTTGATCGATTATTTCTCGCCATATATGCGGTGTGAACTTGAATATCTGCTTAAAAACGCATAATACGAAAAATATTCTAAAAATGTACAAAGTAGTTCACAATCTTAATTACCCCATAGCCTTCTAAATATGGAAACTTGGTTCTCCGATTGAAGATAAGGAAATTGTTTACAATTAACATTATAACTCTTTATAAAACGCATGCGGGCTCAGCTGATCAGCACCAGGAAATCATCTTTATATTGTTTATTTTACTCTCATAAACACCAGTTAATTAAAAAGAGAATTAGATTTAAAAAGAGAATTAGCACTAAGGAGCCACATAAACAAGCTATAAGTTTATCATACTAAGGATGTAGACCGTAAACTATAGTCCAGCCAGATTCCACTATTCTAAGAAAGAGTCCGAATATAAATTTAATAGGTTACGAGTACTAGAAAAATAGTCTGTGGGATTTGACAAAGTTGTTTAGTCTGTGAAAATTTTATTTTTAACTTAATATTGTCCTTCTTCAAAAATTAGCTACTTTTATTTATTTATTTAACTTTTATATCTGTCTTCTTCAAATTTCTTCTAAATAGCTTCTTTCGACATTATCCCACCTACATTATTTCCACAATTTTCAATCAGCTCTGTTTACTTTTTTTTCAAAAATCCTTTCTAACTTTTAATTTTTATATAAATTAAAACAAGAGTTCGTTTTTCTCAACTGATATATAATTTTCCTTAAATTAATATTATTCCAATAATTTTTAAAAACTTTGTGGCGAAATCTGTTGTTATATCGCTTTGAATAACAACTCATTATTGTGGTAAAAATGCAGTTTATTTACAACATCAGGACTATTTAAAAAAAAAAAACAAGTTGAACCAATATCAGTTATTAACGAAAACCAGATCCAAATATCCGTGTAAAGGAAACTATAAAAAATGTTTATGTAGATTTTTAGAAAGTATTCAATTAAGATACCCTCATCTAAATGATTTGAAACAATTTTTACATTTCATGGAGATGGTGGGGAAATAATTTATTGCGATATAAAAGTATAAATACGGCAATCTCAGTTATAATTTTGATATTGTCTTATAGTTTAATAGTGACCTACAGTTTTGAATAAAAAAATGAATAGTCAAGTTCAATTAAAATAGAAGATCCCTCGACCCCAACTTCCCCCAACCCTTTTGACATGAGTGACGGCAGGATGGGGGCTGTTTCACTCCTCCTTACCAGAAAGGATGAGGAGTTACGTAAAGCGGCCGAAGACGTTGGAAAGCTTAAAAATTTGTTAGACCATTACTATGGTTTAATAGAAGGAATCAATGCATTAATGATACAGAAAAATTGTATTAACCAAATCGTGCTAGAATTAGCAGAAAAGATAGAGAGAGGGGAGTGAAACATAGTTTCGTAAGTATACAGTATTTAGACTGTAAACTAAAATTAGAAATAACTAACCACTTTTTATTTTATTGTTTTATGTTTTTTACTCTTTTACTCATAATTAGGCAATACTTTAAAGCTGAATCAGGCATTCGGAAATTTTTACATTTAAACTACAAGTATGCAACCAAATTTTAAACGTAGTCAAAAACTACTGAAAATAAGTACTTACACTTTTGAGGATATATAATTATAAAGCTGTCGTTAAATTAAAACACTGTGTGTAAAGTTAATTATATTTTCGAGTTTGTTTCGTCCGCTCTTGACTGTTTTGTTATAACTGAGAAGTATAGAATGATAGGTGAAATACCGAAAAATTGTGAAAATACTCAAGTTTTTAATTCATGAAACCGATTGTGTGGAAATACGTTTTGATAGAGCTTGACATTAAAATTACATCGTTGGGATAAATAGAATTAGCGAAATAAAAATAATAATATTTTAGATCTCTATAACGAAAAAGTTCAAATTGGTAGTTAGTTTTATGGAAAGGAGAACGCATTATATTGATAGAGAGAAAGTAAAAATTATGGTATAAAAATTTTAATGATGAAAACTAGTATGTTATCATATTAGCGCTAAAGTATTGTGTTAATATTGCAGTAAGAATGTAAAACAGCTAGATAAAATGGGAATTATAATTGAAATAACCAGCTGTCCGCTGTAAAAACTTTTAGTACAGTTATCCCAAATTTTGTATAATAACAGAGCTTTGACGAAAAACTATCTTCGACAAATTCGGATTATGTCGTTTAACTCCGGAACCAATAGAAATATTTTGGGTTTCAAAAAATCGTTTTGTTTATTTTTATACTTCGCACATTTTTTTCCGTTTAACCGTCTTCCTAGCGTCTACCGTTTATGAGATAGCAATACTGTCCCTATTAAAAAGTAGCCACCCTGTATATACTAAAATAAAATGATCACGTGACCACCAGATGCTCAGAACCGGTTGCGTGTCATCCACCGACAAGTCCGAGCATGAGAAAGTTGTTACATCGTATTTCCCACACATTTTAATTAAGTGGAATGAATGATATAATTAGTTGCAGTTTTTGCTCATTAGATATAATTGGATACCATTTTTAAATAACCGGTTTGGCAGGTGGTCGCCGGATAGGCCACGTGAGCGAAAGTGCATATTTCATACCTTTAGTTCAATAACCTCTGAGCTTGGGTTCAACGACCTCTAAGCTTGGGTGTACACGTGGCCGGATGTGTCAGCAGGTGTTCAATATGGTATAAGATTCAGTTTTTTTTTGCTCATTAGATATAATTGGAGTCTTATTTACATAACCGGTTTGGCAGGTGGTCGCAGGTTGTCGCCCACGTGACCGAAAGTGCATATTTCATACCTTTAATTCAATGACCTCTGAGCTTAGGTTCAACGACCTCTGAGCTTGGGTGTACACCTGGCCGGAAGTGTGTATTATAATTAAAATTTATAACGATCTTAGGTATCTACTCCGAGCGTGAGAACGTTGTTACATCGTGTTTCCCACACATTTTAATTAAGTGGAATGACTGATATAATTAGATTCAGTTTTTTGCTCATTAGATATAATTATATTTTTACATAACCGGCAGGTGGTCGCCGGATGGCCATATGTGGAATGCTCATTAGATATAATAAGATGCAGTTTTTTGCTCATTAGATATAATTATATTTTTTATATAACCTGTTTGGCAGGTGGTCGATAATTGAACGGACACAGATATTCATTATAGATGCGTGAGAAAGTCATTACAACAAATTTTAACTAGATGTACTCATTAGATATAATAAGATGTAGTTTTTGCTCATTAGACATAATTGGATATCTTTTTATATAACCGGCATGTGGTCGCCGGATGTTACACGTGACCGAAAGTGCATATTTCATACCTTTAATTCAACGATCTCTGAGCTTGGGTTCAACGATCTCTGAGCTTGGGTTCAACGACCTCTGAGCTTGGGTGCACACCTGGCCGGAAGTGTGTATGGTAATTAAAATTCCTATTATGGTAATTAAAAACTAGAGGTAATTAAAAAACTGGTTTTTAATATGCTAATTAAAAAAACCAGTTTGCACATTTGTACTGTCATTACCCCCCCCCCCCCAATTAAAAACCGGTTTTCCATATATGGAATGAAGGTCAAATAAACCGGTTTGCACATTTGTATTCCTATTTAGTATCTACTAATATATTGTTTACATTAAAACTTGTTTGAAAATAATTATTACCGTCGCCATTTACATCGGATACTGACAATTTTGAAATCCATGTAAATCCATGTCGTTTAGTTCGACTACAGAATATTCATTCTGTACGTTGATAAGTGAATGAAAATACATGCAAAACACATAAGAAGTAAGTGTTTCAGAATAAATATTCAAACTCTAGAGTGTAAATGTTTACATTCTATTATTAAAAATGATTTCGGAATTATTACATTCACTCATGGTCTTGGAGAAAGTAGTATTATATGTCAATCATTCTGAACTCTTTAATATCCACTAGTGAAACCAAAAAAAAATGATAATAGTGGTATTTTCAGACTCAGAATTTAAAAACCGAGCTGGTCGAATTCCAAGCCATCCTGTGGTTTAGATTTATATAACCACAATTAAAAAAATAAAAGGAAAATGTTGGGAATTTAATAATAATTGTTATGAACCCGTTGCTGGTCCTCGAGCCATAACAAAAACGGTTCGACACAAAAATTCGGTCCGTTGCTTGCTTGCTATTAATTTTAACGTCTCTTTTCTGCTACCAGGGCTAATCTGGACGGGACCTACAGCTTATCGTGGGCTCCGAACCACGGTCCTCAATCACCCTAAACCCAGGACTATGCCTTTGTCATTCAGGTGATCTACCGACTAGCAAGTGTGTAATTGTGCCACCAACCCCTATCAATTCCACGAGATATCCGATCTCATCCGGCCTGGTTACCGGCGTGAATGAAACTGCGCATGACACAAATACCTTTTTGCACTTGCCCAAAGTCTTATCTGACTTTAATTCCACTTGAGATTCATGGGACTCGAACCCACGACCCGAACAATGACCAAGTATAAAGGCCGATGCCTCAACCAACCTGGCCACCGTGTCCGGTAATGCTGTCCGTTGTCATGTTGCTGTTATACAAATTTTGTGCTCGACCGCAACAATGTTTTTAAAAAAATCCAAATTACGGGGTGTAACAAGATATCAATCCCAACCCCGCACGGATATAGAATCGCAACAACTCTGAAATAATAGCATCATAATTATGTGCTTTTTATATGCTTTTTGTGTACCGATAAATCAAATTTTATGGTCTATGTAATATACAATGATTAATTCACTCTTGCGAAAATTTTCATGTTAAAGTCGATCGGAATATTTATGCTCGGTTTCTCCAACAGAGTCCAGCTGTAGCTTAAGCTCGGATTGTGCTTAAAATTTCGCTGCGCCGTAACGCATTTGACGCCCTGTCAGCTTAAATCGGTCTTAAATATCAGGTCGCCGATTTTTTCGTCTTGAGCTGAGAAAGCTAACCTCAAAAGCGGAATACAAACGTAAGTTTCTGCAAAGTGCACTAAAGTGTAAATTTGTAAGTTGGTGTTTTGAGCTGGTTGTGTGTTAAAAAATGGGACTTTGTACATGACGTAGATGTAGTGGACGACCCAATCATGTTTTGCATTTCGATAATTTCCGAGCAAATCCTTTTTAGGAGTAGAGGATAACCGTTTTTCTTTTCACGGTTTAGAATGTCGAAATTTTAGATATAATTGAACCACAATTGGAGTATATTCATAATCTGTAAGTATCACTACCTATTTTAATCATTATCTGATTTAACAGGTTTAACTTAAAAATTGTATTCGCTCTTTTTTATCAATTCTGTACAAAAACTTAAGACAGTTTATTTAAAATAAAAAAATTTTAACTTTTCTTTTAGTAATAATACCATCAGTCCAATAAATCAATTTCTGATTACATTACGTTTATTTGCTACTGGAGTTCATTTGCTATCAATACGGGATTTTATAAATTCTTACAAAGGAGGGTATGCCTTTCTGGGCTATCTGCTCCCGGCCATAAGATTTTGCACACTTTTAGATCTATAAAAAAGAAACATTTTCCCAAAATTTTAGTTTTTAAACCATTCCGGAACATCTTCAAATAAGCTCTTCTTCAGCAAATTTTTTTAAGGCAATATAATAAAAAAATAGACATTTGGCAACGCCGATTATGTGCGTATTCTGTGATTTAGATGTAGGGGAACCTGGGGCAGAATGGCATACTGGGGCACAACGGCACACCCCCTCTAAAACCGTTCACAACCGTCATAACTAGTCGAAACGGTCTGGTATCACCGATTCGAACGTCCTCTATCGTGTCGTCACAAAAACCGGCGAGTAAATCACTTCAGTAATACGAAAGCCACCGACGAGTCGATTTTGTGTTAATATTCTTCAAAAATTGATGCTGGGGTAAGTACACAGATACTACTTAATGGACATTATTTTACATTTTTTGTTAAGTATGTGATGTTACGCGATAGTGGGAGGCTTCTTGGCATTTTGTCTGAATCATAAAAATTGTTTTTTGATAAATATATTTTAAATTACGTTCGGGGCGGAACCGACCGGGGCAGAATGGTCATGGTACCATTCCGCCCCGCTAATATTTTAGATAAACATCACAATAAATATAGATTTTTATCGTTTTTTTGTGGGAAACAGGGAGATGTGTAAAAGTCTAATGGCAAGTAATTTTTTTTCAGATGGTTCGAACATATGTAAGAAAAACCGAGCGGCAGACATGGGATATTAAAACCATGGAAAATGCCGTTCATGCTGTTGTTAACGGTGAAAAAGGCGTCTTTGCAGTATTTTGTTCCTCGTTCAACGCTAAAAAGATATGTTCAGAAAAAAAAATAGGAAGAGAGTCTTTTAAAATTGACAAAAGCAAAGGAAAATTCCAAAAGTTTTTACTGCCGATCAAGAGCTGGAACTTGTAGATTACTTAAAAACTATGGAGTTCAGATTATTTGGATTAACTTTGAATGATTTTCGACGACTGGCGTTTCAACTGGCCGAAGTAAATAATTGCTCTCATAAGTTCAATGTCATCAATCAAATGGCTGGACCAGACTGGATGGAGAAGTTCTTATTCAGGCACCTAACATTAAGCTTACGAAAACCCGAAGCTACCTCCGGTGCTCGAGCCATGGGCTTTAATCGCGTTGCAGTGTGCCAATTTTTTAAGCTACTATCTGAAACGGTCGATAAATACAAGCTAACGGGAGATCGTATCTACAATTGTGATGAGACCGGTATCCAAGTTAATCCGAAATCACAGTCCAAAATTCTTGCTCTGAAAGGAAAGCGCCAAGTCGGTAGTCTTACTTCGGCCGAGAGAGGAGAGACGGTAACAGCAGAAATTTGTTTCTCTGCAGCAGGGTCCTTTATACCACCGATGTTGATATTTCCCCGGAAAAGAAGACAGCCTTCGTTTGAAATTGGACTACCTACTGGATCAATGGTGGAAGTAAGTGACTCGGGTTGGATCACGACAGACAGAATTTTTAATTTGGTTCAAACAGATAATACAATTTTCAAACGCAAACAAAGAAAATCACCAGGTTCTTCTCATATTAGATAGTCATTCTACGCATACAAAAAGTCTTGCTCTAATTAATATGGCACGCGAAAATGGTGTTCTTTTATGCCTACCTCCTCATTGTTCGCATAAAATTCAACCACTAGACGTCAGCTTTATGAAACCACTAAGCACCTACTATGAACACGAAACACGTAAATAGTTAAGAAGTAATCCCTCAAAGGTTATCACGTTACACCAAATTTCAACACTTTTTGGAGCTGCTTATCTAGAAGCAGCAAGAATGAAAACCGCAATAAATGGTTTTCGTAAAAATGGAATATGGCCTGTTGATGAACTTGTGTTTGCTGATTCTGACTTTATGCCGTCTGCTACATCTGACATAACTGCAACTCACGTTACAGCTGACAGTGAGAGGGAAAATTCATTACCGGAAAATATTAATAATATTTTAGTCAATGATCAACCCCCCTGTTCAAGTGACCAACCCCAATGTTCAACTACCAAACTCCAAAGTTCAATAGATTCGTCTACTCCTGAAAATAATCCAATAAATAGTGAAACAACACTGAATGAAGATGGAGAGGTAAAGAATAGTAGTTTCAATTGTAAGTCTCCAGCAGATATTATGCCTATCCCAAAGGTTTCTAAAACCACGAAAAGAATTTCAAGGAAACGAGGTAAGATGGCGATTCTCTCTTCAACCCCATATAAGGAGGAGCTGGAAGCTACTATTTCTGAACAAGAATTAAAAAAAAGAAAAAAAATCCAAAGAAAAATTGAGAGTAGTCCTACAGACGAAGGAGATACATCCATACCTCAAGTCCCTCAAGTCGAAAAGAAGTTTAAACTGGATAAAAAAGGAAAAAAGAAAGTTGTTCGCGCTACAATTTCTCAAAATAATAAAAAATATTTGAAAGTTCGTTCAAACATAGAAGAAGATTCCTCGACTGACAGTGAAACTGATGACGTTGAATGTCTGTACTGCAAAGAATTTTATTCTAAATCTGTAGAGGGTTGGATAGCACGCTCCAATTGTAAAAATTGGGCCCATAATTCTTGCGCAGGTGTGGATAGCGACGACGACGAGATTGTCCTTGTTTGTGACATATGCAAATAGACTGAGTTTTGCCAAAATATTTTGGTTTTTATATTTTTAATTTTGATATTAAAGTTGTGTATTTAAAACTAAGTTTTTGATATATACCCAATATGTATATCAAAAAGAGTTACTGTTATTTTCTGTCTGGTGACCGTTCTGCCCCGGAAGGGTACCATTCTGCCCCAATGTTGGGGCGGAACGGTCATTTTGACATATTTATTTGGCGTTCGAAAAAAAAATTATTACCTTCATGATTAGTTTCTTAAACTTCTCTCAGATGTTAATTAAGTATCAAACAATGCTTTGAACCTAATTCGGTCTCGAAATTTAAGTATACCTGGAAAACAAGGCTTTCCAAACGTTAGGTATGCCATTCTGTCCCAGGTTCCCCTAATACATAGGTAGAGGCCGATTATTTTAAGCACGCCAATCGCTGTTTTTCTTTTGCACTTCGATCAGTTCAGTTCTAGATCACTTGCTTCACTGTTTTATTTGCAACTGATATGAATCAAAAATGATCTGGATCACCTCCCCCCTTACCGATGCTGCACCACCCGCTGAAATGGTTTAAAAGTGATCCGAAGCAGATGGCGGCGTTTTTAAAATTATTTGACAGTAATTAACGGCGTTACAATAATATAAAAAAAGTGGATTTATCAAGAGCAAATTAAAAATCTAGATATTCTGAAATGGTGAAAAGCCCAAAACTGAAACTATTTTTTTTTAATGCGATTTAGTTTTAATGAAGACTTAACCTAAATTGGTAAAATTTTAATTTTTTCGTTATATCCGATAAATAATCCACAAAAAACATTAATCTTTAATTAACGAATAAATAATAATGAACCATCAAAAATAAATAACTTTAATTAATGAATAATTGCAAACAATCTAAAAACGCCTAAAAAATATTACACGGGATGAAAACATAGGATGTTTTTAGTACTTCGGCCAGAAAAATTCACTTTCACAACAAACATAAGAACTATACGCAACTCGAAATTTATTGACATAATGATTTTTTATGATGTTCACGATTTTTTACGGTTTTTTTTTATGATTTTCATGATTTTTTCCGGTTTTTTTCATGATTTTTCCGATTTTTTAAGATTTGTTTACGATTTTTTACGCTTTTTTAGTTTTTTACGATTTTTAATGATTTTTTAAGATCTTTTACGGTTTTTAACTGATTTTTAGAGTTTTTTACGATTTCTTATGATTTTTTACGATATGACCTGTTTCGATACGTTTAAAAATATTTCAACCCCGAAGATCGGATAAAAAAAGTTTCAAATTGTATTTGAAAAATGTTAATCCATAATGGTTTTACTTTGTTGTCATTAATTTCTATGTGTTTTTTATAATTTTTGTTGTTTTTCATTAATTAAAGTTATTTATTTTGTGTAAATTTATAATTATTTATTCGTTAATTAAAGATAAATGTTTTTTGTGGATTATTTATCGCAAATAATAAAAAAATAGTTAAAATATTAAAATTTTACAAATTTAGGTTAACAAGTCTTCATTAAAACTAAATCAAGTTAAAAAAAAAAATAATTTCAGTTTTTGGACTCCCACAATTCACACCATTTCAGAATTCAAACTCAAAATTTTACCAGAAAAAACATTTTGCCGAAAATACTAAGTATATCACTAAATTCATTTTTTCGTGCTCTTTGCAAATACAGAATCTGATATACAGGGTGTTGTTTTTGGGTCGCAATATTTTATATTTTTTTATTCCGTACCTGGATTTCTTTTATTGTAAATTTATTGATCGATTGGGCACTTTAAACAAAATATGACCGGCAATTATCATTAAAATATACAGTGTGGTTAGAAAGTTATGAACCATGCAAGAAATTGGTAAAATAGTTAAAACACCCTGTATCTTGTTTATTAAAGTAGTTAGACCCATTAAGTATGGGGTTTTTGAGATCGCCTAGGTGTCTCCTATCTGTAGTTAACGTATGTCACTTTCCCAATGAAACACCCTGTATACGGTGTAATGTTTAATGTTCAATTTTAGGAATACATTTTCTCCGAGATACATTCATCATTTGAGGAATAAAATTCTTCGAGTGAATGATCTTCTTTGGGTGCTTCGATGTCAGTCGCAGATGATAATTGACAGGAACGGAACGACGTTAGTTACTTTGGTTAGGCGCGTTTTATTTGTCTTTTTGCGTGGTCAGTTTTGACTCGTTCAAAAGTGATCCAAGTGAACCGATCCAAGTAAAAAAGAAATACACTTATTAGCTGTATTTCTTTTGCACTTGGATCAGTTCAGTTCAGTTCTAGGTCACTTGCTTCACTGTTTTATTTGCAACTGAACTGAATCAAAAATGACCTGGGTCGCCTCCCCCCTTACCGATGCTGCACCACCCGCTGAAATGGTTCAAAAGTGATCCGAAACAGATGGCGGGGTTTTTAAAATTATTTGATAACCTAAAAAAAGTGGACTTATCTAGAGCAGATTAAAAATCTAGATTTTAATAAAATGGAAGGCGACACACTTCGTCTAGTGAGGAAGATAATATGATTTTAGTAAATATTTCGTAAGAAAAGACTTCCATATATACGGTGTAATGTTTAATGTTCAATTTTAGGAATACATTTTCTCCAAGAAAATTATAGGTGTCGGCGGCCATTTCTTTATGATCATTTTTGGTGCTTTAATGCTAGTCGCAGATGATAATTGACAGGAACCGAACGACAACGTCAGTTGATTCGATAGGAGCGTTTTATTTGTACTTTTGCGTGGTCAGTTTTGACCCATTCAAAAGTGATCCAAGTGAACTGACCCAAGTGCAAAAGAAATACACCTATTGTAATAACTACGTAAATGTCAATGCGACCTGTCTGTTTTTTTAGAGAAATCGGATTCTACTTATTGCAGAATCGATGAAGTCCCTAGTATAGAAGCGTTTTAAACTAGGCGAAGTTTTAAAAATATGAAATAAAAAATATGCTAACAAATAGGTATAAAAAGTGTTAAAATTAAATAAAAATACTGACTAATTAAATTAAATAAACGAATTGAAAAGAAAACAATGCACTATTTTGTTACCAACAACACTAATAAGAACCATTTAAATAATTATTGAAAAGCAATATTGCCACTTTGCATTTTTTGACATTTAGGGTATTAGTCCAGTAACTGAAGGGTCAGACCTGTAGAAAAAACGCTGATGATTTCCCACATGGCGCAATTTGTAGGTATTTGCTGGCTAAATATGCCAATTAGAGAATTTTTATTCAGACAAAAAATGAAGATCAGCTCATTCTCTACAAAAATGGCCCTCATCATTTTCTTCGAAAATTCAATAGTTTTCGAGATAATGGCACTCAAAAGTCCCCTCATTTCAGCTGCTGCTCTACCTGCAGAAATTCCGCTTTATATGAATTAACGTGTAACCGGGCGGACGAATTTCGCCATATCTCGGGAAAAAATTAATAATTTTCGATGATTCAAAGTTCATCGGAATGGGAAAACCCGTAGCTACAAATCCATGTCAGTTCGTATTTGTCAAAAATATTTAAAAAAGCGGTCAAAGTTTTTTTTAACAATATTTAAAGACTGCTTCATTAATTTATTCATATTTTCTTTAAAAATAGTCATTTATTCTAATTTTGCCTTGATAATGGGACATTGGGGGGTCTTGAATGATCTCAGAAATTTTTTTGAAATACTTTTCTTGCGTTCTAATACACCATTGATTTGTTTATTTGTATGTTTTAACCGATTTCGGAGTTCCAGAGAATCTTCGGAACAAGCGCGAATTATAATCTTATGATCCGTTATATTGATTTCCAATGCCCATCATTTTAAAGCTTAGATGGTCTACTTTTCGAATATATTTTTTATTTTTAATAGAGTCTAATAATTGTCAAGAAATGGGGAAAATTGGTCACACGAGTCAAAACCGGCCTTTTTTTGTTTAACCATTTCTTGTTCCCCGCTCTTTATTTCTTGAGGATTAATAATTAGATTAAAATAAAGTTTTATATTCTGACCTTTCCATTGATATAAGTCAATCCCCATATCCGTTTTGTGTTCTAAAACGGTTGATACAATTATATACGCTCATTTTTACGCTCTCCCTCTGAGATCCATGATATTGTATATAACCTAACCTCGTGTACCCACGCGGCGATAGTTGTCTGCATGTTTGTATACAATCTCTGTTTTGGAGCCGTCGGCTTGACCGGATTTATTGATGTACTGATGATATTTTTTCAGTATTTATTTTGAATTATTTATTTAAAATAAAATAAATATCTTTCATTAAATTAATTCAGTTATAAAAACAAGAAGTGTTTAAAGTGAGAAATTTCCACGTTATTCTTGTCGAATAATCGAATATTCGCGAGATTTTCATTTAAGGACTCCGTAATTTAGCGAGAGGAGCAAAGGTGCAAAGGTGCTGGCGCCATCTGCAATTGGTCTCTAATATCCAAAAGATGAAGATCAATGCATTTCCAACCCCATCGAGCGGAAATTCGGCAAGAAACTACCATATATATTCAATATGAAAATTATTAATTTTTCGAAGTCTGATTGTGCAAAAAATATTGGCATTGCGAAAAAATTGGTAGGGATCATTTTTGTAGAGAATGAGCTGATCTTCATTTTTTTTCTGAACAAAAATTCTCTAATTGGCATATTGAGCCAGATATTAGCGGGAAACCCATTTTCCAGGTTTTGGGGTTCAGCCCCTTCCGTTACCTACAACACGTTAAGGATTTTCTCATTTTAAAACACCTGCAATGACCTACAAATTGCGCTATGTGGGAAATCATCTGCGTTTTACTTACAGCTTTCGACCTTTTCAGTCCTTTATTTACTGGACTATATTAAATATTACTAAATTAATCTGGTTAACTCATTAATAAAAAATTTCTAATTAAAATATTTATTACCAAAAAAAGTAAAAAAATTATCTTATATAATTTTAAAAAACGTCGATACCGCGAAACATCTATTCAGAAATACATCGATATCGAAATAAAAAACATCGATGTGTTAAAATATCGAAATAAAAAACATCGATTTTAAAACATCGATACTTTCGATGTATCGAAAAACATCGTGCATCCCTAAATAGAAGTAGAAACATAGCCTAGGTAATTTGACGTATATATTAGTAAAACATTAGAACAGCAGATTTAAAAATAAATAATTTTCGGTTGGAAAAAGCTGATCATTAGGACAAGTCACATTGTCATTTGAAAGACCTTTCTTGATTTCGAATATCTCCAATAGTACATTTCGTGCAATGATGTAAAATAGAGGCATTAAGGCCGCAGTGGCACACTCCAATATTCATAACAATAACTAAATGTGACATATGTCATATTAATGTCAAATTTCATAAATTTATTATTCAACAGATGTCTTATTTACGATTGATTTCAGCATACATTTGACCAAATTATTTACTCGTTTTAGTAGTCACATTTTATTTCATATTCTTTATCTGGTCTACTATACAATATAATTTTAATCTTATTTCATTTTATGCCAAGAGCAAGAAAATCTCTGAGCTCTGCTAGGATATGGCAATGCTGTAAAACTAACTTTGTTTGTTTGTTTGTTTACCTTCGATAAATTCGTAAAATCATCATAAATATAAATCCCAAATATATTTTATAGATATTTCATTTCGGACGGACAGATTTCCTTAAAAATTGCCATATGGAGGTTTTTGGGGTTTGAGATTTCAAATTTTTCCTCAAAATTAATAAATTCACGATGGCAGACGAGATATGTGATTATGATCAGATTCTTTTCAAAATTGGTATTTGGGTGTTTTTGGGGTCGGCGATTATGAATTTGTTTTTCAAAATAAATATATTCATGATGGCGACTCCAAAATGGTGGACGAAATTTATGATTATTAACAGATTCCATTCAAAATTGGTGCATGGGGTTTTTTGGTGTTGGAGATTTTGATTTTTTTTTCAAAATTAATAAATTCAAGATGGAGGACAAGATATGGAATTATGATTAGATTCTTTTCAAAATTGGTATTGGGTTTTTTTTGGGATAGGAGATATCATGATTTTTTTTTCAAAATAAAAAATTCAAGATGGCGACTCCAAAATGGTGGACGCAATTTATGATTATTAACCGATTCCATTCAAAATTGGTATATGGGGATTTTTGGTGTTTGAGATTATGAACTTTTTTTCAAAATTAATAAATTCAAGATGGCGGAGAAGATATGGAATTATGATTAGATTCTTTTCAAAATTGGTATTGGGGGCATTTTGGGATAGGAGATCATGATTTTTTTTCAAAATAAATAAATTCAAGATGGCGACTCCAAAATGGTGGACGAAATTTATGATTATTAACCGATTCCATTCAAATTTGGTACATGGGTTTTTTTGGTGTTGGAGATTATGACTTTTTTTTATACTGCATAGAACTTTTTATTTACATTATCAAAATCAAAAAATATTTCTCCTGCATCATATACAGTAAACCATGATTGTTCATTTTCTCAAATATAAATATTTCGTTTTAACCTAGCAGATAACAGATTGATGCGCTCGGAAACATAATAAAAATTCGGTTTACTCGCGAGTCCCATAATCAATATCGACATCTTATCACCAGCAGCAATACCGAACGCAGTGCGAAACTGGAAAGTTTGGTAAAACAGGAGCGTCTATTGGGAGACAAAAATTCCATCATGAGAGACAAATATTCCATAATGAGAGACAAATATTCCAAATCTGGAAACAAATATTCCATAAAAATAATTTTGTTAGCGCCTATTGGGAGACAAATATTCCATAATGAGAGACAAATATTCCAAATCTGGAAACAAATATTCCATAAAAATAATTTTGTTAGCGCCTATTGGGAGACACATATTCCATAATGAGAGAAATATTCCGAATGTGGAGACAAATATTCCAAATGTGGAGACAAATATTCCAAATCTGGAGACAAATATTAAAACTCTGGAGACGAATTTTCCATAAAAATAATTTTGTTAGCGCCTAGCTATTGGGAGACAAATATTCCATAATGAGAGACAAATATTACAAATGTGGAGACAAATATTCCCAATGTGAAGACAAATATTCTATAAAAATAATTTTGTTAGCGCCGATTGGGAGACAAATATTCCCTAATGAGAGACAATTATTCCAAATCTGGAGACAAATATTAAAACTCTGGAGACGAATTTTCCATAAGAATAATTTTGTTAGCGCCTATTGGGAGACAAATATTCCATAATGAGAGACAAATATTACAAATGTGGAGACAAATATTACAAATGTGGAGACGAATATTCCCAATGTGAAGACAAATATTCCATAAAAATAATTTTGTTAGCGCCGATTGGGAGACAAATATTCCCTAATGAGAGACAATTATTCCAAATCTGGAGACAAATATTAAAACTCTGGAGACGAATTTTCCATAAGAATAATTTTGTTAGCGCCTATTGGGAGACAAATATTCCATAATGAGAGACAAATATTACAAATGTGGAGACAAATATTACAAATGTGGAGACAAATATTCCATAAAAATAATTTCTTCTGTATCATTAAATTAATTGCGTGAAAATTTAATATTAATTAATTTGTTTTGTTAAGTAACAAAAGATTATATGTCATAGATAAGTTTCATTTTATGCGTTCGCGGTACATAAAAATCCTGAATATATTCCGAATAGGACATGCGCAAATAACTTGTCCCTTTATGGCCTTTGTAATCCTTAAATGTGTTCTGAACTAGTTCAGGATTAGTTCCGCGAAAATACCTAATATTCAGATTTTTCTAAAAGTTTGGCAACATGGTTTTTATATGATTGTCATCTAATTTGATTGTCGCGACATCTTTTCGAGAGGGTATGAACTAAGACATTACAGGAAATTATCGAACATCTTCATTATGACAAATAAATTTGACATATATTTCTCAATTTCGTATTTCCAATTGGATTTAATAAATACTGAATAAAATAAAGAAATATTCAAGGAGCTTACTAACAAAAATACGTAGA
The DNA here is from genome assembly GCA_963243735.1 of Neocrepidodera transversa. Lineage (NCBI taxonomy): Eukaryota > Metazoa > Arthropoda > Insecta > Coleoptera > Chrysomelidae > Neocrepidodera > Neocrepidodera transversa. The sequence goes on from OY725341.1 coordinate 35,072,997, forward strand.
ATGAAGTCTCCTACTTTTTATCTCTGATTTTAAAAATCACTTTTTTTATTTTTTTTTAAACTCAGTTTAATTACAGGACAAATAAAAAATAGGACACTCCCTTCTTTAAACATTATACTTTAAGCTACCAAAGTTTAATTTTCCTTCGTTCAGTAAAATTTAAACGTAATTGGAACTGGTAAACCCGTGTTTTTATACGTCAAAATACGATGAAACTGCGGCCTTAAGATTGGAGTGTGAATGTCTGGATTCTAAAATGTGGCTTGCAAAAGCAGATGGATAATTTACGATATTGGTAAGCCAGAAATTATCTACAGTGTGTCCATTTAGTGCGGCATTCCTCTCTTACAGCGTTGTTTAAATATGGTACCAATTAAGCTACATTTTAAAATTATATTGGCTCCTATGGGGTGTTTCAAGAAAAGGTGCCACTACAGGGTGTTCCAAGAAAAGGTGCCACAATTTTTTTTTTAATGGAATGGGGGATATTTTTACACTTTTTAAATCAACCCTTAGGTCTACATTAATAGTTAATTTTGATTTAATATCCCATACACCGTTGCCAAGTTATTACGAAAGGACCCTATAAGATAAGCATTGGATTTGGGCCATTTAGGGCCGTTTGCACCGACTAAATTTAAACCCAGCTATGGCGTAAGCCTCGCTTTAAATAAAAATTCATTTGTACCGCTAGACAAACTTGGTTTAAAGTGGTCTAAGCAAAGTTTAAGTTAAACCGTCAGAATTGAGGGTTTTAATTTACAAAGCCTGATTTCATAACCAAACTTTTATCGTTTCCAAACATACAAAATGAATTTCGATGATATTTTTGAAGACGATTTGGATGTTCTGGAAATAATTAATTTCGGTTTTCCGAGACAAATTTATATCCGAAATAATCCTTACGAAGAGCTAAGTGAACTAACTTTCTTTAAAAGGTTTCGTTTGTATAAAAGAACAACTCAGTACCTTCTTACTTTAATTCAGTACGAATTGGAATATCAAAATAATAATTTGTAAGTATTTTTAAGTTTGTGTGTATATAACTTTCTCTTTATAGGCAGTCTGAATTTATTGCTAATTATTTTTTTAGAAACAATTCAGTATCACCCATGAATCAATTATTAACTGCCTTGCGTTTATTTGCTACAGGCGGCCATTTAAGTAGTGTTGCAGACTTTATGAGAATGGATATATCTACAGTGTCTCGCATTGTAGTAAGAGTATCTGAAGCTATAGCTAGATTATCCTCAACGTTTCATTAAAATGCCAAATGGTAATGAAGTAATAAAAGAACAGACAAAGTTTTATGAAATAGCTAGATTTCCTAAAGTAATTGGAGCAGTAGATGGTACACATGTTCGTATACAGTCTCCAGGTAATAAATTTTACCATGTTTACCATTTTACTAGTTTGTTAACAAAGTCTGTCCTGTAAAGTTATAACCTGTCAATGTGGTGACACAAAAAAAAATTTTTTTCAAAATTTAATCAACCTATAACTTTAAGATTACACATCATTTTTTTTTAGGTGGAGAAGATGCAGAAGTCTATCGTAATAGAAAGTCCTACTTTTCTATTAACACTCAGGTCACATGCAATGCAGATTTGAAATTTATTAATGTTGTTGCAAGGTGGCCTGGGTCAGCTCATGACTCAACTATATTTAATAACAGTTTTTTAAAAGTCTTATTTGAAAGGGGTAATTTTCCTAATTCTTATTTATTAGGTGAGTTGTGTAATGTACCCTTTTTATACACAAGCTAGCATCAGATTCAAACAGATGTATTAGGATATCTACAAATTAGCCTTATATAAATATTTTTTTTAGGTGATAGTGGATATTCTCTGAGGAACTATTTTTTTAGACCTCTCGTTAACCCAATTGGGGCCGCCGAACAATTATATAATGAATCACTAATTAGAACAAGAGTAACAGTAGAAAGAGCAATAGGAGTGTGGAAAAGGCGATTTCCAATTATGGCATATGGAGCAAGGTTAAAATTGGAATCAATTTTGACTATCATAGTTGCTACAGCTGTCCTGCATAACTTAGCAATTGAGATGAATGAAGCTGAGCCACCAGTGCCAGAAGAAATAAATATAAATGAGTTAAACTACCTTATTGAAATGGGTCAAGTTCCAGATGTTGCAAATAATAATAATAATAACGTTCCACAACAAATACAACAACTCATCATAAATTACTTTTCAAATTTATAATTAGAATTTTATATTAGTCAAATGTGTAAACCATATATATTTATTAATATCTTTTATTAAAAAAAACTCAAAACGACAAAAATCCTACACTAAGTAATGTACTAATATTAACAGTTTTCACCCTACATATATATTTTAAATATTAAAATCAAACAATCATTAAAAAAGATAACAAACGGTAGAAAAATCTTAAAATATTACTATTTATTTAATTCACGCTTTTTTAGTGCAATTTCTAAGTCTAACAATTCCATCTTTTTTATATGTTCTCTGGTTTTCTCTTGGAATTCATTTTCTGTCAGCTGGGCAATGTTCAGTCTTTTTTCTAGTAATATTTCATACTTTTCTCCTATGTTGGATGATGTCAGGGCTCTTACAATTGTTGCTGGACGTTTTCTTTTTAAATTTTGCTTTCTTACCTGATAAAATTCAAACTAGATAAAACTGTAAAATATATTTAGGTGGATCTATTATTTATTTCATATAAAGAAAGAAACGCAATCTAATTTGATTTAAATAATTTAAAATTATATTTACACTTTCAGATTGTCTTAATGGAACCGAAGGTGCTTCCTTTAATTTTTTTGGGGCATATCTTTGCCAGATATTTCTTTCTGTTGCATCATTTTCAATCTACGAAATAAGTTGTATATGATACATAAACTGAATAATCAATAAATATTTGTTTTAAAATAGAAGCTTTTTAAATAGATTATTTCTTACATGTGTTGTACTACTTGTACTAGGTTGTGGGAGATTAACATCATTTTCTTTCTGAAATTTTTTATTATTATACTGAAGTTTACATATGGGATTTTTAATACCAAAAGGTTATCCATAATTCAAATGTGGTCAAATCTTTAATATCAAAATAAAATTCGCAGTCATGACCACAGTATATTTCAGATAAAAATAAAGTTAGCTACTTACTTCAGATCTATTAATGTCGTGATCAGTTATTAATTCAAAAATATTTTGGCTCGTATTTTGGTGCTGGGAGATAGAATTTTCTGATTCATAATAATCAACTTCGTCGGAATCAAAAGGATTATTTAAACCATAAACAGTTTTGTTATTTAACAATGATAAAACTATGTCGTGATTCGGGTCTTTTTGTATTTTTGGGGGTGGACCCCCTCCAGTCCCTGTTATTTCATTTCTCTCAAGTGCCACAGTTTTTCTTACTTGTTTTTTTTTATTTTCGTAAAATTTTTTAATCACCGAAGCATCTCTATGAACATTATCGGGTACAATGGCGTTAAATTCAGTGGCAATTTTTTGCCAACACTTATTTTTTTCCATTGTGGAAACAGCGTCTGTTTTTTTATTTTCTATTATATTAACATATCTTGTTATTATATTTAATATGGTTGCTTTTTCTTCATTTGAAAAATTGGTACTTCGCTGGCGTTTTTCACTCATTTTGAAATGTATATTATATTTGCACAGCCACTACTGTTTGAATTTTTGTCAGATTTGAATTTTTGTTATGAAGTTAGTCACAACAGTGGTCACAACTATAAATAAACAAAATTACCAACAATAGTTCACTTGTACTCGCTTAAGAAAGCTCGCTTTAAAAAGGTGCGGTGCAATGATTTGGAAAATAAACTTCACTTAAATATTTAAGCGAGTTTTAAAAAACCAAGCTTAGATGTCGATCGGTGCAAATGGCTCTTAGTGGCAAATTTGCGCATTTTCCCAAGGTTTGCCTGGGCCACGGCTAAAATTCAATAATATGAGCTCAGAAAAATTTGCTTAAGCATAAAAAAAATTCTGGTTATTTCCCACGTTAATTAACTATGCGAACTCGAATCTGGTGGATCAGAAAAACTTGCATAAGTCTAGTGGATCAGAAAAACTTGCTTACGCACAAATTAATTTCTGGTTGCTTCCCACGTTAATTAACTGTGCGAACTCGAATCTAGTGGATCAGAAAAACTTTCATAATCCTAGTGGATCAGAAAAACTTGCTTACGCACAAATTAATTTCTGGTTGCTTCCCACGTTAATTAACTGTGCGAACTCGAATCTAGTGGATCAGAAAAACTTGCATAATCCTAGTGGATCAGAAAAACTTGCTTTAGCCTAGTGGATCAGAAAAACTTGCTTGCGCACAAATGGATTTCTGGTCGCTTCCAACATTAATTAACTATGCGAACTCGAATCTAGTGGTTCAGAAAAACTTGCATAATCCTAGTGGATCAGAAAAACTTGCTTGAGCAAAAAAGAAATTCTGGTTGCTTCCCGCGTTGCTTAACTATACAGACTCGATTCTATTGGATCAGAAAAACTTGCATAAGCTTAGTGGATCAGAAAAACTTGCTTAAGCACAAAATAATTTCTGGTTGCGTCAGACGTTAACTAACTATGCGAAATCGAATCTAGTGGATCAGAAAAACTTGCATAAGCTAATTGGCTCAGAAAAACTTGCTTACGCACGAATGAATTGCTGGTTGCTTCCCACGTTAATTAACTATGCGCAATCGAATCTAGTGGATCAGAAAAACTTGCATAATCCTAGTGGATCAGAAAAACTTGCTTAAGCCAAGTGGCTCACAAAAAATTGCTTGAGCACAAAAGAATTTCTGGTTGCTTCCCACGTTAATTAACTATGCGCAATCGAATCTAGTAGATCAGAAAAACTTGCATAATCCTAGTGGATCAGAAAAACTTGCTTTAGCATAGTGGATCAGAAAAACTTGCTTACGCACAAATGTATTTCTGTTTGCTTCCCACGTTAATTAACTATACGAACTCGAATCTGGTGGATCAGAAAAACTTGCATAAGCCTAGCGGCTCAGAAAAAATTGCTTAAGCACAAAAGAATTTCTGGTTGCTTCCCATGTTAATTAACTATGCGCACTCGAATCTAGTGGATCAGAAAAACTTGCATAATCCTAGTGGATCAGAAAAACTTGCTTAAGCCTAGTGGATCAGAAAAACTTGCTTAGACACAAAAGAATTTCTGGTCGCTTCCCACGTTAATTAACTATGCGAACTCGAATCTAGTGGATCAGAAAAACTTGTATGGGCCTAGTGGATCAGAAAAACTTGCTTTAGCATAGTGGATCAGAAAAACTTGCTTACACACAAATGCGTTTCTGTTTGCTTCCCACGTTAATTAACTATGCGAAATCGAATCTAGTGGATCAGAAAAACTTGCATAAGCTAAGTGGCTCAGAAAAACTTGCTTACGCACGAATGAATTTCTTATTGCTTCCCGCGTTACTTAACTATACAAACTCGAACCTATTGGATCAGAAAAACTTACATAAGCCAAGTTGCTCAGAAAAACTTGCTTACGCACAAAGGAATTTCTGGTTGCTTCCCACGTTACTTAACTATGCAAACTCGAATCTAGTGGATCAGAAAAACTTGCTTTAGCCTAGTTGATCAGAAAAACTTGCTTAAGCACAAAGGAAATTCTGGTTGCTTCACACGTTACTTAACCATACGAACTCGAACCTACTGGATCAGAGTATGTTATGTGTATATTTGTTTCGAAATCTGTATTGTACATCCTAATCAAAATGCTTTTTAAAAATTTTGTGGACCATGTACAAAGGTGACATTTAATGTCAGTCTGCGAAAAACGTCAATTTTGCGGTGAGATTTCGATGCACAAAAGTCTACTTTGGGTAGAGATTGCAGAAAAAATAATATATGTGGTATCTTTAGAACTTACTCAATTATAAAACGAAAGGGTGTAAGGACACCATACAGATAACTTCTTAAAAATGAGATTTCGGGATGACAACGACCATACATACATATTCGAAAATATCCGGCGTGGGAGGAAAGTGTCTAGTACAAAATGGCCCTTACGGGGTTTTGAGGGAAGCTAAGAAAACAGGTGTACGGTGTCCATGACGGGTCATCCAAACCATCGCGGGTTATGTGCAAGCTCTACCAATATTTAGCGCAAAGCGCGCGGTTCTAGAAGCGGCAACACAATTTCCGTTTTATGGTCGTGGAAGCAATGATGTTATGGGTGCAAACCATAAGCGTGAAGTACACGAAACTCTACGTCGGCGGAAAAAGGTCCATTTCGATCTATCCCTTGTTACGCCCTAATTAAGTTCGCGGGTACCGACAGACAGTGCCACCTAATTTCTCAGCGAAGTACTCTCCATCATGCCTTCATGAAGTACAATCTAATTTCTCAGCGAAGAACCCCTGTTGGCTAAGGAACACCAAATGTACCCTTCTTAATGAGGTAGCGCGAACCGACAGATAGACGGACAGGTAGTACAACCTAATTTTAGCGATGTAGCCTCCATTGCGTCTTATTGAAGTTCGTGTGTGCCAAAAGACGGACAGACAGTACAACCTAATTTCTTAGCAATGTACCTTCTGTTGTGTGTTCGGAGTATAACCTAATTTCGCAGAGAAGTACTCTGTTGGTAAACGAACCTCAAGTGTCCCTTTTCGTCGAACGTATGCAAACCGATCGCGGTACAAATAGAACTTTGTAAGACAATGGAGAATGAGTTAACCGGTTATTATTTCTAGGCTGGCGGATTGGCTTGGTCACTGGTATCGGCGCGCATGAATCTTCCGTTTGTTCGGACACAAAACGAATTTCTCGGCGGACGGGTTTCTATCGGCGGGTGTGTTCTTGGATGGACGGGGACTGATCGTCTTGCTGTCTTTTGCACCAATTTTGACTGAGCTCTCGAGAATTAATCGACTCGAGTATATGGTAACGTTGGTACTGTTCAGAGTTTCTCCTGTTTTATAAACTGTATTTAAGTCAGGAATCCGACAAGGCCTAAGAGAACGTCCTCTGCAAATCCATTTTTTATGGATACAGCACAAACACAAAAGAAAATCCTTTAAGCCGCTTCAAGAGTGGCCGTGAAGGAAAATGGCGGTTCACGTTGGATTTGAATCGCTGAAGAGTGTACTCCCTGGGAAACACGGTTTCAGAAAGCTTGTTCCAAAATGATGGTATTCTTCAGATAAAGGAGTTCTGAAATAGGTTGGTATGTGGAGTACAAAGTTGGACTTCGAATGAAGCGACAATGTCGTTCGAACACCTTTCATTAAAATATCTGCAAAAAAGTGTTGGGTCGCCCACCTTTCTTCGATGTTTCAAACTTAAATGATTCCTAGACAGCTGTAGGCGAATTGCTCTCTTCTGAATAAAATCCAGCAACCGCAAGCTATGCTTAGGCGCGGAGCTCTAGATGTGGGAGCAGTATTCCAGTAATCGTCCAATTTGTCCCTTGTAAAGCATTAAAACTATTGCGGCAAGTAAAGCTTTCTGGTGCGAAACAATGTATAAAGTTTTTGAGAAGTTTCTTCGCCGTGTTTGCAACGTGATCACGCCATGACCTATTTCCCCCCAAATTGACACCAAGTTTTAATAATGAAGCCAATGGAATAGACTGTCCTGACATAATTATGTCGAGTTCCACAACGTTAAATCTTAGCGTTAAGTTATATTTGGTTACTATCACCCTAAGCTACCAGGACTTTATTAAGCTGTAAAACATCTTTTGTCTGCGAAGATGTGCATCGGAAGCTGATGTTCGGGCATTGAAGGCAAAGGAAGACACGACACGACACGCTACTTGCAAAGAACGATCCGTAAGAAACTATAAACTCATAAGCAAAATTTTTCAGGCATGCCATAAGAACCCAGGACTCTCCATGTTGTTCAATCGCACTGTTCCAGATGGGTAACATAGGTGAGGAGGTCCCCTGTCGGTCTTTGTTTGCGAAACCCATATTGATGGTCACTACGGATGTTAAAGTCTTCCAGGTACTTTAAAACGTATTGGTCGATAGCTTTCTTCATGACTTTTGGTATTACTAAAAGCAGTGCAACTGGCCGATAGTTGTTTGGCAAGGTCTTTTTGCCATTTTTGGGTAATAGCTGCACTCGAGCGCATTTCCAGCTGGAAGGAAATATTCCTTTTTATAGGACAAGTTGAAAAGCCTGCAGAAGACAGGTGTTATCTCTCTAGCACAATGTTCTTCATCAGGACCAGAATGGTTTTTTGTATTTAGATTAGTCAAATGCGCGATCGATCTTGTTGGCGATGCAAAGTGGGGATAGTTTCCGTTACTGCGGTGGCCTCAGTCAGCAAAGATTGGCTCCGGTAAGGGATCAAGGGGCACGATAGTACCTTATCCTATATTTACATCGACACTGACATACGACTGGGTACTTGATTTAGCTCACCGGGATCGGATCGCTAGCTTGTCTTCCGACTAGTTTTGGACCACTTTGTACTTTTCCTCAGGGATGCAGTGCATCAAGTGTGAATCAATAAACCTGGTGTCGAAATATGACAACTTACTGCTTATCGAAGTGTTTTGCGTCGAACTTCCCCGACACATCGAATTTTTTTGCTAATTCTTGGTCCCGGCAACTGGATATGGTGAAAAGGCTAAACAGTTTTTTTACACAAAAGATTATAAGATAATTGGTCACAAAATTGTCGTCCTTAGTTACATGAAAATGCTCATGAAACATCCCTAAATAGCCCAATAATGCCTTTACTAGATCGAGCCGTATTGGGTGTGCCAACGTTGCGAACATTTGAGGGCACCATAGCACACAATAGAGACTTTTCGGGATTTTTTAAAAATATTTTTAAGATTTCGCAACCTTGGTTTGGGTCAGTACTGTCTCTTGAAGATCATAAAAATATAGCCCAAATCACAAGCTTATCTTATAGGGACCTTTGTCAATTTTTCGAATTTTACACAACTTCTTATAAACCGCCATACAAAAGACATCTGTTAAGTAATTTAGTCACAAATCTGTACATGATATTGCGTAAGAACCAGAAAGCCCTCGGTAAAAGTACATTTAATTTCAGTGTTACAGGGTATTCAAAATTTAATGCCAAATTTTCCGATTTTCGAAGTAAATTTATTCACTTTTCTTAAATACGATACCCTGTATATTATAACATATTTGAAAAGCCCATTAAATTCTGTTTTTAAAAATATCCATACATGATACTCCAACTCTTACAGTTAAAAAAAAAAACATTCATTCAAATTGAATGTGTCTAAATATTTCTCTTAATCCTAACTTAAACATCCAGGTACATCGATGTTTGAAAGTTGAGACACGAATAATTTAAATATAGAAATTAAAAGATACTCATTAAAGTAATTTTATAACTAAAAAATAATTAGTTGATCTAGCAAGTGTCCGACCATTAACAAAATACAGGTCTTTGCACATAATAAGTTTCTAATAATTTCGCTTGATTGGCATGAATTATATTTATATTAAAATTAGAAGTGTACTCTGGACTAAATGAAAAATTTCATCCTTGACATTGACAGTAACACTTGTCAGTTTTAAATATTGTAAAAGTGCTAAAATTTATTCTTAAAATGGCTAACTATTCACAACAAGAATTGATTGACATGGTGTATGCAATTGGAGAAAGTTTTGGGATTGCTTTCTAGCCTCTAGATGTTATGCACAAAAATTTCCAGAACGGCGGAACCCAGATATAAGGAAATTCGATAAGTTAAAAGCAAGGTTTGAAAAAACTGGGAATGTAGCTTATGAAAAAGAGAACAGGGAGAAAACTGTTCTGAATCAGGATAACCAATTAGGGGTTTGCTTGGCCGTCGAAGTGAATCCTAAAATAAGTGTTATAGAAATAAGTGTTCAACTGAGTATAGCCAAATCATCAATAGGAAAATGTTTAAAACAAAATAAATACCACCCCTACCATTTTCAGCTTCATCGGGAATTATTGGAAAACAATTATCAGAAACGAGTTAATTTTTGTACATGGGCAGAAAATGATTTTTTTTTTAAGAATGTGTTATGTACCGACGAGGCAACATTCCACAGAAATGGCTTTGTCAATCGTCATAATTTTCATTAATATGACACAAGCAATCCACACTTAATTTACGTCAACAGTTTTCAACATAAATGGAGTTTAAATGTTTGGGGAGGAATTGTACACAATTACGTAGTAGGACCATTTTTCTTTGAAGGACGTTTAACCGGACAATTATTTTTAGAGTTCTTGCAAAACGATTTTTCCCAATTAATTCAGCAAGTTCCCTTATGTGTTAGAAATGACATGTGGTTACAATTAGACGGTGCTTCCGTCCATTTTCAAAGGAACGTCAGAGAATTCTTGGGTCAAACGTTTCCTAATAAATGGATAGGAAGATCGGGGCCAATTGAGTGGCCACCAAGATCACCTTGTCTAACTTGTATGGATTTCTTTCTTTGGGGATTCGTTAAAATAAAAGTATACAAAGAAGAAGTTACAACTCGAGATAATATGAAAGACAGAATTCGACATGCCTTTCAACTCGTGACGCCAGAGATGCTGCAGAATGTTAGGCGGTCATTTTCGGAAAGACTGGAGAAGTGCATCGAAGTTAACGGTCGACATTTTGAATATTTACTTTAAATTATTAAATTTTCATACTACCAGTTTATTTTTGATACAATATTGTAAAATTACATTTATGCGTTCGGAAATAGACAGTTTTATTTCCAGATTTAAATTATTCGTATTTTAACTTTCAATCAACGATGTATCTGGTTGTTTAAGTCAAGATTAACGGAAATATTGAAAATGTAAGACAAACTATTGGTAGAAACATTTAATTATCTGACCTGCATTTGATAATATTAAAATTTTTTCAGAGCCTTCTGTCAATACATGAATGTGAACTCGATATTTTTACAAATTATACCGTTTAAAAAAAAACTGTAAGAGTTGGGGTATCATGTATGGATATTTTTAAAAAGAGAATTTAATGGGCTTCGAAAATCGGAAAATTTGGAATTAAATTTTGAATACCCCGTAACACTGAAATTAAATATACTTTTACCGAGGGCTTTCTGGTTCTTACGAAATACCATTTACAAATTTGTGACTAAATTACTTAACAGATGTCTTTTGTATGGCGGTTTATAAGAAGATTTGTAAAATTCGAAAAATTGACAAATTTCGTAATAACTTGGCAACGGTGTATGGGATATTAAATCAAAATTAACTATTAACGTAGACCTAAGGGTTGATTTAAAAGTGTAAAAATATCCACACCATTCCATTAAAAAAAAAAAAAATTGTGGCACCTTTTCTTGGAACACCCTGTAGAAGCCAATATAATATTAAAATGTAGCTTAATAGGCTCGTTGAGCACATTTTTTAGTTCCGCAATGTAAAAACAAGGAGCTTGTGGCAGAAAGCTATACGTAGAACTGTAGAATTTTTATGTAAGCGTTTTTATGATTATGTAAATTAAGTACATTATTATTAAGAGAAGAGTTTAAAAAGTAGAAAAATTTTGGACATGTTTTAACACGCTTTTAGGTATAAGTGTCACTAGTATATAAGTTGAAGTAACTTATTCCACGTTCTCCCGTTTTGTACTTAATTCTCTCTCTAAATGTTGTATATTTCGTTTTAGTTTGAGGAGGACATGGAAAATTACATATATTAATGAAAAATGTAATTATTAAGATGAAACCGGGAGTGGTTCCACACATTTTTGATTGTCATACACAACAAAAAGTCGCCCACACTAAAGATTCTTGAAGTGTTTTTTATTAAGAGACAGCGACGAACCTTCGACAAGTGCAAAGAAAACTCGATTTTCGTCGATAAGCAGCGAAAATAGCATAGATGATTCGCAAGAATGTTCTGAAAATACGGAAAAAGAAGGTGGGCAGGTAAATAAGTCTGTTCAAGTTAATATAAGGGTCACAATGATATCAAAATATATTGAGTCTAATATATTGAGAATAAGAACTAAGGGTAAAGATAAACAAATACCATCAAAAAATACGCCGATAACATTTTATTCCTCAACCAGTAAATTCAAGTTCAGATGATTTGACGTCCTTCAAAGCAATATCTGATGACTCGTCTTCAATGGAAAATGCTGAGCAAGAATTTAATAAGAAGGAAAATGTAGAAAAGCGGACTATTTTTCTATCCGAAAATTTATATTCTGATTACCATTCTCACTGTTTATAGTTGATATGCTTTCTACAAAGTGTCAGCTAACAAAAATTGAAATATTTGTAAGTTAAAAAAAATTAAACTGAATCTTCCTTATAGAATAATGGCAGAAGATTTATGTATATGAGGTGCAAAAGTTTCTTCAATAATTAAAAAAACTATCCCAATTTTAGTTGAACATCTACAGTCATTTATCCAGTGAAAATCGCTTTCGAAAATCCAAAAATGTTTGCCAATACCTTTCCGAACAAGATTCAAAAATGTACAGTGTATTATTGATTGCTTCGAAATTTTAATTCAAAAACCAAGAAACCCAATCCTGCATTCTTTTTCTTGGTCAGAATATAAAAAGGCAATACTATGAAATATCTAATAGGTTATACTCCTGATATGCTTATTTCTTATGTATCTAGAAGTTTTGGTGACAGAACTACCGATAAAATGATCGTCGAAGAATGAGAATTTTTGAATGTGTTAGAAAATAATTCGCATGTTTAGGCTGACCGCGGATTTAAAGACATCGACGAACCTTTAATGAAAAAAACAATATTTCAATTAAATTACCATCGGTTTCGGCAAAAATGAAAAATTCGAAGGAGGAGGTGCTTTAATAAATTTGCAAGTTATTTACTAAAATAAAACAATAATAGTATATTACACACCGAGGTAGGAAGTGTTTGATTACTGTCGTGAGATTAGTTAGTTAACCGAGACGCATAGCGTCGAGGTTAGCTATAATCTCGAGACAGGAATTAAGCTTCCTACCGAGGTTTATATACTATTTTATTTACAACCATCATATTTCGATCAAAATTAATAAATCTCTGTTTCGTTCTGAACATAATTACAATATTATATTTAACGACAAATTACCAAGCATGTGGTTTTCTAAGAATAATCAAGAAAATATATTGTTACCGTGACTACGGGGTAAAGAATTAATAGCTGTATTTCTTTTGCACTTGGATCAGTTCAGTTCAGTTCTAGGTCACTTGCTTCACTGTTTTATTTGCAACTGAATTGAATCAAAAATGACCTGAATCACCTCCCCCCTTACCGATGCTGCACCACCCGCTGAAATAGTTCAAAAGTGATCCGAAACAGATGGCGGGGTTTTTAAAATTATTTGATAACCTAAAAAAAGTGGACTTATCAAAAGCAAATTAAAAATCTAGATTTTAATAAAATGGAAGGCGACACTTCGTCTACTGAGGAAGATAATATGATTTTAGTAAATATTTCGTAAGAAAAGACTTCCATATATACGGTGTAATGTTTAATGTTCAGTTTTAGGAATACATTTTCTCCAAGATACATTCGTCATCTGAGGAAGAAAATTATAGGTGTCGGTGGCCATTTCTTGATGATCTTTTTTTGGTGCTTTGATGCTAGTCGCAGATGATAATTGACAGGAACGGAACGACAACGTCAGTTGATTTGGTTAGGAGCGTTTTATTTGTACTTTTGCGTGGTCAGTTTTGACCCGTTCAAAAGTGATCCAAGTGAACTGACCCAAGTGCAAAAGAAATACATCTATTATCAATATAAATAAATGTCAGATAGTCAATAAATATCAGAAAAGGTCGGATATTAAATTCGAAAATAATATATTGAACAAAAAATGTCTTCCGACGAATAATTAATGGATTGTACCCCACCAGAGGTACGACAGGCTGCTGAAGCAGCAGCCCAGGGTTTGGTGCCAGAGAAAAGTAGGCATCGGTACATGTGTTATTTATTTAAATATAAAAAATATTCATATGAGGGCGGGAAGTAGAGGTGTGTAATGTGACACATCCCAACCTTCAATGAAGTTAGGAATGACAACATTACATCTGCCTTAATATAATCTACGCATCACACATTTTTTGTATTATATAGATTTAAAAAACTATCCAAAAAAATAACATTAAATAACAAAGGCACTAATTTATTTTGTAATGCAACTGCAACTGATAGTGAATTTTATTACCCAGGAACGTATACGTAGCGCGTAGACTGTCTCGACTCGAGAGATGGTATGACGTCACAGCACTTAATTTCCGAGGCATTAAAGGTTTTAATATTTAAAGCCGCGTAACTTTTTTAATTTTTGTTCAATTAAGCTGAAATTTTTTTATGTGGTATATGTAAGTAATACTTCATAAAAATGTAAAAAAATGTGGTTGATGAAATTTCACTGAACGACCCTATTGGTACCATATTTATTTCCGAAGTAATTTTTGCATCAGATTTCAAACAACGCTGTAAGAGAGGAATGCCGCACTAAATGGACACACTGTATATGTTTTTTATGTTCGTTGATACGTGTTTCTACTCTTCTTCCAGTTTCACCGATATAGATAGCGTTACAATCCAGGCAGGAGAGGCGATAAACACCAGGCTAAACGGGACAACATCTTTAAGGCTGATCTACACACGTGTCCAGTAATTTAGTCGAGTAATTTAGTTTAGTGGTTTAGTTCCATTTTAGTGGATGTTTAAATTGGTCAAGTTATACGATAAGAACGTTTAGGAGAGCGCTTATTTAGTAGCAATTTAGTTACTGTCTAAATGAAATTAGTTCATTAGTATTTTAGTATTAGTGTTATAAGCATCTTGTAGGATAGTAGTGTATGCAGTGCTTGCCGCTTGGTCTATTTGAGAGTAATTTGTATGAAGATCCAGAGAAGTGCCCACGGAAGGTAGAGAAGAATAACCGTCACTTGGGGAATTATATGAATAGGTAGAGTACGAAGAGGTTGCTGAAGATGGTCTCTGTGATATATCTGCACCCGGATTCAAAGTTTGCAGCCTTTTCTGATTCAAATAAATCTGAATGTGTTGTTGCGCTTCCAGAGCTATCACCAGGGGCAAACTCTAAGTTGCTTGCCGATCAAGCATCCAAATATATCAAACTCGTGCTCTTCAGCATTGTTGGTTTTATTTAAACAATCAGATATTCCTTGCAGTTGATCGAGGACACCATGTAGTTCCTGAACCCTTTTTCTTTTTGGCGGAACTTGGCTCGAAGTGGGCGTTTTATTAGATGCAGCAGTTGTCGCAGAAGTTAAAGCTGGTGTTTGATGGGATGCAGCAGTCGTCATAGATGTTGCTTCAGATTCTATTTCTGTATCCTGAAAGAGAAAATATCTTGTTATACGATTGAAACAGGAAACGAACGAAACCAGTTAGTGTACTAATGAAGTATATAACCAGAATTGTATTTTTTAGGTGCCTCGAACGGAAGACTGGAAGAAAATTGAAAATGGTTTTAACAAGAAATGGAATTTTCCAGGATGTTGTGGAGCCATAGATGGAAAACACGTTGTTATCAAAGCACCAATACGGAGCGGTAGCTTGTTTTTTAATTATAAGAAAACAAATAGCATAGTACTACTTGCGGTGGTAGATGATGACTATTGTTTTTCATATATCGATGTGGGATGCAACGGACGCATTTCTGATGGAGGAGTCTTTCGAAATAGCTCAATATTTGCTAAACTAGAAAGTGGGATTTTACAAGATGGCACTTTTTTAGTAGGAGATGAGGCGTTTCCGTTAAAAACATACTTACTAAAAACATTTCCTGGAATGATTTTAACAACAGGCCAAAAAATTTTCAATTATAGATTATCAAGAGCACGCCGTATTGTAGAGAACGCCTTTGGTATTCTAGCCAGTAAGTTTCGGGTTTTTGAAAAACCTATACCATTTGGTCCAGAGAAGGTTGACAAGATAGTAAAAGCGTGCTGTGCAATTCACAAGTGGTTAAGAAAAGATGAAAGAATTTATCTGCATCCGGGTTCTATTGATGTGGAAGATACTGCAAATGGCATACTTATTCCAGGATCATGGAGATGTGAAAATTCGAGAATGGTCAGTTTACCCACCAATGTAGGCAACCATTCCTCACAAAATGCCAGAGATATGCGGGATAAATTAGTGCTAAGATTTTTAGGACCATGGCAAGTACCCTGGCAAATAAAAATGATCCAATAATTCCAGTTTTATATGATGAATGTTTTGATAAATTGTCTGTACAATAAAGAAAGTATCAGAATGTTTTCCTCTTTTTGTTTCTTTATATCTCCATTTATTCTGCTGCCAATTTTGATCTAAATTCCTCACGTTCATCCTAATTATTGTCAAACTACTCATCGTATTACCCACGTATATACGAAATAACGTACAAAAATATTCAATTCAAGAAATTGTGAATTTTTCTATAGTTTTCTCATAAAAAATGAACTGGCTGTGGAAATATAAGATAAGTATATTCATACAAAAACTTACCGTATTTGCTTGTGTTTGTCTACTGCAGCTAGCTGAAACTGATTTCAATGTTTCCTCCAAAATTTTGAACCACTTCAAAGAGGGAACGTATATATCATCAGTACCAGCTCCTGATTTTTCTGAATCTCTTATTTTTTTCAATTCTTGACTTTAAGTCGACCTTATATTTTTTACTTTTTGTATTACGTCTCTAGGACCAAATCCAACAATGCCCATCTTTTCACTGATTTCTGCATACGCTAGCTGCCGCTTTTGTTTGTTTTTGTATTCAGCTATTGCTGGATTCCATAGACATTCATATTTTATGTACTGTTCAACAAATTTTATGGAGTTCTCTTCTGACCACCTAGCCATCATAAAAAGCGACGCAATTCTTCAATAATACAATAACAGAAATACGTAAAGCCCGAAATGCCACCTGCAATTAATCTAACCTCTCTGTACTAAACTACTCGACTAAACTGACAACTAAATTCCTGTGTCCCAACGCTCTTCAATTTAGTAGAGTGAGAATGGGGGAGCCCTACTCGACCAAAAAATAGACAGCTTTCTATTCAACTGTACTAAAGATTCAACTCGACTAACGACTAATTACTAAACTAAAAATTTGCGTTTATACGAGTCGAGTACTAAAATTTAGTTCCACTCGACTAAATTACTGGACGTGTGTAGATCAGCCTTTAGAATTAACTAAAATACTCGAAGCGGAAAAAGAAGGTTTGAAAGCAATGAGAATGTCGAATTTACAGAAAGTCCTAGCTATGTTATAAGAAATGGGGCCTAGGAAAGGGATGGAGTGATCGATTTCCACTCTAACCATCCCTACAGCCATAAGTTGGCTTCTTTCAATTCTCTGTTTCATAGAGCTATTTCAAGCCCCCTTTCTGAATTATCCTTTAAGCAGGAAATTAATATCATTAACACGTTGAGTGCCAGGTGAGACCAACGTGGTCTCGTCCATTTGTGGGACGTAATTGCTGTATGATACCAGTGTAGACTCATATGCACCGTTGAAACATTTCGTTATATGAAGCAGCATTGGTATCGTAGTGTTCATTTAAATCAATGGGATCTAGAAACGTATGGCCTGGCTATATTTGGCCTTTATATACGAGACCGCTGTGGCACCCTACAGCAATCTGACTTCTTTTTTTTTAATAAAAATCATAATGGTTTTTATAATTAAAATTTATTTCTCCAGGACCATTACTGAATGTATGAATTCTGAAATCATTTTTAATAATACAATGTAAACATTCACCCTCTAGAGTCTGAATATTTATTCTATAATACTTGCCTCTTATGCATTTTGCATGTATTTTCATTCTTTATCAAGGTAAAGAATGGATTTTCTGTCATCGAAATAAACGATATGGAATTGCCCTGGATTTCAAAAGTGTCACTGTCAGATATAAAATGGCGACGGTAATAATTATTTTCAAACAAGTTTTAATTTAAACAAAATAATGAGTGAAAAATCGAGTGAAGTAGATATAGAATTTAATAATATCTGAAATTGCAAATTATGAAAAAACACCAATGCACCAGATTTTAATATCGGTAAGTGTACCACAGCACTATAAATATTAATACAATGTAATACAAATATGTCAACAAATAACTTGTGTTTAGATTTAATTTAATTTTGATTTATACTTTTTGATCGTGGAGAAAATATAGTCTGTTACTCGGTCAGAATGAAAAAATTCGATACTCGTGGTTCCTCACACTCGCTTTCGCTCGCGTTCGGAATTTTCCACTCTTGTCGAATTTTTCATTCTAACCTTGTTACAGAATCTACTATTATTTACTTGAAAAGAAGTACTGGTACATAATAATAAAACTATACTCTCAAAAACTTAAAACAAAGGGAACAAAGGCTATATTTTCGTTGCGTTATGCGCTACAAAAAAAACAAGATAAACAGTAATGTTTTTTTGCATTCAGAACACTTCATTGAACTTTGGGGGGGTTTTTCTTGGATCTTCCTTGGAACCCGATTGTTGAGAGATTTTCGAATAACAAATAAGGCAACGTCTCCTATTAGTTCGACCAACATCTTGCAGTGTATGTGAGGATTCCTCGGACTCTATTATTTGCCATAAAACCTTTATCTTCTCGCAATAGTCCCTTTACAACTTCCTCTCTAAAGGTAGTAATTGACATATTGACATTGGCTATTTCTTGATGTGCGATGTAAGCATTTACAAGACACGAGGAGTTCCAACGCCAGCTTCCTGTACCATTTTAAGCTTCGCCTTAGCGATGTATTATAGGTTTTCACTTGATCGGATAGATCGATAAATGCCTTACATTTATTATAGTCTATAATTATTTTAGGTTTCAAAATGTCTTGTCCTCTTTTGACTACTGAAACAATCTCAGCCGTGTGCTTAGTACTTAGACAGAGAACATCGCGCTTATCGCGCCATTTTTGTACGATTCCTTCCTTACATTCAGCAGCAACGGTTTAATCCTTTTTGTGTTTTTTTTGAATAACGTCTTTTGGGTTAAATTTTCGGTTTACACGTAATGTTCCCACAAGATGGGTATTTCGCTTAAACAATTCAGTGGCTAAAATGCAAGATGTATACCAATTATGCGTGTAAACTGTGCGTCCTGTGTCTAAAAGATTGTCCATTAGATCCATGACAATTTTGGATGGAACTGACATTTGCTCGTCTTTGGATTTTCCACAATATACACTAAAGTTATAGGTATAACCTTTTTGAAGGCATAACTTGAACAGCTTAATACCAAACTTATGGCGCTTATTTTTGATATACTGTAAAAACTTTAGTCTTCCACGAAACGGAACTAACGTTTCGTCAATACAGACATTTTCTGAAGGTAAAAATCGAGCTTTGAAATGCAGTTCTCAATTTTTCTAATAGGGGCGTCAGTTTTTGCAACCTGTCGTCTGACAAAATTGTATTATCATGGAAATGAAGCATCTTGAGTAAAAGTTGGAACCTGTTGCGAGATATTATTAGTATACATTTTGTGTCGGGACCAGTAGTTCTTCACTTGAGGAAATGGACATAA
The DNA here is from genome assembly GCA_963243735.1 of Neocrepidodera transversa. Taxonomy (NCBI): domain Eukaryota; kingdom Metazoa; phylum Arthropoda; class Insecta; order Coleoptera; family Chrysomelidae; genus Neocrepidodera; species Neocrepidodera transversa. The sequence goes on from OY725341.1 coordinate 35,092,516, forward strand.
ACCCATACAAAGGATAATTCCGAAGAGTTTTTCTATTTCGTCTGGGTTAGTTGGTTTCCAGGACTTCACGCGAGCATTACGATAAACGTTATTCTCAATACACTGGTCAGCATAGCGATTAGTTTCAGTCACCTAAAAGTATTCAGATAATTAAAGAAGCCAAAAATAATTATTTTTACCTATGCCATTAAGTTTATGATATCGTCGTTTACAAACAATTTGTAGAAATCATATGGATTTTTATTGTACATAGTTTCATACAATTCCGCTCGAAATCCAGTACCATTTTCGTTTGCAACAAAATCAATTTTCTTTAGGTAAATGCCACTCACAGGCTCCCAGACATATGTAGCATTAGTTACTTGTTGGTCCTCTTCTTCGTCGCTTGATGAGGAAACCTGCATTTCTCGAATAACATTTTCAATGGTATCTGCTATATCATGTTGTTGTTTATTGACTGGTTGGTTAATTTCACTAGACGTTGATGCACCAAAGTTCACTGTATGTAAATTGGCAGTGTGTTTTGAGCAACATGTTTTTGATAAATCTTTCTTTTTGCGCGGCTGATATTCTGATGAATCAGAGTCAGACTCATTCTCTGATTCAGGTTCAAATTCATCTGATGTTCCGTCAGGCTTAAAATCACTCACATCCTCTTCGTCGGAAAAACATTCTTGCAATAATTTTTGTAAACGTTGGCGCTCTTTCTCAAAACTACACATCTTTACTAGCCAAAAGTCCAACAACAACTGAACTGATATTGTATTCGAGTCGTAACATAAACTTGCAAGTTGAAACGTGTGCATGCGTACATGAAATCTGCATGGTGACACATTGGTCTCATATGGCCCAAAGGCAAAACTGCAACTCAGAGGCCGCATGAGACCAATGTGTCACCATTTTTGTTTTTTTGTTATTTGCCGGTTTTTTATTTTTTTTTTTTTTTAACTTTTAGTAGCATAATAAGTTATTTATGGGTATTTTCCTTTAAAGAAAAGGAAAAAAATTGGCCCCATGGACCTGTTAAATAGTTAGGTTAGGTTAGGTCTAAATCTAGTGCCAAAGATTTATTATAAATTCTTTATAAAATTTAAATTAACTTTCAATTTATCTGTCTCTACTCCTGAAACTAATTATATTATATTGGTTCCATCCGGGTAGCCACAGCGTTGTTATTTATTCACTTGCCGCATGTGGTGCGGTCTGTATCTACGTCCTAGGATCTGGCGTTACGTAACAAGAGTGTGACGTAATTAAAATTGACTTTTTCTAGATCAAAATTTGTACATTTATTGGTTATATCAGGATCGTGTATTGTGTATTATCCAGCTGAAGTTTATGGTTTTTTCTTGCAACTTGTAAACAATTTAAACATTAAAACAAGCATGGGTGATTTTGAAGATATTAATGAACAAAATTATAGATAACGTGTCGATGAACAAGGCAAAACGATAATGGATAACAAGCAATATATTATTTTTGAGAAAAAGAGGTAATCTATAATGCATTTTAAATTGTCCAAGTATGCTATTGTACTGCTTGTTTTTTAGATTAACAATTGGTACACATTCAAAGTGAAATTGCTGAAAAACATTTTAACCTAATGGGTGTAAATAAGTCCTCGGCCTTCTGTGCAGAAATGGAAACCTCTGATGAAAGATGTAGCTGGAACAAAAAAGATATTCTAAAATTGATTACTTTTTATGGAAAATATGAAGTACCTAAAATCCAAATATTTAGAAAAGAAAGATAACATGTCATCCAATTCATCAGGGGCAAAAGTAATGAAATTTGATTTTTTGGAAGTGATGGATGATATCTTCAAAAATGATGAAATGTTGTACCTATAGCTACAGCCAGCTCCAGCCGTGGAGAAGCTAATTTGTCTTCTGGAGAAGTTTCCACATCAGTTAATGTAAAGAAAAGAAAGAAAAGTTTATTGGAGAAAGAACTGGAAAAGTTTGATTTAAACATGATTCAGAGGGAAAAGGATAGGAATGACAGACACCAGGAGAGGCTTGCTAGACAAGATAAGGCATTGCAATTTTTTTAAAACAAGACAAGTGCCTTGGTTACATTAGTGAAAAAACTTACTGAAGGAGACTCCTAAGTAAAGTTTTACCCGTTATTGATTTTTTAATGCTGTTATGACTATAGTTCGTTCAGTATTTTATGTATAATACAAGTTTTCTTTTTTCGTTTTCATAAAAATCTCAAATTTCAGTAATTAAGAATTATTGTAAATTATTGATAATAATAAAATAATGTTTAATGAGTTGATATTTTAAGTAAAAATAATACAAAAGGAACACTTAATCTATGTTTTTATTCAATATGTTCTCCTCTTACATATGGAAGTCCCTCATTTTCAAAATCATTTATTTATTGATCCCGGAATTCTAAACAGATGTTGTGGAGCACACAACATGCAATTATTACCATTGGTGTCAAATCAGTGCGGTTCATATCAATATATCTCAATCTTCGAAATCTTCCAAAAAGTAAGGTAAATGTTCTTTCAATTATTTGTCGTGTCTAGGCATGTTGATAATTAAAATTGATTTGGTGCTGATCTAAGTTTCCTCTGTCTGTCTATATGAAGTGATATGACTTTCAATTGAGAAAAAATTATGACAGTATACTTGTTTGACATTTTATTATTTTGTAGATACTTTACATTCTCATCCTCTATTACAACCACTGTCCTGTTCTGAAAAATATAGTTCAGAAACTTCTGATTCATCATCTTTCAACAATGACATCCCAGGTAAGAATATAAAGTGATGTATAATGCAAATATAAAGTCAGCAAAATTTTTTAAAAAAATTCAGTTCAGTAGAACGTCGATAATTCGGACGTCAAAAATCCCAACCGTCAATAATCCGGATTCGTCTCTAGCAAGAAATAAAATTGCGTACCTTCTGCCCTTGGCACTAAGCTCCTCACTTTAGAGTGGGCGTCGAAGGGGGAGGGGGCGTGGCCAAGGTCACTGAACCTGCTACGTGACAATCGTCTCGCCACGCCACCCGCCAGTCGCGTCAGTCTGCTGACCCTGAGCGGTACTCTGTGTGTTCACGTTATAGTTTTTGAGCGTTCCAATTGTGATTGTGTATTCACGTTTTAGTTTTTGAGCGTTCCATTTGTGATTGTATTATTTTTTAATTCATTGTTCTCCATCCGTGGAGATGGCATCGAGTTCAAAGAAAAAGCATAACTTTTTGACTGTAGAGACCAAGCTAAAAATTTTAGCGAGGTTAAACAAAGGTGAAAGTGGGGTGTCACTTGCTATGATTTATAACGTAGGCACATTCACGATTAGTGATATTAAGACACAAAGAATTTAGCTGGAACAATTTGCATCGAAACTCGATTCTGAAGCAAATAACAAAGCCTTAGGAGACGCAATGTATATCTGGTTCACTCAAAGGAGAAGCTTAGGAGAACCAATTTCAGGCCCTTTAATTTGTGAGAAAGCCTTGCAATTTAATGAACAGCTTAACGGACCGAAAGATTTCAAAGCTGGTTCAGGCTGGCTTAAGAACTTCAAAAATAGGCATGGCATTCGACAGTTGGACGTTCAAGGAGAAAAACTTTCCTTTGATTTAGCGGCTGGAAATGCATACAAAGAGAAATTTATTAAAGAAGCAGAAGAAAATGATTACTCAAGGGATGACATATACAATGCTGATGAAACTGGGATAAACTGGCGAGCCCTTCCACGAAAATCACTAGCATCAAGACGTGAAAAATATGCTCCTGGTTTTAAAGTGAGTAAGGAGAGAATTACGGCCATGGTATGTGCTAATGCCAGTGGAACGCACAAGATAAAATTGTTTTGTATTGGAAAGAGCAAAAAGCCACTATCATTTAAAAATGTGAAAACCCTTCCTGTGGCATACAAAAATCAAAAAAGTGCATGGATGGATTCAGCAATTTTTCTGGAATGGTTTAAAGAAGAATTTATCCCTAGTGTGAAAAGGTTCCGTAAGCAGACAAAATTAAGTAAGATAAGTAAGAATAGGAAAGTTTTGTTGATTATTGATAATGCTCCTACACACCCTCCTATTGAGGTATTAAATGAAATCGACAAGAATTTTGAAGTGCAATTTCTCCCACCTAATGTCACTGCAACTCTGCAGCCAATGGACCAGGGAGTGATTGAGAAGATGAAAAAAAGTTACAGAAAACAACTGCTCCGCCGCCTTTTATTGGCCGAAAAGGAAGAGGAGAGTGTCATCCAGTTTATAAAGAAGGTGAACCTTAAAGATTGCATTTACATGGTTGCCGATGCATGGGAAAGCCTCATAGAAACCAATTTAAAAAGAGCCTGGACAAAGTTATGGCCTTACAATGAAGGCAAAGATAATAATCAAGAAGAAGATGGAGATATTGATGGTGCTGTGAATGAAAAAACAGACATATGCAGCAAGCTTCCTGGATTTGAAGAGTGCGACAAAGATGACGCCATGGAGTGGTTGGCTGGTGATAGCGACGATCCTGGGTACCAGATTTTGACCGACGAAGAAATAGCTGACACGCTAGTTATATTGAGAGAATAGCCATTTCCGCTTAATCAGCAGTTGCTAACTATACATATTTGTAAAGGTTATAAATAGATGTAAATAGCAAAATTGTTCACTCTTAATTCAGCCATCAAATTGTAAAATTGTTGAAATTGTAAAATAAAGTTTTTTAAAAAGTCTTCTTCAATAGGCCTTAAGTTAATTGGCGCAGTCAGTAGGATAATCTTCGAGACGTTTTTCGTGTGAACAACGGTAATACGTCGTGAATTTTAATTCTTAACGAAAAAAGAACCTGTGAACGAGACTTTCAGTGCATTTTCCTGTTTTGTCCTGTGTGTGCCTAGACAACGTATTCGTCGCAGCATCTCAACTAGGAACCAGCGAAAATATTTGGTGAGCCATCCTTATTTTACCTTTCCTGTATTTTATTTTATTTTTGTGGCAAATTTTGAGTCATTTGTGGGTAACTAGTGAATATAGAATATCCATGAATTTTTGTCTTTTGAATATTAAAGAATATAATATTTGAAAAACACCGGATCATTTTGATTGCGTTTAAAATTTATTAATGAATATAATATTTTTAAACATAACATTAAGAAAAAAATAATACAGTTTATTTTTCAAAATAAAGTAATTTTTATAAACTCATCATTGAGGAAATAATAGAGTGCATAGATAATTTATTTTTAACTGATACAATCATGCCTGATAATAATACAGATACCCCTGTAAATTATCAATTAATGAAGTTATATATAGACACAATTCCTTTATTTAATGGGGACAGTGGTACCCTAGAAATATTTATTGAACATTGCGATTGTTTGATTGAACAATACAAGAATACTCGAAACCGTGCTGATCCAATAAATAGTTTTTTATTAAGAGCCGTAATCGGTAAATTAACTGGTAATGCTTTAATGTTAGTCGGTTCCAGACCAGAAATAAGAGCCTGGGACGATTTAAAAGTTCTTCTTTGATTAAGTTTTGGTGATCAACGAAATTTAGATTGTTTAGTTCAAGATTTAATTATTTTAAGACCATTTAAAAATGAGTCATTTGTTAATTTCGGACAAAGAATACAAAAGTCAAGAAGTTCTATTGCTTCTAAATTAATTTCTATGAACTTAAGTACCCACGAACGCACATTTAAAATTAAAAATTACGATGAACTTGCTCTAAAAACTTTCATTCGAGGCTTAACAGGCCGTATCCAAGATTTAGTTAGACTAAGAAACCCGGATTCACTTGAATTAGCTATGTCTTACGTATTAGAAGAAGAAAATTTCATTTTAAACCAAAAACAATATGGTTACTTTCAAAACTCTAATCCTAATAATAGTAGATCTATGAATAATCAAAATAATTTACCAATTCGAACAAATAATTTTAATAATCAAAATCCTAATAATTACCAAAGACAAAATAACAATAATTATGGTCAAAATTTTAGAAATAACTCATATATACAATTTCCTTCTCAGCCAATAAATATTCAACCGAGGCAAAACATGCCACCAACTAAATATTTTACTAACAGACAAGTTTTCGGTCCACCCAAAAATGTATTTAAACCTTCTGGACAAATTCCCGAAAATAAACCAGAACCAATGTCTACAAGCTCTAGAACCCCAACCGTTCAAAGACAAAATTTTAACAGAAATTATTTTCAGTCTACAGGACCTAAAAATTTTACGCACCAAGAATTACATAATTTAGAGACTGACAATTTAAGTTTTGAAAATCCTTTTGAAAATTATTCAATTCAAAATGAAAATGAATACTCAACAAATTTTGACGAAATTTATCAACAAGTAAACGAAAATACAAATCATACTGATTTTGATTTTGAAGACGAAAATCAATATAATAATTTCCATTATGAAAATGACAAAAATACTTTAGAGACGGATGTAAATTTTCCGAACGTTTCGTTAACTGACAAAATTTCCTAATAAAAATTAATAATTTGGAAAGTAATGACCTTCCCTATATTTTTATTCCCAAATTAGGAGGTAAATTTCTAATAGATACTGGTAGCTCTCGTAGTCTTATAAATCCTGAGTTAGCCTATAAATTTTATCCTGGATTAATTACAAATGAAACTTTTTTAATACAAACTTCTCATAATATAAGTTTTCATGACGAAATAGCTTATATTCCCATTTTTGATACTTTTAAAGTTAATGGTAATCACAAATTTTATTTATTTGACTTCAACAGTAAATATCAAGGTCTTTTAGGAATAGATTTGTTGAAAAAATTAAATGCTGTAATAGATATTAAAGTGAAATTATTAATTACACCTCAAGTTAAAATACCATTGATTTTTGACAATTTTCCAAAATTAAATACTGAATTTAAAAATGAAAATTATTCAATTATAATTCCGGAGAAAACAGAACAGGTAGTTAAACTGCCAGTTAATCAAAAAGAGGGTATTGCCTTTTTGAAACAAAATTCGCTGATAATGTAGAGTCTAAAGACGGCATTGTTAATATTAAAAACTTTTTTGCTTTTACAACTATAACAAACAATAATGATAAACCTTCAAAGATTTCTATTTTTAAACCTTTTATAGTCGAGGAGCTTAACTTAAAACTTAACGAAATAAATTTTATATCAAGTGCTCAGAATTACGAAATTGATTCAAATTTAAATGAAATTTTAAAAGATAACTTAAATAAAATAAATTTAGATCACTGTAACATTGAAGAAAAAAATGCAATTTATAAATTATGTCTGGAATATAAAGATATATTTTATTCCGAAAAAATTCCTCTAAGTTTTTCTAATAAAATTAAACATAAAATGAACCTTACAGACGAAAAACCGATTTATTGTAAAACATATCGATTTCCTGAAGTTCATAAACAGGAAGTTTATACCCAAATTACTAAAATGTTGGAACAAGGAATAATTAGGCCTTTAACAAGCCCATTTGGTTCAAATATTTGGCTTGTACAAAAAAAATATAATCCTAAGACAGGGCAACAACCCTATCGTTTAGTTATTGATTATAGAAAACTTAATGAAAAAACTGTAGACGATAAATATCCTTTGCCCAATATAACAGAAATTCTCGATAAATTAGGTAGAGCAAATTATTTCACTACTTTAGATTTAGCATCCGGATATCATCAGATAGAAATTGACGAACAAGACATACCCAAAACAGCATTTTCTACTTTAAATGGTCATTATGAGTTTACTCGAATGCCCTTTGGATTAAAAAACGCACCTTCAACTTTTCAAAGAGTTATGGACGATGTTTTAAGAGGTTTAAACAACGACATTTGTACAGTATATTTAGACGATATTTTAATTTTCAGTTCTTCATTACAAGAACACATATGTAGATTAAAGACAGTTTTTGACAGACTTAGACAAGCAAATTTCAAAATACAGTTAGACAAATCGGAATTCTTACAAAAAACAGTTGCTTATTTAGGACATGTAATCACTCCTCAAGGTGTTAAACCAAACCCTGAAAAAATTCAGGCTATTCAAAATTTTCCAATACCAAAGACACAAAAAGAAATTAAATCATTTTTAGGCTTATTAGGATATTATCGACGATTTATTAAAGATTTCGCTAAAATTACGAAACCAATGACCCTTTGTTTTAAGAAAAATGCTAAAGTAACACATGATCAAAATTTTATTGAAGCTTTTAATACTTGTAAAAAAATTTTATGTAACGATCCTATTCTTCAATATCCCGATTTCACAAAACCATTTGTATTAACTACAGATGCATCTAACGTAGCACTTGGGGCTGTATTATCTCAAGGTACAATTGGCCAAGATAAACCAGTGGCGTACGCGTCACGAACACTTAATGAATCAGAACAAAAATATAGTACAATAGAAAAAGAACTTCTAGCCATTGTATGGGCATGCAAGTCCTTCAGACCTTATGTCTTTGGCAGACAGTTCACTATAGTCACTGATCATCGCCCTCTAGTTTGGTTATTCAATTTAAAGGAACCAAATTCTAAATTAATAAGATGGCGACTCAAATTAGAAGAGTATGATTACAAAATTGTATATAAACGAGGTAAATTAAACAGTAATGCAGACGCATTAAGTCGAATAAAAATTAATGCTTTAGAAACCGAATCAGTTATTAATAATCCTGGCGATATAAATCAAGAAAGTTTAGAGTTATTAAAAAACATAGCTGAGGACCCAAAAGATTTTATTTCAGACAAAGATTTTGAAGAAGCTGGACCCAGTAATGTAAATAGTAAAAAATCCAAAATTAATGTTATTTCAGATATTCAAATTAGGGCTCCAAATTCAAGTAGTTCAGATGAAACCCCACATTCACTTTCTAAAGAAGTTGAAAATGAAGGCATTTTCCCTAATAACACAAAGTAGTCCTACAGATATCCATAGGACGTCCTCTTCGGACATTCCGGACATCCTTAGGACATCCTTTTCTGGTACACTGGACGTTCTATGGACGTCCGAGGGACGCACTAATGTCACAACTTTGAACTGAATTCGAACGTCCGCCGCGGACATCCATTGGATATCCCCCTGGGACATTCACAGAACGTCCTATTTTGGTACAGTGGACGTCAGAGAAAGTGATTTTTTTTGTTATTTATTCACACCAGTTCAATTGTAATTGTGAAATTGTTATTTCAACACCTGCTCGTGTCGGAAACTTCATCTACGTGAATAATAGCCACCGTTTATGCTCGTTGAGCGAGCTCGGAGCAGACTTAATAGGATGTTTTAAATCGCGATATACCATACTTTTCGTGGTGTCTAAGCAGCATCAGCGCAAGTGTCTCCATCTTTCAGGCGGAGCTTTACTTTTGGTCCATATTATGTCGAGTGAGGACCACTCTTAGGTGTCTGTCCCGGACATGTTTTGGACATTGCCTGTATTAAGTCGGCGAGGGACTGTTTTAAGACTATGGTATGGATATGTTATATTATATCCATCACGGACAACTACTGGATATCCGGTATGGACATTGTACATAAATTGTACAAATAATGGATATATATCGTGGACGTCTTAATACTGTCCAAAAACAAACATCCACAGGACATACATATCAAGTCCATGGACGTTCCGACATTAAATGGACATAAATTGTACGTCCCAAGGACGTTGTGTGCTATTAGGGTTGATTCTTGATGAAATTATTAATAATAAAACAAATCAAATTTTAATTTACAAAAATAGTTCTGATCAATTAACAGTTAAACAAGAAAATTATGGCAAACACAAAATTATAAAAGTAAAAATACCTCTAGAAAATAATAGAAATTTAATAATAGATCTATTAAAAAATTATTTAAAACCAAACACAACCTATTACATATATTTTGACAATCGACAGTTTATTCCACAGTTCGCTCAAATTTATTCAGAAATATTTAGAAAAGATTATTTAAAATTAGTTATGTGTACTCAATTAGTAAATACCATTACAGATATCGAGGAACAAATTTTGTTAATAAAAAATCATCACGAAGGAAAAACCAATCACCGTGGTATAGAAGAAACATTAAAATATTTAAAACGAAATTATTATTGGTCTAATATGCAAAAAACTATCACTTCATTCATAAATTCCTGTGACGTTTGTCAACGAACTAAATATGCGCGAAAAACCCCATACACACCTCTAAATTTAACTGAGACAGCTAGTAAGCCATTTGAAATTTTACACATTGATATTTTTCATTATGATAAAAAAATATACTTAACAATAATTGACCCATTCTCAAAATTCGCTCAAGTAATTTTAATCTCAGGAAAAACAGCCGTAAATATTTGTAATGGATTAACAAAATATTTCACAAGTTTTGGCATTCCCCAAAAAATCATTTTAGATAGTGGTACAGAATTCAAAAATGATACTGTCCGCGAACTTCTAAATTCACATAAAATAAAAATACATTTTACTACACCCGGACACCACGAATCGAATGGAATTATTGAAAGGTTCCATTCTACCCTGATTGAACATTTGCGTATTTTAAAAGAAATACACCCTAACGAAGACGATTTAATAAATTATGCCGTATTAGGTTATAATAGTTCAATACATAGTACGACTGGCTTTACACCCTTCGAACTAGTATTTGGACATACTAACACCCGAAATCCCGACGAGATATTTTCTCCAAAAGAATTATTTTCTAGTTATGTACATAATCATAAAGAAAAGTTACAACACGTATATAAAAGTGTTGAAAATTATTTAGATAGTGGAAAACAAAAAGTAGTTAGTAGAAATAATACAGAGGGAGATAGAAATGTAGAATTTAAAATTAATCAAGTAGTTTATAAGAAAAACCCATATTATAGGAATAAAAAAAATAATAAGTTTGTTGGTCCATATACTATAACTAAAATGTTAGATAATAATAAAGTAGAAATCTCAGATAAAAAACAAAAGAAAAGCGTAATTCATATTAGGGAACTAAGAAAACCTTATTATTTATTTCAGGGTCAAAATGAAGATAATTCAAACAATATTGGTATTGTTAGCGACGATAACGACAATTAAAACCCATGACATCAGTGTTACTGATATCTGCAATTCTCCTGGCATACTTCCTTTCAAAATTGGTCTTGGAAATATCGTTTCTAAAAAACATGTTTTCTTGCACAATATAGATATCAAAAAACTAAGTAATCAAATTCAGAATACAATTAACTCATACAAAAATTTGAATGACTCAATAAATCTCGATAAAGCAATACATAGCTTGGCATTAAAAAATAAATATAAATATTTAGGACCAGTTATCCTTGAACTAAATAACAAATTAGAAAATATTAATTTATTCAAAACTTCAAGACAAAAACGCGGATTAATAAATTTAGGCGGTAATATTTCAAAATTTTTATTTGGAACACTTGACGCATCCGACGGAGAAAAAATTCAAAAAGCTATAGAAAGTTTGAAAAATAATCAACAAAAAATAGTTAACGGGATTAACTACCAAATTTCAATATCCAAAGAAATGGTTAATAAATATTCAAATACAATTGAAATTTTAATTAAAAATCAAAGGGAACTTTCAAAATATATTATGGACTACAAATCTTATATAAATGAACTTTCTGACGAATTTTACAAGTATTCTATGTATTCTAGTATTTTAGATCAAATTTATCTTAATGTTAATATAATAAATGATTTCTTAGAAAATCTTGAAAACGCAGTAACTTTTGCAAAATTACATATTATTCATCCTGATATTTTAACCCCTGAAAATTTAAATCAAATCATAAATGAATTGCACCAACATTATAAAGATACTGAAATTCTAAAAATAGACATAAATGCGTGGTATTCTCTTATTCACACTCACTGTTATTTTACGAATGATAAAATTATTTTTGCCATAGAAATTCCAATAATCTACCCAAAAACCTTTGATTATTTCCATCTTTACCCGATTCCAACCAAAAATGATACAATTATTATACCCCAAAAACCTTATTTGGCTCTAAAAGAAAAAGTTCACCAATATATGGAAGAACCCTGTATTCTCGTAGAAGAAAATTACATTTGCCCTCAAGAACAATTAGAAATCAATACTAAAGATTGTATAAAATCCCTTATTCAAAATCAAAAATCATCCTGTACTTATGTTCCAATACAGCGTCCGTCACAAGTAATGAATAAAATAAATGATGAATATTTGCTAGTCATCACATCAGAAGAAATTAAATTTAAAGGTCGCTGTCCAGACGATCAATTTATAGTTATTAAAAAGAATTCACTGGTTCATGTTCCTGAAAATTGTACCATTGAAAATTTAAATTATAAATTTGGTAATAAACAAACAAAAACACATGGAAACCATTAATTTTACCTATCATTCAAAAAGAAGATTCCAAAATCATTACTGTGGAACAAAATCCGTTAATAATTGAAAATATTCCATTGGAAAATATTCATCAACTTCAAAACCAAATCATGGCAACAAAAGACTTAACCATAGGAGATGTTAAAAGAATAAATTCAATAAATTGGCTCCAATGGTTTTTCATCAGCTTCCTGATCATTTTAGCAGCCACGTACCTAGTTTGGAAATTCCATGTGAAGAAGAAATCCGAAATTTTTCAAGAAGATGTTCAACTACGGCCTTCGAATCCGTTTGAATCCGAAGTCCTCATCTAAGGGGGGAAGAGTTATATTGAGAGAATAGCCATTTCCGCTTAATCAGCAGTTGCTGACTATACATATTTGTAAAGGTTATAAATAGATGTAAATAGCAAAATTGTTCACTCTTAATTCAGCCATCAAATTGTAAAATTGTTGAAATTGTAAAATAAAGTTTTTTAAAAAGTCTTCTTCAATAGGCCTTAAGTTAATTCGCTACTAAATGAAGGTACATATCCCAGTAAACACATTTGTGACATTGACATAAAATTTATGTAAATTTAAGGTCATATTTTTACCCCGATTAGTTTTATATCACCTTTACATAAATATAATATAAGTTAATTCTTTGTAACTTTTAAAACGTAATTATTATGTAAATTATTATACGTGGATGTTCTGTAACAAAAAAATGTAAATTTTACATAAAATTGTTAACTTCAATTTTATGTAAAATTTGTAACATCAATTTTATATAATTATGACATAAACTAATAATATAAAAGCATAGTAACTGTTAATATATAATATTTATATAAAATGTTATGTAAACCTGACATAACTTATGAAATATTACATTTACATAAATTTGTCTGGTTTAAACAGTATTTTTGTTACCTCTCGAGTGTATTCGTGAACAGTCGACCATTTTCTAAAGCTGAATATGTCGGGGTTGTTTTCAAAACACGATATTTTTAGTTGATTGTCATGTTTTTCAATTAGTCTGTGTTTTATGTTATAAATAAACTTTTGACTTTTTTCAAGGCATATATTTGCCTAATAAGATTTATTAAATTATTGGCATTTCAAAAAGAGAATATTGGCAACATTGTCAACTAATACGTTTAAATAAACCAAAGGTATAACAAAATGAAAACAACTATTGTAATAAAATTTAATAAAATTATTTGACGTACATACCCATTGGGCAGCTTTTTATGCGAGTTAATTACCTTATAAAGTATAATAGTTAAAATTAAAAATTGTAGATCTATCCTTCAATGAAAAATGGCAACGCTGTTTTAGAGACCATTTCCTTTTACAAACAGACTTGTTAAATTCTTTTAACTGATTGGCCAAGATATTGCGGATCCAAAATATAACAAAAAGAACTCGCTCAATGGAGGCGATAACTGGAGGGAAATTCCGTCGTCTGCGCATGTGTTCAAACATATCCGCGAGACAATTTTAACTTCTCAAAGCTAACCGACCCCATACTTAACTAAATTCGATTGTTTTATTTTTTCATCGACTTTAGTTAAGTATAGGGTCGATTAGCTTTGAGATGTTAAAATTGTCTCTCGGATATGTTTGAGCACATGCGCAGACGACGGAATTTTCCTCTAGTTATCGCCTACTCACCGTACCGTTGACAATTGACATTGACACTTAACAGACAGAAGACAGAAATACCTCCATGCATTTACCGTTCAGCACTGTGGTTCTTTTGGTAAATAAATAAAGGATAAAATATAATAAAACGGAGGCCGAAGAGTCCGAAGACTTCTAATTGTCTCACAGGCTGAGGATTAACAACCGAACGTATTCGTTTTGTTGTCCCGAGTTTTTCTATCAATCAAGTGGCGTTATTATTATTTCCCGCCGATTCCCGGTACTTGGTACTCTTCAGCTTTTTACGGATTTCTCCTCGAGGAATATAGGTATGTACATAAATTATTATTTTTTACGTTTTACCATTTTATGAGGTTATAAGTTTTAAAAACGTAAGATACCTTCTGGTTTTGACACCTAGACTGCATGGTTGCTTTTGCTATTTTATTATTATAGTATAATTAAATATCTAGTTTTAATTGTTAAAACATCTATAAAATAATCTTACCTCAACCTCAGGAATAAACGTTTTTATAACTTAGTTGTAGATATACTGAATTCTTTGTATATGTGTATGACTATCATTTAGAAATATCTACCTAGTTTCTTAGTCCAATTTATAATTGCATTTTTTAATTTTATAATAATGCCTCGAGATTATGTGGATTTGTCAGAAAGACAAAAAAAGAGAGTATTGTATCAAGAACTTCAAGATCAAAAAAATAAGTGGCCAAGAACCTCATCATGCTCAAACTCTAAACCATCAACTTCTCTTGAGCCATCAAATAATTCTAACCTAGTTGCTTCCTCACTGTTAGTGGAGTCCTCAGCAGTTATACATAACTTTTCTAATGCAGGTCAAAATAACCAACTCAAGTCATCGCTGAATTTAAGTTCTGCTTCATTTATTCATATTCTTAATTCCGAGCCTAATACAAACTTCATACATTCCAAATTTATTGAAAACGCTGATTCTAATTCTTCAAAGGTGGTTCACCATTCAGCCCTATCACAAGATCTTCGAGAAAATTTTGTTAAGCATGGAGCTTCCCAAAGTTTAATTGTTGATGTTCTCAGCACTTTACGTAATCATGGACATGAAGATTTACCAAAGGATGCAAGAACTTTCATGAGTACACCTAGGTCAGGTAAACATAAAATATTTCAATTAGATGGTGGTATGTATTTACATTTTGGCCTTACCGAAAATATAGTGAGAGTTATAAATAAAAAAGTATAATTATTATACTAATACAAATCTAAAATTAAATATCAATATTGATGGTCTTCCAGTGGCAAAATCTTCTCGGAGTCAATGTTGGCCAATATTAGGAGATATTTTATTAGAAGATATCAACACTGATCCATTTACTATTGGAATTTTTCATGGATTTAGCAAACCTAAAAATTCAAGGGAGTTTTTAAATTATTTCATTCAAGAATATAAGGAGTTGGAACTTAATGGACTTTTTATTAACGGCAAAAAATTCCAAATTAAACTTAATTGCATAATTTGTGATGCTCCTGCAAAAGCATTTGCTCTAAATATTTTGGGACATACTGGTTATTTTTCATGTACAAAGTGTGGGAGTGAGGGTGATATGTATGAAAATAAAGTTATATTTGTTAGAATGAATGCAGCTCTTAGGACAAATGAGTCATTTAGAAATAGGTGGCAACCAGAACACCATCACGGACCCTCAGCTTTTGAAGATTTAAATATAGATATGGTTAACCAGATTCCTTTAGATTATATATGCACCTGATTTTATTGGGTGTAACAAAAAGAATTATGAATTTATGGCTTAACGGAAATAAAGAAGTACGTCTAACCAAAATGCAAATATCTAAGTTGGAAGAATTATATGTTTCATCTAGGGGATACATAATATCTGATTTTGCAAGAAAACCTAGAAGCTTTACCTCACTGGCAATGTGGAAAGCTACAGAGTACAGATTATTTTTATTGTATGTTGGTCCTATAATTTTAAGACATTTTAAGTAAAAAAGCATATGCTCATTTTTTGGCTTTGGCAGTTGCAGTAAGACTTTTGTGTGAAAAAAAGTATTAGCAAGGAAAATATAGAATATTCAAAGGTATTAATCACATATTATGTAAAGAAGTTTGGATATTTTTATGGCTACGGCCATTACACCCATAACGTTCATAACCTTATTCACATAGTTGAAGATGCTCGTAATTTTGGTTCTTTAGACACATTTAGTTCATTTAAATTTGAAAATGAATTTACCAAGTTTAAAAAAATGTTACAAAATTCTAGGTTTCCACTTCAACAGTTATATAATCGCATTTCAGAAAAGCTGTCTGTTCATGAACCAATTGAGCAAATACAATATCCAAAAATTTTTTTTAAGAAAAATAAAATAGTTAAAGTTCAATTATTATCTTGCACGTTTTCCCTCAAATTTAATGAAAATTGTTGCATGTTAAAAAACAAAACAATAGTTCTAATTGATACTTTTGTAAAAACTCAGGATGAACTAATGTGTTCAGGTAGGTTTTATATGAATGGTAAACCATTTTTTAGTGTTCCCTGTGATTCAACCATGTTAGGAATAACACAAGTCAACAATAATGAATTGTCAAAGGAGTTAATCTCTTTCAGTATTCAGGATATTTCCAAAAAGTGTCTAAGGTTGCGGGCAAATGAAACTGATATGGTTGTAATACCTCTTTTACACCACATTCACTGAGTTTTTTTAAACACGACTAAGATTAACTTTTCTATTTGAACAAGTACCCTGGTACTTCGAAAAGAAAAGTTTTAGGTTTAAGTAAAAACTGCCCCAAAATTTTGCTGTTATTATACTAATTTGAATGTTGATATGAGCTTAGTGTTCGGTACCAATATTAATTCATTTATTTACAATTCAAAAACCATGCAAATAAAAAAAATTGTACCAAACACTTTTTAATGCAAATTGTAAATTAAATTTTGAATGACACACATGTGATGTGATCTAAAAGTCACGGTGTTTCATTATGATAGTCATCATAATAAAAATTGATAGTTATATAAAATATACAAATTTATTTTATTCTGTTAGACCAACATTACTTTTGAATATGGAAAAACAATTTGCAGTCATTTATTTTCCTTCTGAAAACATTTATTCTGAAGTCCCTACATCCTGGCTTGTTCCGGATAAAGAGCAATGTGGCCCAATTCTATAAATGCAAAAACCTTCATGGTTCGCGGTGAGCTCCCAGATCAATCAAATTGGGTACTTCATGAGGTGAAGGTGGAAGCCTATGCATGTGAGTATCTATGTATTAAATAAGTACATACTCTATTGTGTGAATTGGTTTAGCTTGATTAGTATTTTTGTGATTATGCAAATATATTTATTTAAATTTTAATAGCCACCTTGGAAACGGCTAGGAAAAAAGCCGAAAATCCAGATTTTCATACTGGAGAAGAGGAGCTGGTACTTCCTGATAAACGTATCCGAAAACCTAGGGCCCAGACCAGTGACAGTAGTGACTCTGATATACAATTTACCCCACCACCTTCACCCCCTCAGCCTCCCAAACCACGTCAAAAGAAAGCGTCAAAAAAACAAGCAGAATCAATTAGGAGCAAGGTTTTAAGTGTATCGTCTCAGGGTTCAGAAAATTATGATCCAAATCATCCTGATATACAACCATATAAAATACTTGCAGTATATGATGGCGATGAGGAAAATGTCCAATCCCACATTGATTTTGAAGACAAAGAGAATCAGAATAAAGAAACAAACTCTGCATGTAAAGGTAATTGTAATTATACTACATAATATTTCCCAAATGAAACGTGTCTAATAAAAATTACTTAAACTGATCAGGGAAATATTTTTACTGAATTTTTATTGAAATTCTGCGACAATTGACAAGGGTGTATTGCCCTGATAAATTTAGGTAATTTTAGGACAATAATTATTATTTTTATTTCAAATGATTTGTTTTTATAGGAATTCAACTAGATGCTTTAATTGCCATTGTTGGTAGGTTAATGTATTACTATTTTTATTGCAGTATTAGTAATTTAAGCATTTGTTCTAGAAAATATTAGCACTATGTGTAATAGCATACAAAAATATGTAGTCAGTATTGACAAGCAATTAAAAACAATGTCATCTGATCAGGGAAAGTTTCTGGTGGATGAGTTTATGCATAATCTTGAAACTACCTTGCCTCTAAAATCGCGCGAGTCTGTACAAGAATTTGATATTTTGATTACAAAGGAAGAAATTAGAAATACCTTTGTAAGTATAAATCATAAATCCAAAAATAGTGTTGAATGCTACAATGAAAAGGATGTGCAAATTGTATTGATTACATTTAAGCAGTTTTAAGATTTTACTGCCTGCCAAAAAAGTATATAAATATTTTTTAACTGATAATTATGAAGCACATAAAATATACCTAATATTATTAAAATTCAAAACGATTTTTATATGTAGAAAAATTTACATTCATTTGTTTTTCATCATAGATACAATTTATCAAACGTGTTGGAGGGCGGGATGCCAAGGACAATGTAAATAGGTGCTTGCCTAAAATATTTACTAATGACTTTGCAACAGTCTTCATATTTGGGCCTAAGGGGAAATTTTAAACTTCAAAAATTCAACTTTGTGCAGATTTTAATTGGCAAGTATATGGTTTTATTGCTATTTAATTTGTTCATTAGGAATTCCCACACTTATTAAATATAAATAAAGGCTAGGTTATTTTACTATAAAACCACAAAAATTAACTTGTAAAGAAAAATATCATATCTTTATCTGTTGAAAAAGCTAACAAGAGACAAATTTGACATTAAAACTAATATCAGTACATTTCTTTTTTTAGATATTCTGGTGGTTCAGCATCGTTCCACATTGCAAGAGGTGGAAAAATATGTAGGGGAGTGGTTTCGGTTGGCCAATCAAAGGAAAAAACGAATGAAAAAAAATAGATAAAAATTTGTTTTTCCTATACTATTTTTGTTAAAATTTAAACAACTTTTTTATTCAATTTTTTAATTTTTTATGTAGTTTTTGAGTTTTTTAAACAATAAACAAATTTCTCGTGACGTATTTTTTGGCACGTAAATATTTTCTTATTTTTTTCGCGATTTTCTTTTGTTTGAAAAAAAAATCAAAAAATTTTCAAATAATGAAATTTTTTTGATTTTTTAGACCCAAGTTTATTGTTTTAATATTTATTTGATCCAGATAATTTTTTATATATTTGTAAAATATATCAAATATGGGAATTTTTGTTAATACAGGGTGAAGCAGCACATACGGCACGGAAAAAGCTTTTTACATGCATGTCTATAAGAGCTATATTTTAAAAATAATTATAAATATATAAGGCGGTTCAAAAAAATTTAGCATATTTAAGTTATATATTTTTTTACATTTTTAGATTCGTCCTGAGAACTTTATTTCAAAAACCTATTATACCCATATTATGAAATGAATAGTTTTGAAATTATAGACAATTGAAAATCGCAGTTTTTCAACTTTATTGATTGATAGGGCCACATAACATACAATCTGATGAACCAGCTTACATGTCCTATCTTAACTTTTTAAGTTCAAAATGTTTACAGGGTGATCAGTGCGTACTTTTGATCACCCTGTATATACATTTTATTCTTTTGCCACCAAGTATAGAGCTTATAAAGTTAAGATAGGGACATGTCGGCCTTTTATTATGTCGTTTGGCTGGAGCAATCACTTAAAGATGAAAAAATGCGATCTTCAATTGTCGATAACTTGAAAACTATTCATTTTATAATAAAGGTGTAATAGGTTTTTGAAATAAGGTTCTCAGGACGAATCTAAAAATGTAAAAAAATATAGGCTGTTCCATTTAAAAATATATAACTTATTTAGTATGCCAAATTTTTTTGAACCACCCTATATATTTATAAATATTTTTAAAATGTAGCTTTTATTGACATGCATATAAAAAGATTTTTTTTAGGTTGTAATGGTTTAGGCACCCTGCATAAAATAAATAATGTAATATTAACGTAAATAATGGTAGTCACAATTATATAAATCTTATGTAAAAGCAAAGGAACAGAAATATATAAATTATGTAAATATGAAGTATATTATTTATCTAACATGTACATAAATGTTATATCACAACTGATAATATTTACATAAAAAAAATATGTAAAATTTATGTAATCTTTTGTTACATAATATAGCTGATATCAATGTGATATAAATTTTAGGTGTGCAAAAGTACGGCATTATGCAGTACATTTAAGTTGAATTTTACCTCCTAGTCACTTAAATATAACTTTGAATTTATATAACCAAGTAGAATACTTCTGTAAATTTTATATTAAAATTATATAACTGTGTTTACTGGGATGTAGCATTTCTTAAACATGTACATTACATTCAACGTATTTTTACCTTGATATTTTTATCAAATACATATCTGAGCTTGTTCTGGTTTGATACTGTAGTAATTTTTTAATTTTCTGTTAAAGTATACAGTAAAATTTCACAGAACTGTCCAGTAGGCTAACGTTCTGCTTGTTCCTTTTTTGTACGTAGAGTTCTTAATGTGTAAAATCAACAAACGAGAGCATTTATTTTTTGTTTTTAATCTAAGCAATTCCTTTCAGAGGATGAGGATACCGAAACAATGGGATCTGATGGTGACGACACAGAAAATGACACTGAAGAAATCGGGCCAACACATTCTGAAGCGTTTGTGGCAGCAGAGACATTGATGTCATGGCTGGAGAAACAAAACGAGAGCTCACCCACCCAGTTAATGCTCTTAAAACGAATTAAGGACTTGGCTGCAAAAAACGAACCACTACCACAGTTCAAAAGCCAATCACTGATTTTTTTAAAAACTCAAATATGTAGTGTCTGATGTTTTTACTGTACGTTGTAAACATGTTGCTGTAAATAAAATACGATACAGTGCTTGAAAAACATGTTTTTAATTTATAGACCTTATACTCTACTTACCAATAATACGAAATATACAATTTTAAAAACTTTTTTTCTCAAATAGTGCGTGCTGGCCGTTTTTTAATGTAATATCGATAATCCGGATGGGGTCCGGTCACATTTAATCCGGATTATCGACGTTCTACTGTATTAACAAATCCCACAACAGTGATACGACAATCTTCCAAGAATTTGGCAATTGAAGTAGTAGATGAACAGTCAAATGATTCGTTGTAGAGACCAGCAACTAATAATGCTTCATTTCATGGAATTAATTTTAGTATCAAAGCACTAACAGATGGTAATGGATGTGTTATAATTTCTACTACATTCTATGAATTTTTCTTTCAATATGTATACTCTTTATCTCATTATTTTTGAAATGACAGACAATTGACAATTATCTATAGTTTTCTTTTGTTGAGTTATTGTTCTTTTGGTACAGAAAATCGAAACAGTTCGACTTGTATGAAGGGCAAGTTTGAAATTCATTATTTCATTGTTTGAAGTTGCTTGATAATACGTTGAATCAGATTGGCTATTGTCGCCTAGAGGGTATGATAATATCAATAAATGGGGTCAAACACTTTTATTTTCATAAAATGTAATGCACATAGATAACGTGTCATTTGGTAACGAAAAGAAAGTTTCTGACTTTATAAATTAGAGAAATACCTCAGAAACTCTGAAATATATTTTGGCAAATGAGTAGATTCAGTAGATCTGAAAAGTAGATGAAAATAGATTTTCATAACGACTCAAGATGTCCTGAAAAAAGTCATTCACAATAGGGAATTCTTAAAGAATATTACAAAATAAATTTACAGGTCTAAAGAGGATGGCAACTTAGTGTATTTAGAGTGTTTTTAATATCCCTTTGGTAGTTTTGTCATTTTGCGTACACTAACACAGTTTCTATTGTTATATTCATAATTTGTTCAACTTATGCTGATTTAAACAGTTTCATAAATATTAGTTATTTTTTATGCTTGTGTACAACTTCATACACATATCTACAAATATCACTAATAAAATATCACTCATCATATTTTGTATCTATACATTTACAGAAATTGTTGCAATGAGAAGACAACAGGTTAAAAATATTGGAGAAATCTTGAATACTAAATTTAAAGGAAAATCTGAAACTAACAAATGTTTCAGGGAAATTTTACCCCTGATGAATGAAGATAGTTTGAAAAACTTTATCGATACATTAGATAGGGTGCCCCAACTTGTTGAAGACTTGGTATGCTATGTTTTCTCCTTTGATTTTTCTAGTCTTCATTGCTAATTGAAATCCCATTTTGATATTTAATATTTTTACAGAAGTTGTATTTCAATGGAATTGGGGGTTCTGGCTCCAAGGACCACCACGGACGCATGTTCAAGTCTATTTTTACCAATGAACTAGGAATAAAATGTTCATAGAAGGGGCAGAAGCAACATACGATTAGAAAATATGAACTTCATTAAGACCTGTATGTGTAAGTAAAGTTTTATAATGGTTTATTTGCTCATTAGTATAAAATAATTTGAGTGTTAAGTTGTTCATTTACAAATATTTTGTGATATTCATATGGAAAAGTTGATTAATTAAAATTTTAGATTGGCATATGTTCTAAATGAATATTTTTTTGGTCATAATTATAGTGGTTTTGAAATGTAACATGTATATTTTGAAAAAATATATCACTTCCCTTCAATTTCATCTTCTATAATTTATACACTATTCTTAAGAATGTTTAAAATTTTTGCTCTTTACAATTTCTATTTATTACTACGGCTCGCCAAACTTCACCTTTGGTGAAGTATGGCAAACCGTAATATTGAAATCGTGCAAAAATCCCAAAATTTTTTTTTCTTCCAAATGACTTAAAATTCTTTCGGCCATCGGTTTTTATTCAAAAAAGAAAGGCTCTTATCAGAAGATGAGCAATTTCGATAAGGAAAGCAAAATTTGTCGATACTGATTTATATTAATGTGTTGTGTAAGTCAAGGCGCGTTGATTGATATCCATATCGCAACCGGCTCGTTGAAAAAAAATTGAAAAAAAAATATTGGAAAAATTCCGATTTTTTCAAATCGGACTTTCTTCCGCTGACGGAAACGGGCCGTAGTCTTGAAAAATCGCGTAGAGATTATTCCTTTTACTAGTGTAATTTGTGTTCTACAGAAAATAATTTACCAATATTTAATTGTTGACGGGCTAGATTCATAATTATGGTCAGATTCTATTAGAAATTGGCGTGTGGAAATTTTGGTAGTCGGAGATTATGTTTATTTTTGATGGCTACAGTAACTAAATATTTTTTTACTAGTCACTAGTCATTTGTATTTTTGTAGGTGTGCTGAAGCAGACCTGGAAAACCACCGTCAAGGAATTCGAAATATTCTCGCAAGATTGGCTGAGGCACTGTTGCCAACGAAAAGAGGGAGGAAGCGAAAAATGATATTCTTCTGTGAATATGAAAAATGGCAAGTAAACGTATTCCTTTGTAAAGGTATTACTAAAGCTCATTTTCAATTGATTTGATCATGATACCTGTATGAGCAGTTATTTTATCACCCAACAAACCCATACAGCATAACATGTTCTATATATGTACATATTAGTATTTTTTACGCTGGTACGTACACAACGTCAAATGCACATTCTAAGTACGTACATTTGCTATTATTCGTAGTACGCCCTTTAATGTACGTTCAGAATACGTAAGTAAATATATGTCCTTTATTATACATGTATAATACGTGCGAAAAACGAAAATATACGTATTAGTATTAACTCAATAATATATTGTACCTACTTATTCTCTGCGCCTGTGAATCTTATAATTGCAATTTATTTCAAGACGTGCATAAATGAAGCATAACATAAATAAAACAGTCGGCAACGATTCAAGCAAAGAAAAAGGTTTGAGCATCTTCGATTGACGTTTGATTTTGAAAGAACTGCGAGCTGGTTAAACACGGGTGTAGTTACTATTTTTAACGTTATATGAAAGAAAAGGATATCTTCGAACTGTATTGGTTCTATAATGCGCTGTGATATTTTATAACGAATCTCTTCGTTCGAAATTTTGAACGACAAACTGATTTTCATAATAAAACTAGATCTTTGAACGCACCCTATAAAATTGACATTTGACATTAGCGCCCTCCCGAGTTCGCGTCGCGTATAATCTGTCATATTTCCCTCCGAATTCTATCCCATCACTAATTCCAACCGATGAACGAAAGAAATTATTTGTTATTTGACAATTGTGAATTAATGTGAATAGTGAATTGTTTACTTTATGTTAAGAGTAATTTAAGAAGATAAGTACCTACAATTTAAGTACCTAATTTTTTTTTGTTAAGTG
This sequence comes from Neocrepidodera transversa, assembly GCA_963243735.1. Taxonomy (NCBI): domain Eukaryota; kingdom Metazoa; phylum Arthropoda; class Insecta; order Coleoptera; family Chrysomelidae; genus Neocrepidodera; species Neocrepidodera transversa. The sequence continues at coordinate 35,116,865 of OY725341.1, forward strand.
TAAATGGAAGTGAATCAGGTAAAACATGGACGATCGTAAAATTCTTGGATGCTTCGTCAGTGGCCGCAGTGCCTACAGATTGGATTAATAATGGTTATTGGTTGTGGCCTCCTACGTCAATGGAGAAGGTGACTGCAGCAATAAAGCAACAAAAAATAGATACCTGCTGGCCTTCACATAAAGTCCAAGTTTTCCGCAATGCAACATATGGTAAATATACAATTAAATTAAAAATATATAATTAATCATAAAATAACCATTTCTAGGCTCCTATGAAAAAGCTAGGGAGTAGACCCGAAAAGCAGAGGAAACAAGTGACCTGAGTACTACAGATAGTGATATAAAAACTCATTCTAAAAGAAAAATATTTAAGAAGAAATTGAATTCTTCCGACTCTTCTGAGTCAACTAAGAGTGACAATGATAGCAATGATAGCACCTTAAAAAATAACCACACGATTAAACCTAAAATGCCAACACCAATAAAAAAACGACTTTCTAAAGAAGGTAATTTTGCTCTATTAAGATTAAAAATATTACTAAGTAAATTAATTGTTTTTCTTTTATTTTCTTCTTCCAGTTAGTAAAATGTTCAGTAGAGAATGTAGTACTAACATAAATGTTACTGAGTGGATGCCAGCATCAGAAGAAAACGAAAACCAAACCATTCAACAAATGATGTCCACCAGTGTAGATCACACCCCCCAAAGCATTCCCAACCAACTAGACAAACCTATTATTTACTACATGGTACTTTCATTTATTCTATATTGTTATGAAATTTGTTATACCCTGTATAAAATATTATAATAAGTAGGGGTTGGTTGAGTTAAAAAAAAATGGATAGTAATTGGAATTAAAATTAACAGTGTTCCTTTATTTTTAATATAAAAAAGAAAAATGTAAATTAAAAAGAAATTTTGGTAACTGGTATTAAAAGTATAAACTAATTTTTGTAATATGAATAGGGCTTAAGCCATTTGAAGTATGAAATTCCTGTGACAGGTTGGATGGCATTTCCTATCAGGTGAGATGATTTGTCATTGGGTTGGTGTCAACCAAAATTATAGTTTAAAATTAATTAAATATAGTAGGTAAACATTTTTGATTTAAAAAAAAAATAATTGAACGTGGTTGTTGATGACGGATTAAAAAAAAATAGATTGTCAAAAATTGTTTAAAAAAAGGTATTTAAAAAAAACTGTAAATAACAAGTATTGGGAAAAGCAATATAATTTATAAGAGATGTATGGGTTGTTGAAAGGAAGAAATAAAAAGTTTTTTAAAAAGTAAGAGATATTATTTATTAAAAAAAAATACAAAGAAACAAAGATATAAGAAGAAAGTAGTGACCATTTGAGGAGGCAGAACGACAATTAGGAACAAAAGTGAAGGAAGAGTAGCAGTGGAAAGGCGGAGACAGAAAATAAGTAAGACAGAAAATAATTATCAAGATATGGTAGATCAAAGGAAGAGAAGAAAAGAAGATTGTTAAATTTATTATTTTTGTTTAATATTTGTTTATTTTCGTTTAATTAGGCGCTGTTGAACCCAGCCCAGTGAGGAAGAGTTTCTCAGGTGAGAAATGTGATCCACCCTGTATCCCGTGGATTTTACATTTCAAATGGCGCCCAACGTGGGGCACTAATAAAAACAACTTGGGGTACTTATAAAAAGAATTTGGAGCAATTTAATTTCAACGTTGGAAGTAATGAAATTTATCAAATTTTAAGACCAGGAGTGGTAAGAATTTTTTTTTTATATATATATTTTTCTTTATCAAAGGAGAACTGTTAATTTTGATTAATATAGAATAAATTTAGAACAAAATATAATAGGGTTCATAAAACAAAATTAGAAATAAAATTTATAACAGCATTGACAATAACTTTTACAATAAATAACGACTAAATAAAAATATTATAACAAAGTGGAATATTAAGTGATATACTGTGTGAGATATTGGTAGTAAAATCAAAGGTGTATAGTGAATAAACTAGTATGGATTTGAGAGGTGGAAAGAAGATTGGAAAAATGGAAGAAGAGGAAGAGTTGGAAGTAGGACAAGGTGATATTGAAGAAATGCAGGAACAAAACGTAGAAGAAATTCAAGAAAGAAGTGAACAATCAAGCCGGGAAGAACAGAAGCAAGATAAACTAGAGATCATGATGCAAATGATTATACAGAAAATGGATGAAAATAACAAGAAAATTGATGAAAATAGTAAAAAATTTGGGAAAACAATACAAGAAAATAGAAAATAAGATAAAGAAGAACGCTGAAGAGTGATGCAAGATAATGGAAAAAAATTGGACAATAGTCAAAAAGAAATGCGCGATAATAGAAAAGAAGATAAAGAAGAACGCTTAAGAGAGATGCAAGATATGGGAAAAAAATTGGACAATAGTCAAAAAGAAATGCGCGATAATAGAAAAGAAGATAAAGAAGAACGCTTAAGAGAAATGCAAGAAATGGGACAACAAATGCAAGAAATGGGAAAAGATATAAAAAAGGATATTAAACAAGAAATTAAAGATAATAAAATTGAAATGATACAGAAAATTGAAGAATTGAGAGTATATACTGATAATAAATTAGAAGAAACAAAAAAAGAAATAAGAATAGAAATGATAGGAGGAATAGTAGAAGTTGAGAAATTACAAGATGAAAAATTTAATATACTTCAAAGAAAAGAGCATAATTTGCAGAAAATAGAAGAAGAAATAGAGAAAGTAAAATTAGGGGAACAAGATAATGCAAAAAGAATGACAACTTTGGAAAATAAGTGGTTAAATACTATTAGCGGAATAGAAGGGCAACTCGAATAAAATATAAAGGAGGTAGAAGAAAAGATTATGGAAAATATTGAACAGAAGATAGGGGAAAAGTTAAAAAAGTTTAAAAATGAAATAAAGTTAAATGAAGAAATAAATAAAATGAAAACACAAGTAAATATGAACAATGATCGTAATAAAAGAAAAGAAAGGCTAAGGAATAAAGAACAAAATCTAAAAGAAAACAGAAACTTAAAAAAGATTAATAATGATAAAATTATAAATAATAAGAAAAGTAAGAGAAATTATATAAGATATAAAGAAATTGTAACAAGAATAAAAGGAAAGACACTAATATGTTATAAAATAAATAAAAAGGCAACTAAAAAAAGATATAAAAGACGTTAGGTCAAATTTAAAATTTAAAAATAGACAAATTAATGGCTTAAATAAAGAAAACCGGAGCAAGCACATGGAATATGGGAATATGAGTGCTGGAAATGGAAAATAAAATAAAATTTAAATTAGTTATAGGAAGTTTAGATAAAAAAAGGGAGTTAAAGTTAAGTTAGTTAATGTGTTGTTAATAATTAAAGTCTATTGCGGGAAGGAGTTGAATAAAACTAAAGAAATAATATATTCGGAATGAAGGAAGTATAGAAGAATTTGATAATGGACATAGGTATGGGAATAAAATCATTAAATAGGATAATGTGGGAAAATGTAAGAAATTATTATGAAGATGGTGGTAAGAAGAATAGCAATAAAGAAAAGAAAATAGGATCTTGAAGATAAAATAATATCATTAATAAAAAAAATTAGTATTAAGTGCGGTAAAATAATAAAAATTAAAGAATAAATATTAATATGAAGAAAATATGAGGTATCATGGAATTTTATGAATTATAATTAAAGTTTATGAATAAATATGGGCAATTGCTATAAGCAAAGAAATAATTAATAAATTCAAGATAATATTAGAGAAAAGAAGATAGAATTTTATTTGGAAGGATAGAAGTGTATAAGGTGGAAATGATATAATATAATAATACAAACAAGTTAATAAAATGAAGAAAGAAAATTTGAATAAGAATGCAGATTAAGTGATAAAGAAAATGAGTGTGGGAAATTAAATATTTTAGGGACTTATATTGTTAATAATAACACTAATTTTAGTTATGTTATAGTAGATTAGGAAAATGTTAATTTAAAATTTTACCACTTTATGGAAAATTTTAAATGAAAATTTTGGGAAATTGTTATGAAATTTGTTATACCCTGTATAAAACATTATAGTAAGTAGGGGTTGGTTGAGTTAAAAAAAAATGGATAGTAATTGGAATTAAAATTAACAGTGTTCCTTTATTTTTAATATAAAAAAGAAAAATGTAAATTAAAAAGAAATTTTGGTAACTGGTATTAAAAGTATAAACTAATTTTTGTAATATGAATAGGGCTTAAGCCATTTGAAGTATGAAATTCCTGTGACAGGTTGGATGGCATTTCCTATCAGGTGAGATGATTTGTCATTGGGTTGGTGTCAACCAAAATTATAGTTTAAAATTAAAAAAAAATATAGTAGGTAAACATTTTTGATTTAAAAAAAAATAATTGAACGTGGTTGTTGATGACGGATTAAAAAAAAATAGATTGTCAAAAATTGTTTAAAAAAAGGTATTTAAAAAAAAACTGTAAATAACAAGTATTGGGAAAAGCAATATAATTTATAGGAGATGTATGGGTTGTTGAAAGGAAGAAATAAAAAGTTTTTCAAAAAGTAAGAGATATTATTTATTAAAAAAAAATACAAAGAAACAAAGATATAAGAAGAAAGGAGTGACCATTTGAGGAGGCAGAACGACAATTAGGAACAAAACTGAAGGAAGAGTAGCAGTGGAAAGGCGGTGACAGAAAATAAGTAAGACAGAAAATAATTATCAAGATATGGTAGACCAAAGGAAGAGAAGAAAAGAAGATTGTTAAATTTATTATTTTTGTTTAATATTTGTTTATTTTCGTTTATTTAGGCGCTGTTGAACCCAGCCTAGTGAGGAAGAGTTTCTCAGGTGAGAAATGTGATCCACCCTGTATCCCGTGGATTTTACATTTCAATATTTAAAAAGGAAGAGGAAAATAAGTTAGAAATAGCTCATTTACTTTCAATAGTATGTAAAGTATGTATTTTTTTCAGATACCAACAAATGCCAGTGTTATTGTCAACAACATGGTAACGCCCAATTATTCTACACAGTTTGTAACACTTTTACTAATTGTTTTTCTCTTTCTTTTAGTTGGATACAATTCTGAAATATTGAGACAGCTGTACTTTTTACGAAGTGTAACCACTGAGATGATGACTGAAATAAAAAACCTTCAAGGTCTAAGAGGCACTCAAGGAGAATCATCAATGGATTTAGTGATGTCACAATTTAAATTACCATTTAACACTGAGAAAAAATTATTGGAATTGGACGATTTTTTGAAAATTACAGAGAACTATAACAAAATGGTACATATTTTTCGTTTTACGCATATTTATTATTTACTGATTTGTATTAGTATCTGGTCAGGTTATTATTTCCCCACGCCAAATATCATTTTGCAGTAATCATTGTTTTTTCCCTATAATTAATATGTAGTTTAAGTTAAAAAATATTTAGTTTTTTTATCTAGAACCAGAAATCAAATTTAAAAAAATTGGTTTCTTAATAGTAGATTCTGTAACAAGGTTAGAATGAAAAATTCGACGAGTGGAAAATTCCGAACGCGAGCGTTAGCGAGTGTGAGGAACCACGAGTGTCGAATTTTTTCATTCTAACCGAGTAACAGACTACATTTTCTCCACGATCAAAAAGTATGAATCAAAATTAAATTAAATCTGAACACAAATTATTTGTTGACATATTTGTATTACACTGTATTAGTGTTAAGGTACACTTACCGAAATTAAAATCTGGTGTATTGGTGTTTTTTCATAATTTGCAATTTGCGATATTATTAAATTCAATATCTACTTCACTTAATTTTTCACTCATTATTTTGTTTAAATTAAAACTTGTTTGAAAATAATTATTACCGTCGCCATTTTATATCTGACAGTGATACTTTTGAAATCCAGGGCAATCCATATCGTTTAGTTCGAATACAGATTATCCATTCTTTACCTTGATAAAGAATGAAAATACATGCAAAATACATAAGAAGCAAGTGTTTTAGAATAAATATTCAGACTCTAGAGTGTGAATGTTTAGATTCTATTATTAAAAATGATTTCGGAATTGATACATTCAGTAAAATATTTATGACACTTCATATGTTGCCGCTCCTTAAATTTGGCAATACTTGTGGTATTTTTAAGCATGTAATATGTATAATTTTAGGAGCATGTGGGGTGGCAATGGCCTTTTGGACTTTATAAAAAGGTGTCTCGGACTTTTAATAAGCAACCAGTTAGCTGTTACATATAGTTGACTTGGAAGGAGGAGCAAAAAACCATTTTGTAACTTTGGAGTAACACGAGTCGTAGCAGTAATTAGTTCAGTAGGCCTTAGAGTAACATATTTACGGAATCTACATATAAAGAGAGACTATATTCTAAATTGAAAAAAAAAATTTAGTTTCATTTTAAGAAAAAATTAAAATATTTTTCATATTTATTGTATCACTTTAAAATATTTTTGTTTGTGCTCTTTCTGAACACTATGACTAGAGAGGAGAGGTTAGTAAGTCATCAGATGATATTTTCTTAGGTTTATAATGTGGAGACATGCATATAGCCATGCTGTCATAACAAATGTGGCATTTTATTTTGAATTTTATTTTTGAATGTATTTTATAAACAAAACATTTAAGACTATATTTAAAAGCTAAAAATCTTATTATACTATAACGTATCGCTTTTATTCGTATATCGATATTGCTACTGCCCTTCACACTGCTGTATCATACGCTTATATTCCTAATACAAACAAGAATAAGGTTCGTTTATTTTGGTTTCTTCGAAATCCCATAACTAGGAACTTAAGTGGTTGTGTCTGATATATGTACGTCGTCGTAATCATTTCTTACAAAAAATACTCTTCCTTAGAATAAAAAAGAAACATCTAACTAAAAAAAGTAATAAGTTGCGACTTACAATCAGGTATAGTAAGAAGAAGTATACAATTTTTGCATTTATTTTGGCAGCTTCAGAATAAGTATTATTTTTATCAGGTAGTTAAAACAATAGTCGAAAAGTGTTGCTTTGCCAAAATGTTTCTTTTTAACAACGTATTTTCAAAATTTTCTGGCAACCACAACCATGAACCTCTGAGTGATCGTGAGAGATATGAGACCTAAAAAATAATTCATCAGGAGATTGCGAAAATTAGTGATATTTTGGAAACACTCATTTCACATGATGTGAAATGCGTTGCCAATAATATCAGAAGAGCAAAACTTCAACACAACCCAAAATTAGCAAAGTCAATGCAATAAGTGCAAAAGTATTAAATATTATTAAAACCCAAACAGCATAAGATGAAAATTTTATTTTAATAAATCATATATCTACGAATATTGTCGTGTTTTCGTTTCCACCTAATATGGAATTTATGTGCAAAAACCCAAAATCAAATTTATATGGATGGAACATTTGAGTATTGTCCGAAGCATTTTATCCAGCCATTGAATTGCCTATTGAATCGAAAATGTAATTCTACGCACTTAAAAAAAAATGCGATTATTGATTGATTTTGAGATGGGAATGGATCAAAGTTTTCATGAAATATTTCCAACGACAAATACCATTGGTTGTCGGTTTCATTTGCCGAAGTCGTGGTGGGAAAAAATCAACACATGGGACTTGCACAAGATTATAATAATCCAAATTCTAAAATTGGATTATGGTTACATAATATAGTCGGTCTAATGCTTCTACCTCGTGAAGGATTTGGAGATACATTTGCGAAAGATTTTATTTCCAGCTTACCAAATGAGAAAAATGTTGAAGATTATTTAACAGAAACTTATATAAATGAGGATTCTTCTTTTCCACCTAAAATTTGGGCATCACTATCATCATCCGTATCTAGAACCACAAATTCATGCTAATTGTTTCGTACTAAGCCAAGAAATTACTGTGGAACTTCTCAACCCAACATATACAGATTTTTATAAGCAATAATTGGAATGCAAAACGATTCATACACAAAATTGAATAGTTGCAGCGTAAATGAAAGACCAAAGTTTGATTTAGAAAGAAAAAACTTTGTCATGAAAAAAATTTGTCACGAAAAAATTTTGTCAACAGTAAAAACACAAGAGCTTTTTTTTATCGGATACATTTCTCTTTATAACGAAAAATTTTGCCAATCAGCAATTTTACGAGAAAAACTGACATGGAAAAATGCCAAATGTTATTATTCATCTTCCATATTTCAATATCAACCAAACAAATAATTTTAACTGACAGAACTAAGGTTAAAGTGACGTGCCGACGCGATTCACATCTACTAGATATATTCTGATTATGAGGAACATGCATTTTTATCGCGAGGAACAGGCATTTTTATCGCGATAAAAATGGATGTACCTTTTTTATCGCTGACAAACTGACAAAACTGACATCATTAAATGACACATTTTATATAGGAATTAATTTATCAAGAAAAAATTGAGCAATTTAAAAACAACATTATTCAAAGAATAAATTTGGTCAAAGTTTGTCATACAACAAATTTTCATAAAAACTTTTCTATATTTTGTTTTACTATATATTAGATATTGTAATATTTTTTATAATATTTATGCATATAAAATAAATAGTAGTGTAATGCGATTAAATTCTAAATTTTCTACATTTACCTGTTACCTACCAGTAACAATAGCGCGCCGCTGCTTAAATTTTTCAAAAGTTAGTTCATGTCAAAATATAACTTTTTATAGAGCATATTGCTTTGGCAGATTTTAAAAAAATATTTTAGTACATTTTTAATTTAAGACAAATTTTTTATTTTGATTTCAAACTATTAACACCCTGTATCTGAGAAACTAATTCCTTTAATATGTTCCTATATAAAAATTAACGAAACAATTAAACTATTTTAAAACAATTTGAAAATGAAATGTGAAAATAAGCACGACAATTGCGTTGCGATTAGATATGCAGAATGTGTAAATAGTCTATAATGTGTATGTGTGAACTTAGATTTGGGTTTCAGACTGTACGTACTCCCTCTTAATTTTTCGATCCAACGATGTTTCGGTGCAGCAACATTTCGATGCAGCAATATTTCGGTCCAGCGATATTTCGACCCAGCGATGTTTCGATGCGGCGATGATTCGATGCAGTAATATTTCGGTCCAACGATATTTCGGCCCAGTAACCTTTCGAACGGACAATGTTTCGATGCAACAATATTTCGGTCCAACAATATTTCGATCCAACAACTTTCGAACGGGTAATTTTCGTTCCAACAACTTTCGAACGGGCGATTTTCGATCCAACTATTCGGTCCAGTAACTTTTCGATGATACAATATTTCGATGATGCAAAATTCGATCCAGCAACGCGTTCCCATAGTTAGACCTAAACTTCTAGTATCAAATATATGCATAATTTTTTGAAAAATACGGTAATAGACTTTGTTATGCTTCTTAATTGGTCAAATTTTGTAAAATTTGGCTTTTAAATTTTTTAATTCAATAACGCCCTCTAGCGGTGGACCTACAATTCGATAAATAATTTCCAGGTTATTCTCGTGGCCACTTTTGTTAAAAAAAAAATCCAAAGCTGTACTACAATCCGATCCGAAGATATGGCCGACGGCCGTTCTTATTTGCCCACCCGGTACATGAAAATCACGAATTTTTAGTCTATGTTTGGACATTTAGGCATTTTTAGAACGTTTTATACCCTAGTTCCAAAAATGTAGAATATGATTCATAGCATCCACCTGTTTTCACTGGGTGTCTTAGTGTGGTCAAATTATGGCTTTTTATTTGTAGAAGAAAGTTGTATACCAGAGTCAGATTAAAAAAATGCAATAGGTTCCATGCTAATTAATCAAAAAATGAATAAGTTATTGGTCATAATTAATTTACAATATTTCGAGCTAACAACAATTAAATGTTCAGCAGTATACCTTTATTGTCTTTCCCACTATCAAGAACAAAATAAACACCTAAAATAAAAGCAATTTTACTCGCCTATTAGGGTTTTCTGCTTATCGAGAAATAGCTCAACGTTGCCTAAATGTACGATTAACCCGAAGATTTTATTTATTTTAAGATATTTATAAATGTAAGTCCAGCTTCATCGGCTATGCCGCTCGTCGGAACTCTTAAATACTCTTAAATAATAATTATATTCTTAAATAATAATAATAATAATAATAATATAAATCTTTGTCTAAAAACAGTTGCGAATTAATACTACACTATTTTTTCGCAGTTTACAGAGCGACTTGCGTGGCAACCATGTGCCAACGAAACAGTCTGTCTTCAGTTTCAGCGTCGTGCTATTAGGGGAATGTTATCTTTTTAATATTAATTGTGCCTGATCTTTGTTTTTGCGAAATCTAAAATGGCTGATACAGATAGTTGCGAATATGTAGTTAAAAAACGTCGGCGACATAATTTAACATATGGAGAGAAAGTAATAATAAAAAACGTATTTGAAGGACTTTCGGTCCGAGAAAAGACTATGAACAAAGATGAAATCTTTACCTTGTGCAGTATATTAACGAAAGTTTCTGAAAGTAGTGTTTATAGGGCGATAAAAACAGAAAGTCGAAGACTCTGATGTACCACTTAAAACAAGAGGACGAAAAAAAAATTGGATGATTCAGTGAAACTAGTGATTCGACGAACAGTACATGAATTCTACTTAAGAAATGAAATTCCAAATTTGCAATAAATAGGTGACTCTCTTAAGGCAAATGAAAATATACCTCCAATTTCTAGACGTGTTTTATTGAGAACACTAAAAGAAATGAATTTTCGGTATCTTAAATGAAGCCGAAACAGTGATCTGATTGAAAAGGACGAAATTATTTCTTGGCGTAAAAAATATTTTAAGAGAAATTTTGGAATATCGAAGAAACGGTCGTAAAATATATTACACTGATGAAACGTGGTTGAACGAGGGCCATACAGTAACCAAAGTGTGGCAGGACTTGAATATTTCAAATAAAAGACAAGCATTTATAGAGGGATTGTCTACAGGCTTGAAAAATCCATCTGGCAAGGGGAAAATGCTTATTATTACGCATATCGACAGTGAAACGGGTTTTCTCGAAGGTGGCTTGAATATGTTTGTGTCTAAAATTACGGAAGACTACCACGAGGAGATGGATTCTCAGCACTACGAGAAGTGGTTTGGAGAAATTCTCGAGAAAGTTGCACCTGGTTCTGTTATTGTGATAGATAATGCTCCATATATCACTCTCGAAGATCAGAACAGCTACCTACATCTGCCTGGAGAAAACAAAGAATTGCGGACTTGCTGACCAGTAAAAATATTGAGTTTGACGCTAAAATGTTAAAACCAGAGATATTAGAAATTGCAAGACGTCATAAACATAAATTTATTAAATACGTAGTAGATGAACTAGCCCGTGATAAAGGTGTAATTGTGCTTAGGTTACCACCCTATCATTGTGAGCTGAACCCCATTGAATTATTATAGCCGCAAATTAAAAACGAAGTAGCAAGAAAAAACACTACTTTTAAATTGAATGATGTTAGTTTTATTAAGTGATGCCATACAAAATGTGAATTCGGAATCTAGATATGGATGTGTTCAACACGTAATAAAAGAAGAAAATAAAATGTGGGATATTGACAACAGAATTGAAATTCTTATTGAACCAATAATAATTGAATTAAATAAAGACGATACAGATTCTGATTCTAATAGTTCATACAGCAGTGATAGCAATGCAGACCAATAGGTAAGATTGCCATCTTGCCAACATTAAGTTACGTTTCCACCGGAGGAACATTTGTGTATCTGTTTCTTGTTTGCGAAAATGTTCCTGATGGTTTATTAAAGTTTTTCTTTGTTTCGGCAACAAACGTTGACTGTTTCTACTTGTCACCGGTTTCCATTTTCCCCAATTGGTAAGATGTAATAAATCTCATATTTTCGTATTATAGGCATGAGCAACGCAATACATCCTACTTTTACTTCTTCACAAAGTATTAACTATCACTCTACAAATGTACCTAGCTTTCGACTTGGAAGTGCGTGGTAGACGAATGGGCCAACAGCGATTAACATTAACGTTAGTAAAATGCGCATACAAGGTCAAGTCGAAAAAAACTTGATAACAACATTGGGCTTCTGATTATCTACTACTATACTAAATAAATTCTGAAATGAGTAATATGACACAAATAATGTTTTGTATACGCCTCTGAGATTTATTTCCTTTACGTCGCACTCCCTGCGGGCCCGTAGAAACCTTAGCTGAGTCATATTATACATTTTCGTTAAAGCACTGTAAGTATGTTTTTAATATTTTTGCAGTTATCCAAAATATAGCAGTAAATATATTTTTATACTTACTGTTCAACTTTTTGCATATTTAAACATGTTAACAGAAAAATCAATATTTGTTTGCTAGGCACTCTTGTATTACAGCTTTGGTTGAGCTTGTATTAGGTGTTTTATGCAGTAACATGCCATGGTATGAAGCATTGTCCACAACAATTAGAGAAGGTTCGTTAAGGTTCTTCAGTAATTGGTTTTCAAACCAATGTAAAAAATTGTCTTTATTCATTTCTCCATTGTAATTGTTTAATTTAGTTTATGAAGACTATATAGCTTGGGCACCTTCAATAAATCCATTTTCATTACCAGCATGAAGTATAATATATATATATATATATATATATATATATATATATATATATATATATTGTTATGATTTCCTAGTTCAGACAGTGAATTTTATTTTGATTTTAAATTTTGGTTGGGCGCCATTAAAGTGAATTTTTTTAATTTTGATGAAATTTGTTTTATTTTATTTTTAAGAGCAATGAGTTTCTTTAATCTCAGGGAGGGTTCATAGATTTTAATCAGAAGAATTTTATTCTTCTGTTTTCAAAAAAAAATATTTTCAAATAAATAATAACAAATATTCAATTAAATTACAACAATAACATTTTATTTAAACAAACAACAAAATTTTTTTTAACAAACGTCTTGTCCTGACGTCATCAGATACGACGCAAAATACTGCCTTACAACAGCAAGTTCGTGACTCTTTCTATTATTATGAAGAGTATAAAACCAACACAGCTGATATGGAGAAAATGGCCGAGATAAATAAAATATTTCCAAAGCTATGTCAATTTTATAACTTTAAAATTCACCAGGTGAGTTTCTTATTTAATTATTTACAACCTAAACTACTAAATTCAAAATTTTTATATTAATTTATTTTCATTATTGTTTTATAACCCCAGAAAAAGTTATTTTTTTAATATGGGTTTTATATTTTAATTTTAGATATATTTTTTTATTTTTAGGGAAACTTTTTATTACCTTCACTGATACACTTCACTAAAAGGTTCGATCTTCCTGTGTATTTGAAATCCACTTCGAGCTCAGCTGGATTGGAATCGGTCCTCAAAAACCTGACCAAAATGTCCTTTATTCTAAGTAAGTCATTTCATTTTTATTTATATTCCATATAATTATTTACACTTTTTCTTGTTTAAAAGAATATTTGTTTTTTTTTTTATTTGATTAGATTACTTTTTATTAATTTTCTTTTTAGCTCAAAAATTCTTTTTATCCCCTTCGACCAACATTTTCTAACTCTACAACCCCTTAGTTACGTCCCTCGCAACGGATCAAATCCAAGAAAATTTGTTTAAAAAATTCTTTCAATGGGCCAATCAAAATGATTAATAAAGAGATGTCTGAAAATTTGGATTTTTAATAATAAAATTGTATTTATTTGAATGTGTTTATTAAAACCGCATATGAAATTGACTTCCTGGAATTATTTTGAAATTTTTGAACCTTTTTAAATACAAAATACTCCATTGACAGGTAAGTTTTTTAATTTATTATTTCCACCAATCATGATGCTTACATTTTTGACACAGCTTAATTCACCCAAATTATTAAGGTGGCAGATTACCATTAAGGTATGGATGATTTGTATAAAGTGTTTTTTTTTTTTATTATTTTAAATCTTGTACAATAATATTCAATTTATGCTTTATTTCCATATCAATTCCCCCAAATTTTGTATTTATTTATTTATTGTCCTCCATAAATAAATCAATACAAAAATTTCTTATTATTCAACATTTACTTCCTTTTTTATTATCTTTTTATTTTATTTTTAAACAAGCATTCTGTATTACTCGCAATATTTATAAAGATCTTGTATATTAAATATTCCTCTTCTTTCATTACTATTAACATATTTTAACTCATAACTATCGTAAATATTTTTTTTTTTTTTGTGATTCTTCCGAAAATTGCTTCGATATTCATCGGTGCTTCATATTGTGGAATTGTGTATTGATTTATGTTTCTAGCATCTAAGCATAATCTAAGTTCTCCATTTGCTTTCTTTACAACTACGATAGGGCTGACAAATCTTGTGTTACATTTTTCTATAATACCATTTTGTAGCATATTTTGTATTTCTTGATATACTTCTTTTCTATATTTATAAGGTATGGGATAAGTTCTTATTCTAAAATTCTCTACATTCTTTACTTCTATTTTGTGAACATAATTATTAGCTATTCTCATTTCTTTTTGTATTAATTCTTTATATTTTAAAATTAATCGTTCAATTTTCTCTTCGTACTCCATATTACCACATACAATTTCATACTCTTCATCAACACCATGCCTTTTTATATGCCATAACTTCTTAATATTCTCTCCTATATCCATCTTCTTATTATACACTTTATCAAATACTATTTTCTTTCCATGTATTTCAATAACTTTTTCTTCCAAGTCTATTTTCACTTTATTTTTTATTAATTCATCTATCCCTATGACCATGTCCACTTCTAGATTATTCACTATTAATAATTGTGCTTTTATTTCAATCCCATTCTCAAATCTTATTCTTTGTATTATAGTTGTATTTGTTTCACACAATTTCTTTCCATTTGCTCCTATCAAAGTTGTTTTTGGTATTTTTATCAATTCTATTTGCTTTTCTTTAATATTCTCTTCTACTAAACTTGTTTTAATTATTGATGCTTCTGATCCAGTATCCACTAATATTTTAATTTTTTTTTTATTTAATATCCCATTTAAATAAATCAATCCCTCAATTTTGTCTAATTCTAATTCATCCCCCAATTTTATATATTCCCTTGGATGTTCATACGTACAGATTGTGTTTACATTTGGAAAGTGCTCGATCCAAAATTTTGATCGGGCATTTCTTCCGTGATAATTTCTGGCTCCATCATCATCACTCTGTCTCCTTGTGTGTGTCTTTGCATGTTATTTACTCTTCTTTCTTCTTTATTTCTTTCATCCGTCCTTTGGTTTAGATCTCGTCCTCCATTTCTTCCTCTCTCTAGTTGATAATTTCTTTCATTGCCATAATTATTGTTATAATTTCTATTGTAATTTGTATTTCGCTCCCTATTGGAGTTGTTGTTTCTATTGCAATTTTGGGAATCTCCATTGTCTCTGTAATATGAATTGTTATTATTCCGATAATTATTAGTATTATTATTATATCGATTTTCAGGATTATAATATCTTCTATTGCTTTGGGAATTTATTGTCTCTTCATAGCTATTCCCTCTATTTTGAGAATTCCTATTTTGTTGATTATTATTTACTATATTACCATTATTAGGATTAGTTATATTATTTCTCCCTATTCTTTGTAAATAGCTGCTTAATTGTTCAAATGTTCTAATATTTTGTATTGCAATTGTCTCTGTTATTTCTGCTTTGAAATGCCTAGATATGAACATTATAATCTCCTCCTCTTGTATGGGCGGATCTACAAATTTAGCATTCATGTAAATCTTCATAGCATATTCATTCATATTACTCCCTCTTCGAGATTCATATTTTCCAAAATATAGCCTTTCTCTGACTTTTGTCTGAGCATTGTTGTCCCAAAAATATTGCATGAATTGTGATTCAAAATCATCCATGGTTTCCATTTCTTCTTCTTTGCTGGTAAACCATAATAACGCATGATTCTCCAAATTGTCTCTTAAAATTTCTTTGATATCTTCAAAGTTTTGAATATTCTTAATCCTGTTTTTCATTATTCTTATGAAAACTTTTGGATGAAGCCTATTTATATTTCCTTCAAATTTATGATCCCCCTTGTTTCCTATGTAATTATTTATAATTTTTGTTCCTTCTGCTTCATGCATTTCACTTCTTCTTTGCCTTTCTTGTCCTGATTGTAATTTTACTTCCATGTCTTTTAATTTCTTGTTTATGTTACCGTATTCTTCTTCTAGCATTCCATCCTCCAATCTGGTTTTTGCTTGATCAATTTTTTCAAGTAAATAATTTATTTCTTCTATTTTTCTTTTAATTTTATTTTCTTCCTCTGTTTGTTTTATTATTATTTTTTTTTCTACTTCTTTTATATTTTCTTCAACCTGTGTCTGCATTCTCTCTGATGTATCTTGAATTTTCATCTTAACCTCTAATACTTTTTTATTTATTTCCGATTTTATTACTTGTTCTTGTTTTTTCTGAAATTTTTCTAATTTTTCATCCTGCACTTTTTCTACCTCGTCAATTCTTCCTATCATTTCTTCTCTTATTTCTTTCCTTGTAGTTTCCAATTTCATGTTCATCTCTTCCTTATTTTTCTTTATTTCTTGTGATAGATTGTCTATTTTATTGCTATTTATGTCCATTTTATTCTCTAATTTGTTAATTACTTTTTCCATATTTTTTTTCAACTCTTCTTTATTTTCTTTTAACTCTTTGTTTATTTGTGTAAATCCACTTTGCATCATCTGCATCAAAACCGTGAGATCCATTATATTTTTAGCTTTCTCTTTTTCTTTAGAATTTCCTTTCATCTCTTCCATATCTCTGGATTCTTTACTTTCTTGTTCAAATCCACGAAATCCTTCTCCCCCTTCTTCACTTTCATCATCTGAATTTTCTTCTCTTCCTTCTTCTAGATTTTGTTCTTTATTTTCAGTTCTTTCCTCTACATCCTGTCCCTCTTTTTCTTCATTATTTTCGTCGGGTATTCTTTGATTTTCCCTCTCTTCAAACTCTTGTGGTCCTGTTTTTGTGCCTCTTCTTAATTCCATGTGATGAGACATTTTTTTTTTTAATTTTATTATATTATACACTTAATTAAATAACTTGTGAAAATAAATAAATAATGAGTTATTTTTATTTTTAGATTATTACCACCAATTTTTCTTTAATTATTTCAACTTTATGAAATAGCAGAAAATAACACCACCTATAAATATTAAGTTTGAAGACAAATATATTTTTTTTTATAAAAAAAAATTTACCTTTTTTTTTTTAAATTATTATGACTCTGTCTATGTTTAATCTTATTTTTAAAAACTTTTTTTTTTAAGCGTGCCCCACGTTGGGTTCGACAATTGTTATGATTTCCTAGTTCAGACAGTGAATTTTATTTTGATTTTAAATTTTGGTTGGGCGCCATTAAAGTGAATTTTTTTAATTTTGATGAAATTTGTTTTATTTTATTTTTAAGAGCAATGAGTTTCTTTAATCTCAGGGAGGGTTCATAGATTTTAATCAGAAGAATTTTATTCTTCTGTTTTCAAAAAAAAATATTTTCAAATAAATAATAACAAATATTCAATTAAATTACAACAATAACATTTTATTTAAACAAACAACAAAATTTTTTTTAACAAACGTCTTGTCCTGACGTCATCAGATACGACGCAAAATACTGCCTTACAACAGCAAGTTCGTGACTCTTTCTATTATTATGAAGAGTATAAAACCAACACAGCTGATATGGAGAAAATGGCCGAGATAAATAAAATATTTCCAAAGCTATGTCAATTTTATAACTTTAAAATTCACCAGGTGAGTTTCTTATTTAATTATTTACAACCTAAACTACTAAATTCAAAATTTTTATATTAATTTATTTTCATTATTGTTTTATAACCCCAGAAAAAGTTATTTTTTTAATATGGGTTTTATATTTTAATTTTAGATATATTTTTTTATTTTTAGGGAAACTTTTTATTACCTTCACTGATACACTTCACTAAAAGGTTCGATCTTCCTGTGTATTTGAAATCCACTTCGAGCTCAGCTGGATTGGAATCGGTCCTCAAAAACCTGACCAAAATGTCCTTTATTCTAAGTAAGTCATTTCATTTTTATTTATATTCCATATAATTATTTACACTTTTTCTTGTTTAAAAGAATATTTGTTTTTTTTTTTATTTGATTAGATTACTTTTTATTAATTTTCTTTTTAGCTCAAAAATTCTTTTTATCCCCTTCGACCAACATTTTCTAACTCTACAACCCCTTAGTTACGTCCCTCGCAACGGATCAAATCCAAGAAAATTTGTTTAAAAAATTCTTTCAATGGGCCAATCAAAATGATTAATAAAGAGATGTCTGAAAATTTGGATTTTTAATAATAAAATTGTATTTATTTGAATGTGTTTATTAAAACCGCATATGAAATTGACTTCCTGGAATTATTTTGAAATTTTTGAACCTTTTTAAATACAAAATACTCCATTGACAGGTAAGTTTTTTAATTTATTATTTCCACCAATCATGATGCTTACATTTTTGACACAGCTTAATTCACCCAAATTATTAAGGTGGCAGATTACCATTAAGGTATGGATGATTTGTATAAAGTGTTTTTTTTTTTTATTATTTTAAATCTTGTACAATAATATTCAATTTATGCTTTATTTCCATATCAATATATATATTGTAATGAAATACTCTGTATGAGTCATTTTTATAATTTAATTATTAGTTATTTGTTAAAAGGTTTGAATAACATTTGTTAATTTAAATAAAATAAAGCATAAAAAAAAAAAAGAATTTAAGTTAAATCATTTCATTTGTTTATTAATAAATAAAGTCTCTTGTGAGAAGCATAAAAAATAATTTAGCAATTGAAAGAAGTATGTAAGAAATTGAAAATGGACATAGGTATGGGAATAAAAGCATAAATAGCAGAAAGTAAGAAAATGTAAGAAATTATTATGAAGATGGAGGTAAGAAGAATAGTAATAAAGCAGAGAAAATAGGATCTTGAATATAAAATAATTAAATAATAAATAATAGTGTTAAGTGCGGTAATATAATTATAATTAAATAATAAATATTAATATAAAGAATATATGAGGTATATGAAGTTTTATAATGAAATATGATGAAGTATAATAAAAGGTTATGAATAAATATGGGTAATAAATAATTAAAAAGTAATTCAAGATAATATTAGAGAAAAGAAGATAGTGTTTTATATGGAAAGATAGAAGTAAATAAGTTGGAAATGTTATAAAAGAAGAGAAAGAAGAATAAATGAAGAAAGAAAATTTTAATAAGAATTCAGAAAAACGACAGTGAAAATTAAATATAATTGTGCTAAATTAAAATTTTATTCGAGGGACTTTACATTTTAATAATCACAATAATTAAAATATAGAATAGGAAGGTAGGAAATTGACATTTAAAATTTTCCATAAATGGAAAATTTCAAATGTAAATTTGGGAATTTGTAATGAAATACTCTGTATGAGTCATTTTTATAATTTAATTATTAGTTATTTGTTAAAAGGTTTGAATAACATTTGTTAATTTTGAATTTTATAAACAGAGTTTATCGTTAGAGGTTTAATTTAAAGCATTTATTGAAAATAATTGGTGTATAAAATATTTAAAATCAACAATTGTGGAGTATGAAAAGAAAATCTTATTTGTAATATCATATCATTATTATCATATGAATAATTATTATTTGTATATTAATTTAATAGAGAAAGGTAAAATTTGGATAGAATATCAAATTTTATTTTTGCTGTATAATTTAAAAGTAAATGGCAAGTTTGTCAAAAGTGATTAAAAAAATTTTATTCGGAAATCAAGTAACAAAAAAATATATATATAACAAATGAATGACAATAATCAAATATTATATTAATAAAAATAATATTGTTTAGTTACATAATAATTAAAATTTTACAATAATATAGAACGTAACACGTAGTTTTAATGGAAATAAATTTCCATTTCCACTGAAATTTCAAAGGTAGTCAATACAAATACTTAATAGTAATAAAATGTAAATAGACTCACCTCTTGCCATCAATTTTAACACTTCGTTTATTATCGTTTCGCCAGGAACGGTTTATAGTTCCATTTTGAAAGATCAATGTTTTATCAATGAAAACGAACTGATATAAAGATGATTCTTGTTCCTTTCTATAATTTCTTAAAAATTGAACTCTTCCATTAGCCCACATCTTGGTTCATCTTTTTTCCATCTGAAACCTAATTCTTTTAATAATGTCCACAATGATGTAATACAGCCATTAAACATTTGCTTCTCAAGCAATGTTTTTCTTAGAGATTCCAAAGTTATATGCTGTCCTGTAAATAAATATGTATCGATATTAGTATATAAAAATATAAACTTTTATTGGATAATTAGATTTGTTAATGAACTCACTTCTATCATACATGTTATAAATAACATTTCGTATTCCACTTGTATCCAATGTTATTGTATTAGTGACTGTTATTTTTGCACAAACGTTTTTTAGGTGGCGATTTTAATAATTCATTATTCTTGACTGCTTGCGACATACTATTGACAGTAGAAATATTTAAGTCTAGGGCTGGTGCAACACGCTAAAACAGACAAGAAAACAATTTCATATTTCTAGACATTGTATAATCTTTCTAACTTACCTCTCTGACCGCAGTTAACGGTAAAAGTGGTCCATTATTATCACGCTCCCGTTCAAAGTATTGTATTAACGAAGATACAAGCTCCTGACAGCGACTATTTAGTTTTTTTGGCATTTTGTTGGTATGTGGAAATACATGACAATAATCAACTTATTCGCACCATGTTTGTTTTGAAAAAATAGTTTTTTTATGAGTATAACTGGAAAGCACAAAAATAAAGACAATATTATAAAATTACGAAAACGTGGAGAAATCAGTTATCACTAATCAGTGGGTGAAAATTTTCAATTTACAGTTGACAACAGCTCATCAAGGCTTACCAATTACCAAAATGTCATTTCCTCTCTATAAATACGAGTACAAAATGTCAAAATTATTTAATGAAAAAAATATGGTTTTTGGAGTACTACAAATAGTTTAAAAAAATTCAAGGGGTGATAGTACTCCTAAAAAAAGTTCCTATAAGCATAGGTCGTTAAATGCATATTAAGGGAGTTAGAGGCTTTAAAAGAGTAAATTTTGAAAATGTTTTTTTTAATTATAAGTTTAAAAAACAAGATAAAATTTCGAAAAAAAAACTAGGGGACATAAAATTTAACCCAAAATCCAACAGTGATATCGAAAAATTATTTTTATAATTGGAAAGGGTAGTAATTGCAAGGATAGAGGGTTAATTTATACATAACATTTTTGGGGTTGTTTTTTTTACAACGCGGGTACAGGATTTAAAATCTACATGCTTTTTTCTTTCAGAAAGGTATTCTCGTTGCAAGACGTTGAAAGTAAACCTTTTCGAGAAAATTAAAAGTAAACAGTTTGCTGAACCCTAATTTGAGAAACAAAAAAAGATTATTTTGGTTGCTCACAGGTTAATACAATTTTATGAAAACTAATCATGTAAATTGGAATTTTATCTTTTTTTAAAACTTTAATTAAAAAAAATTGTTCAAAATTTACTCTTTTAAAGCCCTGTAACTTTTTGTTAATTTTAGGAGTACTATCACCCCTTGAATTTTTTTAAAACTATTTGAGAGAGTATAATAATATTTTATAAACTATTTATTATCAAGAATAAGATGTGAATAAGCCAATATAATTGAGTTCATTCTAAAATTGTCAAACTAATAACAATTGCATTTTTTGGTTTTAAGTACTGTAACTACGTTCATGGATACTCGTGAATATTCGTTAGTTCCAGATTATTTTACATATTTAGGGAAATATTAATTAGTTAGTAGTACTATAATGAAAGAATGACATCACTTGTGATGTGTATCGGAATTTGTATTAAAAATCCTATATCAAATTATTATTTGACAATATAACATCGGTGATTTGAATTTAAATTTGTGGATAAACTGTATATAACTTTAAGGATATTTTTATCATTTACTATTTTATAATTTATTTTTTTATTAATTAAGTTATCAAATATGACATTATATAAACGTTTACAAAATTTGTAATAACTTCAAACATAAAAAAAAAACTTGAATTATCGTTTCAACTGATGGATTCCTTACTAAATACAAATTAAATCTAACTACAATGACATTCCTGTCCTTTGATTGACAGCTATGTTATAAACGGAAAATAATCCATAAATTTTTTACAATGTCCCAAAAAACTAAAAAAGAAAACTCACTGTATATTCAGTTCTTGATTTTTGTGTTCTATAACAATCCCACTGCACTACCAATTTCCAATCACTGCTCTACCAGAGTCTCTACATGTCACCTTTCCCAAATCCAATTGAAATAACCCAAGTGGAACTAAACTTCCATCATAATACTAACGTTGTGTTTATATATTACAATTATTCAAATTATTTGATTATTTAAAAAATATTTTTCAATCTTAATTTTTTTATTGACAACCTTCGTGTCAAAACAAACCAATTCTTCATCCCCTATTCATTTTCATTTTCCCTGGTGATATTATTTCCCTGGAGATCATTACACAGGGTGCTTTTTTACTACAATATATAATTATAATATAGCTTGAGACATTGCAACCATCTTGGCATAAATTGTTTAATAAATAAATATTTCTAGAGGTCAATATCTAGAGGTCATCACTTCATAGCAATATTTTCAACAATTAACATGTTTCAAGTTTTACCAAAATATTTGTCTAAAAATAAAGAATATTTGATTAGTTAAATATGAATTTTAAACTTGAATGTTTCTGATAAGTTTAGTTTATAATTTATGTTTAAAATTTAACTAGTTATTGTTTCCATTAAAGTGGCGTAGATTGACAGTGTAATGGTATTTTTGGAATTGCACACTGACGATACGAGTCTCCATCAAGATTATCAAGTCATTATGATAAAACAAATTCCGATGAATTATATCAATAACTGTAAAATACCTTTGAACGAAAATAGTTCTAATTTATAACACATTGAAATGTGTAACTATTAAATATCCTCGGAATGAAACTGTCCTAAATCATGTTTTAGAAACTTTACATTAAATTGTACAATAACAAATAGGCGAATGTGGAATGTGGTCTTTTCAGTAGTCTTTATTTCATACCATATAATAAACCATAACATATAGGTTTTAGTACTATAAAAATAAATCTTAACACAATTTACTTCTGACAAATTAATATGTCGTTATTGCTTTCTTATCTCTGAACATTATTTAACAATTATGCTACTTTGTGGAAACTTTCTAGTGAAAATAATGCAATAGGTCTGATATCAAGAGAATAATTTTAATACGGTAATAATGATTGTTAATTCTTCAGAGTACAATATTAACGCAAAAAACCAAGTAGCAATTTAGATTTAAATAAAATATAAGTACTTACTATTATATCATTAGGGTATTTAAAAGAAAAAAATAATACAATATTATTGAAGTCAGTGTTCTGCTTCCCACTAAGTAAAGGATGGAAAGCATAAATTATCCAAAATCCAAAACTCCTCAACTCTTTTATCGCTATAAATAGATTTGAAACTGCTTTTCAAAATCTCAATTAAGAACTTTTTAGGTATTAAGTAAACAAAATAGATGACAAATAAGAGACGAATCGAAATTGACAATTGACGCAACCACAAAGCCTTACTTGACAGACTGACAGCTGACAGCGTTGCGATGTTCGATACATATCGATACCTTTGGGTATCGATACATTTTCTGACGATATTCGATATTTTGTATCGATACTTAGGTCAGTACCAATACCGTGTATCGATACATTTCCTGAAAAATCGTATCGGTCCTATTATTAGGCAACACGCAATACATCTTACTTTTACAGTTTTCTGTGGAGGAAATAAACGACGTGTGTTTTCGTTCGAAATTAGATAAGAGATGGCAGATTGTAGGAATGATACGCTGAACTGGGCGAGTAACTAGTAACCCCCCAAGAAATCACTCTGTGTAAAAGTATAACATTTTTATTTTTATTTATTTTAGTAAGCCATTCGTCGATAGAAATTAGTTAAAATCGATACTTTTTAATACGATACATTTGTGTATCGATACATTGCTTTTCGATAGGTTCTGATTCGAATATCGATACTTTCCAATGTATCGAACATCGCTACGGCGGTTGCCGCGTGCCGCAATGAAATTTACGGCTGTCTCATAGCAGGAAAATATTTTGGATCAATGACGTATTGCCGAAACACCGTCGTTCTTCTATATATTCATAGATAACGCTGGCATACTAATTTAAGGCCGCAGTGGCACACTCCAATATTCATAACAATAACTAAATGTGACATATGTCATATTAATGTCAAATTTCATAAATATATTAGAGAGTTATTGCAGGACATCTGAAATATACCGTATACCTTATACTGACATCTAAGCATGCGCAGACCTAAACAATTTTTTATAAGGTATAAGGTCATGCACTATTTCTTAGGGATAAGGTTAAACGTTAAACCTTATACGTTATAGGAATTTTTTGTTCTGTCGATGTGTTTTGCTGATAAATAAAATGTTTTATGGTTAATAACTCACATTTAACCTAACCATTTAAAATTCAGATATATTTAAAAAGGGATTAACATCTAAAATTTCTTCCATGTCTCGCGAAAAAAAATAAAATAATCTAAAAACTCGAGTTACTTTTAACTTTTAACAAAAAACGTGGCCAACGTAACACAAACGAAAATTTTTGATAAAGGACAAGTCTAGCGTCTAACCTTACATAGCGTTTAAGGTAAAGATCCTTGCAATAACTCATATTTATATGCATGCACTAAGCCAAATAGTGCTAAGGTATAAGGTATACGGTATAAAAATTTGGTGTCGTGCAATAACTCTCTATTATTCAACAGATGTATCAATTCGTCTTATTTACGATTTATTTCAACATACATTTGACCAAATTATTTACTCGTTTTAGTTGTGACATTTTATTTCAGATTATTTATCTGGCCTACTATACAATATAATTTTAATCTTATTTCATTTTATGCTAAGACCAAGAAAATCTCTGAGCTCTGCTGGGATATGGCAATGCTGTAAAACTAACTTTGTTTGTTTGTTTATCTTCGATAAATACGTAAAATCATCATAAATCCCAAATATATTTTATAGATATTTCATTACGGACAGACAGATTTCCTTCAAAATTGCCATGAGGAGGTTTTTGGGGTTGGAGATTACAAATTTTTTCTCAAAATTAATAAATTCAAGATGGCAGACAAGATATGTGATTATGATCAGATTCTTTTCAAAATTGGTATTTGGGTGTTTTTGGGTTCGGAGATTATGAATTTGTTTTTCAAAATAAATATATTATTCATGATGGCGACTCCAAAATGGTGGACGACATTTATGATTATTAACCGATTCCATTAAAAATTGTGGGGTTTTTTGGTGTTGGAGATTATGATTTTTTTTTCAAAATTAATAAATTCAAGATGGCGGACAATATGTGGAATTATGATCTGATTCTGTTCAAAATTTGTATTGGAGGTTTTTTGGGATAGGAGATCATGATTTTTTTTCAAAATAAATAAATTCAAGATATCGACTCCAAAATGGTGGATGCAATTTATGATTATTAACCGATTCCATTCAAAATTGGTATCTGGGGATTTTTGGTGTTAAAGATTATGAACTTTTTCTCAAAATTAATAAATTCAAAATGGCGGACGAGATATGGGATTATTATCCGATTCTTTTCAAAATTGGTATTGGGGGTTTTTTGGAATAGGAGATGATTTTTTTTTTAAAACAAATAAATTCAAGATGTCGACTCCAAAATGGTGGACGAAATTTATGATTATTAACCGATTCCATTCAAAATTAGTACATGTGGTTTTTTGGTGTTGGAGATTATGACTTTTTTTTAAACTGCACAGAATTTTTTATTTACATTATCAAAATCAAAAAATATTTCTCCTGCAACATATACAGTAAACCATGATTGTTCATTTTCTCAAATATAAATATTTCGTTTTAATCTAGAGCAGATAACAGATTGATGCGCTCGGAAAAATAATAAAAATTCGTTTTACTCGCGAGTCCCATGATCAATAGTGACATCTCATCACCAGCAGCAATACCGAACGCAGTGCGAAACTTTAAAGTTTGGCAAAACAGGAGCGCCTATTGGGAGACAAATATTCCAAATGTGGAGACAAATATACCAAATGTGGAGACAAATATTCCAAATGTGGAGACAAATGTTCCATAAAAATAATTTTGTTAGCGCCTATTGGGAGACAAATATTCCATAATGAGAGACAAATATTCCAAATGTGGAGACAAATATTCCAAATGTGGAGACAAATATTCCAAATGTGGAGACAAATGTTCCATAAAAATAATTTTGTTAGCGCCTATTGGGAGACAAATATTCCATAATGAGAGACAAATATATTCCAAATGTGGAGACAAATATTCCAAATCCGGAGACAAATGTTAAAACTCTGGAGACGAATTTTCCATAAAAATAATTTTGTTAGCGCCTATTGGGGGACAAATATTCCATAATGAGAGACAAATATTCCAAATCTGGAGAAAAATGTTCCATAAAAATAATTTTGTTAGCGCCTATTGGGAGACAAATATTCCCTAATGAGAATGAGAGACAAATATTCCAAATCTGGAGACAAATATTCCATAAAAATAATTTCTTCTGTATCATTAAATTAGTCATAGATAAGTTTCATTTTATGCGTTCGCGGTACATAAAAATTCTGAATATATTCCGAATAGGACATGCGCAAGGTCCAACTGCCTAATAAAAGTTGTACCGCAGCCACAGAAGATAAACTAATTCAGAAGGGAAGGTCCCTGATGTAACTGTGGTCAAAATTTGAGTGCCAGTTGAAGTTTCTGAAGCTTAAGAGCCGTTACACATGCGACTGACGGTCAGTGCTGACGATCAGTCGGTCCCATTGAGAGCCGTTACACATGCGACTGACGGTCAGTGCTGACGGTCAGCGCTGATCGTTTGCAGAGATTTTCACATGCAGCGTATGATCAGTACTCACAAGAATTCGCGGAGAGAGAACGAACGCATTGTTGCCGCTTTGTGCGTAAAAAGGTTAATAATTAGAAGACGAACAAAAAAAAGAGCTATGTGGGTCCATCCAATTTGTATGGAGAGGTACTTAAAAGGAACATTTGTGACCTTATATGGAAATTTACGAAATGATGAAAAAAAAATTATTTAATTATTTTCGCATGAACTCCATTGTAGACTTGAAAATAGTTTAAAATTCACAGATCATATTAGAATTTCAATATCTTCTGTAGAAAGACTGTGTGTCGCTTTAAGGTAAGAAGCCATATAGTTACAAAATAAGTCATTTGACTAAAAACTAATTTTAAGCAAAATTCAAAATAACTGCCAAAGTTCTTTGAATTCGGAAAATTGTATTTTCGATTTTTTTATGAAGAATGAATGATATTCCTGTTTTTATTTAATTTTTAACTCTTTTTATTTATTTTTCACTTTTAATAATCTTTAAATTACTCTCCTAACCTAACACCTAACATAACAGAACAAAATAGTGTTTTTGTGGCAACACTGTCTATCATCAGTCGATTCACATGTGAAAAGACTCATAAGCGCCCATGGCCCGAGCTGACGCGTTCCGTACGCATCCGCAAGGGCTCGACTGATGCCCCAACTGACGAATTAGTCGACCGACGATACGCGCTACTTGTGAAAACCACAATAGAATCAATGGGACCGACTGATCGTCAGCACTGACCGTCAGTCGCATGTGTAACGGCTCTGATTCTATTGTGGTTTTCACAAGTAGCGCGTATCGTCGGTCGACTAATTCGTCAGTTGGGGCATCAGTCGAGCCCTTGCGGATGCGTACGGAACGCGTCAGCTCGGGCCATGGGCGCTTATGAGTCTTTTCACATGTGAATCGACTGATGATAGACAGTGTTGCCACAAAAACACTATTTTGTTCTGTTATGTTAGGTGTTAGGTTAGGAGAGTAATTTAAAGATTATTAAAAGTGAAAAATAAATAAAAAGAGTTAAAAATTAAATAAAAACAGGAATATCATTCATTCTTCATAAAAAAATCGAAAATACAATTTTCCGAATTCAAAGAACTTTGGCAGTTATTTTGAATTTTGCTTAAAATTAGTTTTTAGTCAAATGACTTATTTTGTAACTATATGGCTTCTTACCTTAAAGCGACACACAGTCTTTCTACAGAAGATATTGAAATTCTAATATGATCTGTGAATTTTAAACTATTTTCAAGTCTACAATGGAGTTCATGCGAAAATAATTAAATAATTTTTTTTTCATCATTTCGTAAATTTCCATATAAGGTCACAAATGTTCCTTTTAAGTACCTCTCCATACAAATTGGATGGACCCACATAGCTCTTTTTTTTGTTCGTCTTCTAATTATTAACCTTTTTACGCACAAAGCGGCAACAATGCGTTCGTTCTCTCTCCGCGAATTCTTGTGCGTACTGATCATACGCTGCATGTGAAAATCTCTGCAAACGATCAGCGCTGACCGTCAGCACTGACCGTCAGTCGCATGTGTAACGGCTCTACTCTGGGAAAACTGATCAAAATTTGTAAATTCGTCTATCTAGACATACGAATTTTAAACATTTTTCCCACTGTATTAAGCGGCGTAAACTTCAACTGGCACTCAAATTTTGACCACCGTTACATCAAAAGGGCCGACAGGAACCTTCGCTTCTGTATTAGTTTATGTTCTGTGGTTGTACATTAACTTGAAAGTTTGATTAACATCAATGTGATACGATGTGGTTGAATGTTAACGTGTGTGCGTTACATATAGAAGATCCGGGTTCGATTCCTGAGTGTATCATTTTTTCAAAATTTAGCTCAGCTCTTTTTTTTCGATTTTTTGAAAAATTCTATAACTTTTGAAATAAAAGGCAGCTATGAAAATGGAATTCGAAAGAATGAATTATTTTTATATGCTTGTTTGATATCCGAAATAAAAAATTACAATTTTCAAAATTTAGCTCAGCTCCCTTTTTTTCGATTTTTTGAAAGTTCTATAACTTTTGAAATAAAAGGCAGCTATGAAAATGGAATTCGAAAGAATGAATTATTTTTATATGCTTGTTTGATATCCGAAATAAAAAAATACAATTTTCAAAATTTAGCTCAGCTCCTTTTTTCGATTTTTTGAAAAATTCTATAACTTTTGAAATAAAAGGCAGCTAGGAAAATGGAATACGAAAGAATTATTTGTTTTTATATGCTCGTTTGATATCCGAAATAAAAAATTACAATTTTCAAAATTTAGCTCAGCTAGTTTTTTTTCGATTTTTTGAAAGTTCTATAACTTTTGAAGTAAAAGGTAGCTAGGAAAATGGAATACGAAACAATTATTTGTTTTTATATGCTTGTTTGATATCCGAAATAAAAAATTAATAAATTCCAAAACGAGAGAAATAAAATTAATTATTTTACAAATACAACCGGTGGCGCATCGGCTGTCGCCGCGTTTGGTTGCTAGCATGCTGGGAGCTAACATGACCGACGTTCATTTTGTTTTTTTTACGAATTAAATGGAAATTTTTCTTTTTTTTAAATATAAAGGCTAGTTTTAGATAGTCAAGACTTCTTTTAATAAAATAAATTAAAATACATAAGTTAATTCATTTATTTCACTTTATAACCCCTCTTATTTATCAAATTCAGACAATGTTTGCGCATGCGGAAGCTCCGGAGACAAAGTAGACGCTGGATCTCTAGACTCTTGTATCTTGGGCTGTTTTAATAATTTGAGGTTATCTCCAAGCTGTGAATTTTATTTATATTCAAAGCAAATATAAGTATTAAATATAAGTATTACTTAACTAAAATAAATTACCTTTTTTATTAATATTGATTAACTCGCTTCTTCCAATTTATTGTTCATTTTCAGAAGGATCCTTGGCATATATTGTTTCATAGTCTAACACATAGACACCTAACCTAACCTAACCTTACTTAGCTGGAATGGGAGATTCAAGCAACTTCCCACTTGACACAAAATACGGCTTGCTGAAGTAATACAATTAATACCTTTTTTTGTTTAATATTAATATTAACTTTATAAAATTTCCTCCATATGTAGTGAGGAAATTTTTGTATTTTTTTATCTTCGTCAGTTTCTTACTTCACATTTTTATTTTTTAATACTAAACAACAAATTATAATTTCCTCCCAATACATTTAAGAGCAATTTGAAACAAACTCTCTTCCAAACTGTTTTTTAAACCCTAATTAAACAAATTTTTGTTTTTCTTTTCGTCCTGTCTAAAAACCCTGGTGTTTCCACTTATTTGTGTGCAACTTGCCATGTGGTGACGCCTGTAGGCTGAAATGTAAAACTTTGAGGAAATAACGCACGATATAAAATTCAAACAAAATACCCTAAAGCGGTGCAAATGGTCGGTGGAGGAGAAAATTCAACAGAAAATAAAAATAATAACTGCGAAATGTCTGCGAACAACGTCGCAGAAGAAGTTTATAAAGTTTCATTAAAAGTATATATATTGCGCTTTGAAATACATATTTTTTTATGTTTATTATTATTTAACATTCACAATATGTAATATGTTTATTAACACAAACCGTAAGCTTTCTTTTGCTCTGACTTCGATTGAAAATTTTGTTTCGAAAAATAAACTCCTTCGAGTGATTTCTATGGTACGTAATTTATATTAAAATAAAGACTATATTTTTGCGTTAGTTAGATGGTTATGCGGTTTAAGACACGGATTTGAAAGCAAATGGTCGCCGGTTCGAATGTCGTTAGTTCGAATCCTCCAAATGCTTGTTATTTTTTTTTCAACAAGTAACTTTTTAATTTTTTTTATATTATAATTTTGGATAATTTTTATTCAGAAAACCTAAAAAAATCCGTTTTTCATTGTCGTGAGTCGGATTAAAAACTTTGTCCGCGAAATTAAACTGCTTCGAGTGATTCTGAATAAAAATTATCCAAAATTATAGTAAAAAAAATATATTTGTTGAAAAAAAAATTAACAATGTTGGGGATTCGAACCGACGGCCCTTTGCTTTCAAATCCGTGTCTTAAACCGCATAACCGTCGAACCAACACAAAAAAAAGTCTTTAAATAATTTAAATTATGTACCGATATATGAATAATAATTTAAATTTTTAGTGGATAAACCAAGTCAAATTTAAAAATTTTGGCTTTGTCGAAACCCGGTTTTTGTGGTCAGCTAACTGCAGTAAAATTTTCATTGTCACAGAATCACTCGAAGGAGTTTAATTTCGCGGACAAAGTTTTCAATCCAAGTAACGACAAAGCTCACATACCTACGGTTCGCTTTTTCTGTTTTCACATTTGTATGGACTTTAAAATTTTGTATTGGGACTGTTTAAACTTTCATTTGGACAGCCCACGATACAACATATTTCTGCTGGACTTCGGCGAGCTTTCGATATTGTTGTTGAAATTTTTGTCCGTCGAAAAATGTTCGGAACAAAAGTCCAGGTGCTGATCACGGCAAGCGCTAGCATCGGTTGTCAAGATGCTCCACCTTCTCGTACACAGCGAATACCTGTAAAAGTTTGGGTCAAACTGGGAGGTCTCTACCTACTTGATTTTGACTATTTTTTGAGAGATGACTAAAGTTTCACATTCGAAATTTCAGACGGCACATATATCGCTCATAGTAAACTGTAATCACAGATCACACAGGGCGTATTTATAATCTGGTACTGAATACAGACGAATGCTCGAATCTGAAGCTTTACACTGTCCACACAAAATGTAACAAACTCAGCGAGGACTCGTAACAATTTTAAATAGAATTCAAGTAAGTTCTATTGAACACAACAGGTGGTAATTCCAAACAGTTCGAAACAAAATCGAATCAGTAGATACACAAGTGGTTTTTAAATATTATTATTTATTTTATGAAGACTTAGTAGTTCTTTTACAAGGGAGTTTTTTAATTCAGTGCCATTATCAGAAATTATTTGTTCTGGTATACAATGATGAGTGAAATATTTAATTAGACCGTTTACTACTTCTATTCCTTGTGCGGAATTTAATTTATAAAGTTGGCCATATTTTGAAAACGAGTCTACTATAGTTAAAAATTTAGTGTTTTCTGATGTTATACTGTCTAAATGTACGATTTGAAACGGTTTAACAGCGGTAGGGGTAATGTTAAAAACGGGTTTAATAGGTTTTCGTTCATATTTTGTAATTTGACATATTTCGCATTTATTAATATACGTTTGAATTGATGCTCTTTGATTTGGTCAGTAATATAATTTTTTAATTCTACTTTCCGTTTCGTCTAGACCTCTATGATTTTGTTTACCTTCATGATAGTTCGCGATAACTTCTTCGATTTCGTTCATGGGAACATCGATTAGTTTTTTCGAACATTTAACAAATGAAATTTGGGAATTTTTGAAATATTTTTGAACTGTTACGCTAAATTGCTCGTAAAGAGGGTCTTCGAAATAAATATGGTATTTAACTTTCGGTACTACATATTCTTTTACGAAATTAATGACATTTTCTTCGAAATTAATTTTTGAGAATTGTACAAGAATTCTTTGTTTGTTATCGTAAAGTTTTATGATTGTAGGGGCGACAGGAGCAAAATTTACTTCTGAAATAATGAGTTGGTTTTTTCCAATGTTAACTGCGCAATCTGCAATAGGTATGCCAGTTACAGGATTTTCTATGTTAGTGTGAATTGTATTACCTTCGTCTTCCACGTCATTACTTACGTCATCAGCTTCGACTATAAGAGATTCTGTTTCAGACTGATTTTTCGATTTTTCGAGTTCATTATTAAAATTTTCTATATACTGAAATAAATTTTCTGAAGTATTTGGTTGGCAGTTTTGCGTTTCATTGGCATTTAATTCGATTCGCGACAAACAATCGCTATTCGTGTTTAAAGCGCCCTTTTTGTAGACTATATCGTAGTCGTACTCTTCAAGCTTTAGACGCCATCTTACTAATTTTGAGCTTGGGTCTTTTAAGGAGAAGAGCCATTGAAGGGGTTTATGATCGGTGACGATCGTAATTTTTCTGCCGAATAAGTATGGGCGAAAATATTTTACTGCCCAAACAATTGCAAGGAGTTCCTTTTCAATTGTGGAATAGTTAATTTCGGAATCGTTTAGGGTTCTGCTTGCGTAAGCAATTGGCAGATCAGACCCTATTTGTCCTTGACTCAATACAGCCCCTAATGCAAAATTACTCGCATCGGTTGTTAGGTTAAATTTCTGTGAAAAATCAGGGTATTGTAAAATAGGTTCGTTTAGTAATGTTTTGCAATTTTCAAAGCATTGAGAGTAATCAGTGTCGTTAATGTTAATGTCTACATTTTTCTTTAAGCAAGTTGTTAATGGTTTTGTAATTTTTGAAAAATCTTTAATAAATTTCCTATAATACCCTAATAATCCTAAAAATCCTTTTAATTGCTTTGTATTTTTAGGTATCGGAAAATTTTTGATAGCTTTTATCTTTTCCGGATTTGGTTTCACACCACTTGGTGTGACAATATGACCCAAGTAGGCCACTTCTTTCCTTAAAAATTCAGACTTATCAATCTGAAGTTTAAAATTAGATTCTCGCAATCTTTGAAATACTTCTCTTAAATTGTTCTTGCAAACTAGTGCTAAAGACAATAATGTCGTCGAGGTATACTAAACATTTCTCGTTTTGTATTCCTCTTAAAATGTTGTCCACAATCCTTTGAAAGGTTGCTGGAGCATTACGTAGCCCAAAAGGCATACGCAAAAATTCATAGTGGCCGTTTTCCGTGTTGAAAGCGGTCTTAGGAATATCTTCTTCGGCCATTTCGATTTGATGAAATCCCGAAGATCTAACATTGTAAAGTATAAACAACGCCCTAGTTTATCAAGTAGGTCGTTAATATTCGGTAATTGATACCGGTCACCTATGGTGATGGCGATAAGACGTCTATAATCAATAACTACCCTAAATTTGGGCCTCCCTGTAGAATCGAGCTTCTTAGGAATCACCCAAATAGGCGAGGACCACGCGGAGTCGGATGGCCTAATAATATTTTGATCTAACATATTTTGAATTTGATTTTGGACTTCTTTCCGATAGACCTCGGGATATCTATATGATTTTGAGTAAATTGGTACTTCGTTAGTGGTTTTAATATTATGTTTGACCTTGCTAGTAAACGTTAATTGGTTACCATCAACATGAAAAATGTCAGAATATTCTTTTATTAGTTTTAAAATTTCCTTGCGTTCTTCAGAATTCATATGTTCTGTACGAACTTTAGAAATGTCGAATTTAAACATGTCAGTAAACATTGTATTAAGATTGGGATTAGTCGGTTGTTTATTTTCCGCGAAAGTTTCAGCTTCTATAGGTAAACTTAAATCTACCCTGTAATAAGATTCTGACGGATTTAAAATTGTGCAAATAGCTTCATTACTAACTACTTTTGTTGAACATTCGGGAATTTCTAATTTCCCAATTTTTGTATATGGGACAATTATGTCTCCATTTTCAATATTTTCGATATTTAATTTAATTATTTGTTCGGTACGTGGGGGTACTACTATACAATTCGTACTCACACTTTTTACGTTAAAATAATGTATTTTTATTTGACTGAGAGGTGTAATTAGAACATTATTTATTAAGTCAATTTTTGCATTTAGCTTTTTTAAATTATCTAATCCTAACAAACAGTCAAAATATTCGTGAAATTGAAAAACACAATAATCTAATTTAATTGGTTCGCTATATCTAAATATACTTGAGGAAGGAATTACCGTGCAATAGTTTTCCTGACGCACTCCAAGTGCAGTAGATACTTGAAATGGTTTACGAATAAATGATTTTTTTAAATATTTTTCAGCAATTTCCGGCACAACAAAAGATTTTGTACTGCCAGTGTCAATTAAAACTTTTAAATTTTTCTCTGGAAATATTATATACGGTAGTTCGCTCTCATTATTAGTTAAATTTAATAATTCAACTTCAGTTATTCCTGTTTTTCCGAGGCTGAGTTTCCTAAAAAAGCGTCATCCTGGGGACAGTCTGTATCATTCATGTTATGCAATTCTTCAACAACGAAATTTTTTCTTTGATTAAAATTTTGATTTGGACCTTGAGAATAATTACGATTTTGGAAAGTTTGAGTAGGTCTAGTAGTGTTTGTCGTGTTAATACTCATAGGAGTAGGGTTAGGGAATTTTTGATTCTGGTTGGGTTTAAAAACGTTAGTATTTCTATTTATATTTGTTTCTCTACTAGTACTTGCTTGATTTTGAAAATTAGAGGAATTTTTATTTATTTGTTGATAATTAGGTACAAAATTTGGTCCATTATTTTGAAAATTAGACCTGTTAGTTTGGGGATAGTAATTTTGGAAATTTGATCTCTTAACTTGGTGATAATTATTTTGAGGATTATATTTGGTCATTTGTGTAGTGTTATTTGGGAAATTGGGTTTTGAAAATTTTGGTTTTGTCTGGTTATTTTGACTCATATATACTTGAAAGTCATTCGTTAGAACATTTAAAGCAGTATTTAAATTTTCTGGGTTTTTAGTACGCATTAAAGTACCTAAAGGTTCTTTAAGTCCACGTAATAATATTCTGAGAGCCAAATTCCTAAAATAGTTACCTAAGATAAGTTGTTCGTTTGCATTCGAACGAGTCAGTAATTGTGATATTTGGAGATTTAAAAGATGTTGTATTTTATTGTAAAAATCAAATGGGCTTTCATTACCCTGTTTTAACTCTGAAATTTCTATACTTAAGGTATAAATATCTCTCTTGTCTGCGTATGTATTTAATAAAGCATCTTTTAAATTTTCCCAATTTCTTATAGTACATGACGAAATATTTATCGCCGCTTCACCTTTTATTTTTGCTAATATGCTTGACATTAAATATTCATTTTGGAAATCATTTACGTCTGTAACATTATAGAATTTCTTTACTAATTTTTCACTAATTTCAATAAATCTAGGAAGTAAGGCATTATCTCCGTGAAATTCGGGGATCATGTCCAAATATTCCTTTTTTAATTGTGCCATTTTAAATTTATTGTTTGAACTTAAAAGATTAGAAATATTTGTATTTAAATTTAAATTACTTAAATTTGAGTTAGAACCTGGATTTGAATCAGAATCGTCTGAACTTTCAGAATTAATGATAAAATTGGTTTCTCTATACGACATAAAAAGCATTTACAGTAAAAGTAGTGTCCACTCCATAAACTCGAAATCCAACATCTACTAAGGACAGGACCAGCAAGATCTCTTCAATTTTCGTTCGAAAAGCTTCTTACTTCACTCGAACACTTGTCTTCGCGTTGAGCTACTCAATTCACCCAACTGGAAAACTTCAAAGTTCTGATAGCCAAAAAATCGTAGAAACGAACCGGAAATTATATGCGCTAATCACCGTTTGGCTATCCTACTGACTGCGCCACTTATATTGAACACTCGGTAGAGTACTTTTTAAAAAAGTTTATTTAATTTACAAAAAATAAAAATGAACTGTTACAATTAAAATCAAATTCTAGACTGATTATAAAAAATAAAATAATACGTTGAACTGCTTCACACTTTTGCAACTAATGCATTTTAGCAAAATGTGTGAAATGCAATTCAGCGGTATTAAAGGTTAAAAGAGTTTATTAACATGTAAAGTAAGGGTTATTGCTACTATAACTTCTATGAATACAGTTTACTTAGTTGAAAAATACAGTAAGTCAAGCCGAATTCAAAGGAAACCAATTGACCTGATGTGCAAACCAAAAAATTAATAATTTGCGGCCTCTAGGGCAAAATCTAGTCATACGATATAGTTGGGCCAATACTTGGAATGACGTTAGATAAAATATTTGAAAAATTAAGCAATTTTGTCTTAAAATAGATTTCAATTGCTTATATACCAGGTAGCAGTGTGACGTGGTTAAAGACGTTGAAAATTGGTGTATTCTCGTCAACTGACGTAATTTGGGCCAAGACATGACGTGAAAAAAACGTTGTTAGGTGGACGTTTTTAAGACGTCATAAAAAAACGTAATATATTCGTCGAATTTTGGTATTACTTTTTGAATAAATATATAAAATCGTATTTTTTAGAAATTTGTTTATACCTAGTCAATGCACACCGACATGCCCAATAAAAATAAAACAGAAATATATTTTTACTCGGCAAGATTTCGCCCGAAATCGTAGCCTTAACCACGTATTGAATAATATATTAGAAAATAAACTAAAATGTAACCAACAATTATTATTACATAGACAATTACGAAAAAAGGAATTTATAAATTCCTAATGAAATTTATTAGAAATCACTGTTTTTGCGGTGCAAACATCAGTGGCTCAGTGTTGCCAGTGGCCTGATAATTATCGAAATCTAACATAATTTTTCTTAATCTTGCTTACGAACTGATAAATCGATAATGATAACCTATAATGTAGCTAATCTAGAAGGAGATAAAATCTAGACAGAGATAAAAATTTCAAATAAATCAATATATCAATTTTTTTCTGATAGTTTATCCTGGAATCTTATAATTTTGTGGTCATATTCCAATAATTTTAGACTAGACCTTTGACGTCTGGCAACACTGCGTCCGCCTTTGCTTGGCTTGTATCGAAGCTTCGGCGTAATAGAAGCCGTTTTGTCGTGTTTTGTTTTTGTTGTGTTGTGTTTTTGAGGTTACAGTTATTATTTAATTCAATATTCAATTACGATTTAGGTATTCATATAAAAAAAGTAAATATGATGAACAAAAAAAAAATAAAACAGTACTTTTTATCCACGGCTGCTGGAGTAGTAAACACGACCCTTATGTTCCCGTTACCCAGGTTAGAAAATATTGTTCTGTTGGCCAATTAGTACTAATAGTTCACAGGTAAATCTATTATTGCTGTTTAATATAATATACAAATTAATTAAGTTATAAATCGTTCTCAGAATCCTAACCCTACTTTTTAGGTTAAACAGAGGAGTCTCGTGCTCTTGTTTTACAATAATTTATTTGATACTAAGTTACGATCTATAATGAATATGAGCTGTTTATCAAATATACTAAACACTATCGACAATTTAAAGTTAAAAATCAGGTAAGCCCTAAGACTAATGTCATTCATATAATTTAGCTTCTTTTATTTTCAGTACTTGAAGACAGTTCAGTAAATGGAAAGATCTTACTTGTTAGTTAGTAGACTCTAGAACTAGTATGATGTCCTCTACGCCCCTATCACTGATCAATAGTTTACCGGATCAAAAATGGAAGGAAGGCGGGTTTGAATGGATTATATCCTGTCTTAAGTTAGCCAAAAAGCAGTGGTAAAGCAGAAAAGCATAGAACGAGCAAACATAAAACCGATGAGACAGCAAGATGGTAGCGCTTATTGGGAACGCTCAAATCATTAAGTTCTTGTTGTGCCCCCTTCTTGATGTAAGGGTAACAAAAGATATATACAACGTTGGAGAGAAGAGTTACAGAAAGCGAGCATAAGTTAGACATAAAAACTTACCCAGGATGTTGGATGCGACCTTACAAGTGATTTCCTACAGGTTAGTGTTTCATATATCCACCTTAAAAGATATGCAGTATTCTACCATACAATTTAAGAAACACTTTAACCATTTATTTCTTTTTTAGGCATTTAAATCCGTTACCGGTTGATTTTATTAGCACATGCTACAATCAGGTTAGCACCAAAAAAGGAAGAGAAAAGAAAGGAAGGAATTCAATCCATCAAATGTCACATTCAAGAAAAATTAATTAAAAGAAGAATTATGTCCGGTTTCTCCAGTGGAACTTAATATAAATATTATGAAATATCGACTTAAAAGTACTATGAGCTTAAATCAAAATTCTGTTGCACCACGTTAAAAATTGTAAATATTAGCCAAGATCAAAATTAAGTTCGATAAACTTGGCAACGCTGGCACCATTTAATCGTAAGCTCAAAATTTCTTTTTGTAACATTTTCCACCCTGACTAGTTTTCGGTGGTAATTTGAATGAATGTATTTGATTGGATGCTAAAAGATAGTGGGATGATGTGTGTGTGTATTACCACTTGACATTTGTCATCCTTGTTTGCAATTTGCACATTACTCATTGTCAATCAACACAACAAATAAAATAATATTTAATATGGAAGGTGATAAAAAAAGAGTAAATTATAAATTATACCAAACCTGGCAAAAAAACCTTTTCTCACATAAAGTCTCAAAATAATTGTTGCGATTATAAATGTGACGAGGAATTTGTATCGCATTATCATCCACTACATTTACAATGTCTACAGCATCTACATCTTCAATTTCAAACATGTTGATATAAAAAAAACGGTAAAAATGTAGCTGTGATTATTTATAGACACGAATTTTATATGAAAGATGACACACAAACGTCAAATTTTCGTCTTAAGTCGAAAAAATCGGTGACTGGAATTTATGTCCGGTGTCTCCAGTGAAACTTAATATCAATATTGAACTTAAGTCGATATTAGAATAAAATAATGTTGCACCACTATATTTTAAGTCGAAAACGGCTTAACGCCGACTTTAAATTCCAGTCACCGATTTTTTCGACTTAAGACGAAAATTTGACGTTTGTGTGTCATCTTTCATATAAAATTCGTGTCTATAAATAATCACAGCTACATTTTTACCGTTTTTTTTATATCAACATGTTTGAAATTGAAGATGTAGATGGTGTAGACATTGTAAATGTAGTGGATGATAATGCGATACAAATTCCTCGTCACATTTATAATCGCAACAATTATTTGAGACTTTATGTGAGAAAAGGTTTTTTGCCAGGTTTGGTATAATTTATAATTTACTCTTTTTTTATCACCTTCCATATTAAATATTATTTTATTTGTTGTGTTGATTGACAATGAGTAATGTGCAAATTGCAAACAAGGATGACAAATGTCAAGTGGTAATACACACACACATCATCCCACTATCTTTTAGCATCCAATCAAATACATTCATTCAAATTACCACCGAAAACTAGTCAGGGTGGAAAATGTTACAAAAAAAATTTTGAGCTTACGATTAAATGGTGCCAGCGTTGCCAAGTTTATCGAACTTAATTTTGATCTTGGCTAATATTTACAATTTTTAACGTGGTGCAACAGAATTTTGATTTAAGCTCATAGTACTTTTAAGTCGATATTTCATAATATTTATATTAAGTTCCACTGGAGAAACCGGACATTAAAGTCGGCGTCAAGCCATTTTCGACTTAAAATATAGTGGTGCAACATTATTTTATTCTAATATCGACTTAAGTTCAATATTGATATTAAGTTTCACTGGAGAAACCGGACATTAATGATTTCTGTGATGACAAAGGAAATGTCAATAAAATATAAAGTAAACAATAGTGAGATTATTATTAAAACAAGGTTTGTAGTATCCTTTTTATAAATAAATTGGGAATACATTACTTTTTCAGTTTATTTTTTATGTTTGTATCAATTAAGATTTATATAAGAATGCGTTTTCATTTTGCTAATAAATTATACAGGTGTCTTGCAATATTGTGAAGATTTTTGAACTGAAATACCTTCGAAAGAGTGCCGTTTTGACTACCTAATCGTCTTTAGTAATCTAAAAATGAATTTAAGTAAGTTGTCCTTCCAGTTAAACAGAGCGGAAATCACTGCGAATTTTTATTTTTAAATGGGATACTCCGTGTGCATGTGTTTAATGAAAAATATAGTGGGAATGGGAAAAAATGCATTCAGACAAAACCGCTCTTTTATCGTATCTTATTCGAAGTTATTTTAGTTTAAAAATCGTCAAACTACT
The DNA here is from genome assembly GCA_963243735.1 of Neocrepidodera transversa. Lineage (NCBI taxonomy): Eukaryota > Metazoa > Arthropoda > Insecta > Coleoptera > Chrysomelidae > Neocrepidodera > Neocrepidodera transversa. Next base: position 35,157,841 of record OY725341.1, read on the forward strand.
GTTGGACATCCTGTATTTGAATATAATTTGTTTAATTATTTCTTTTATGAATTCCGAGGATATTATGTTTTTTACAGTAAAAAAATACAATTTTTTAATCTAAAATAACGTCAAAATGAATGTTTAATTATACGTAAAAAAAACGTAATTTTTACGTAAAAAAAGACGTCATTGTTCTGTGACTTATGACCCTGTTTATCACGTGTTTTTCACGTCATTCATATACGTAAATAATGATCAATATTCAACGTCTTTAACACGTCACACTGCTACAATGATAGTTCGTTTATCATTTTTTCATTGATACGCGTTCATTCTAATCAATCTTCATCTTCATCGCTGGACTAAATAAATTAACTCAGTATCGTAGGTGAATTCATTCATATTCTCTGAAAATAAATATTATGTTGACCACCCTGTAAAAACTCTGTTGCATTTTTCTGTAATATACAATAGACAGGTTCGACATTTTTTTTTAACTGAAATCGAGAGATTTTGTTATTTAAAAACGGATCAAAAAAAATTTGAGCGCAAAATATTAATATTTACGTCCGCTGGAAGCATTTTAAAATCAAGGATCGGCGAGAGGCTGGAAAACGTACCTGTGCGCGAGACTAGACCGTGTGACGTCAATAGCCATGAAAGCTTCGCCCCTGGTCCGCTGCTGCGCTGTATTCGCGATGTGTGTGTATCGTGAATAAAGCGCAGCAGCGGGCAAGGGGGGAACGCTCATGGCTACTGACGTCACACGGTCTAGTCTCGCGCACAGGTACGTTTTCCAGCCTCTCGCCGATCCTTGATTTTAAAATGCTTACAGCGGACGTAAATAATAATATTTTGTGCTCAATTTTTTTTTATGGTTTTTAAATAACAAAATCTCTCGATTTTAGTTGAAATAAAAAAAAAATAAGAAAAATGTCGAACCTGTCTGTTTTTATATGCTCATCGATCAATGTTCATTCTGATCTATCGCCATTAATGAACTTAATAAATCAACTTACATCTCCTACAATGATAATCACCCTGTAAAAATAATATTGCATTTCTTCAGTGTTCTTCAAATATGTTTTTCTCAAAACTTAAAAACTTTCAGCTGCACGTCGCGACAGTTCACTATTAGGGTGACTACAGTTACAACATATCAAAAATTCAGCCATTTTCACCGAAAGACTTTTTTCCTTAAGATATGTGCCTGGTCCTTGTAGGAGCAAAGTCTTGTTTTATAACACTTTCTTCTTTTACAAACCATAAATCTGTTTCAATATTGAGATTTTCATTTTTAATATCACATTCATTAAAGTTGCATACCCCAAGGGAAACAGGCAGGGTAATACGGTACCACTTATAATATATTGTGATATTTATTTTCTTATTTATTGAATATGATTGTTTGGTAATTTAGTTTAACTTTTAAATTATTTGGGCGCCGACCAAACAAACTCTAAAGTCATGAGATACTCTGTCTAAGGTGGCGGTTCAGGCTACAAATGACCGATAATTGAATTTTAACAAAGCAACAATTTCAAGAAAACAACATACACAAATTTTTATTAACACAAACCAAACCACAAATTAATCTTTCATGATAAATCTTAAAACTTCTATAATAAACGTAATGTAAATCTAAATTGGTAAATTGTAGTATTTATTAGAGATATTATGTGTATTGTTTATTTAAATAAATTTTAATTGAATCGGTATACTTTAAATTTATTTCATTGAAAATAATACCTTTTTTTTATTATTCTGATCAGAGTAATTTTAAATTATTCCTAAAATTACTATATACAATATTTTTTTTTTTTTTAATAACACCAACAAATATTTATAAATAATAACTGACCTGACACAATCACTAAATTCCTCGAAGCCGGTTCTGTTGCGTAAATTGCAACCACATGATCACGTATCTTCCTTCTCTCTTCTTTCTTCTTTCTATCTCAGTACTAATTTTAGTTTAGTGCGAGTCTGTTCTATTCATCTTATCATAGGTAACGTTTGCGTATGGAAAGGTTTTATAACAATTCACCTTACATAAATGGATTTGTGGAAGTATTGGATATTAAACAGTGTCTTCACTTCTCATATAATATTGACAATATTATTTTTTTGAGTCAGAACTAATTGTCACCGAAAATTCCAGTAAGTAATATATTTTTTTTTTATTAGTTTTATGTTGGTATTGAGAACTTATATGTCATATGTCCAAATTTGACCCTGAATATTTGATAATTTCTTATTAACCAATAATTGAATTTTTATGGAAATTCGAATTGTAAATTATATGTTAAAGTAAGGCTAATTATTCATACCTTTATAATTATATAATTTCATCCTTTTTCTTGCAGGGTTTTCTAGATAAATACTTATTTAAAGTTGAGAACAAATATTTTGGCACTTGCCATTCCCATTCCCAATTTTCACTCCCCCAATTGTTTCAACAAATCTCCTTGGTTACGATCATATTTTACTAGCAAATATGACAATTATCAGATTACCCTTGGAAATTTAACCAATAAATATTTTAATAAAAAAATGTTAATTATTTATTATTAATTGTATGAACTATTTTCCTTTTTCTTTAACTATTATGATTTTATTTTCAATCTTTCGCCTTTCCTATTCCAAATTTAAATTATTCATATTACTTTAACTTTGGCTAATAGGCCAATTTTTTATTATTCTATTTGTATAAATTTTGATATTTTATATTTTTAAAATACTATTTCTCTACTATTTGATCTAAATTTTATATAAAGTTCATTATTAGTGTTTCTTCTTAATTCTACACTAGTTTGAGAACCACTACTTCCTTACAAATTCAATCCTTTCTATTTTATTACATTATAAGTAAATTTGACAACATGTCCATTTATTATAGTTAACAATTCTTTACACAATCCTTATTTTCAAGAAATACATTATTAAACCAGATCTCAAATAACTGTTCTTGAACTTTATATGTATAATATCTCTAATTTTCTTACTTTTAATTACTTTTCACCATCTTTTTCTTTAATCGTATTAATAAAATTTTATTCTATTTTAGATTATACTGCCCTATTAAAAATATGGTTGGACACAATGAACTTATTTAAAATTATCCATTGTTAACGAAGAAAAATACAAAAAAATTCTATTAGGTATGCACTTTATTTTATAATTTTTTTTTTTTTTTTTTTTTTTTTTTTTTTTTTTTTTTTTTTTTTTTTTTTTTTTTTTTTTTTTTTTTTTTTTAATTTCATACAATATATTAAAAAATTACAAAAATAATATTAATAAAATTATATGGTAAAAATAAGAAATATAAACAATTAAATAAATCGAAAAATTAATCCAAATAGTCGAATATGTATCGTTAACCATTAATATTTTAATTTCCTAGATCACACAGAAAGACTTGATTATTTATTTAGTAGAACACTTGTGACATTTACACTTAATGTGGTTACAATAATTTTTGTGCTCGTTTACGAAGAATAAGTCAAAAAAATAATGGCCACAATCTAAGCATTCATATAGGGTTTTTGCTGCATGGGAATGTTTTTCTTCTTTTATATGTCTTCTTTTACGAAATGTTGTCCGGCAAATCACACAATATTTGAGTATCTCTTTTATGGGTTTATTTAACAAATCTTTCTCAAAATTTTCAGTCTTTCTTGTTTTTGTTTTTTCCGGCGATGAACGTGTAGGTTTTTTTTTTTTCTTTTGAGTTTGCATAGGAGTACTGTGAACCAAAATGCGATCTCTCTTTTTCACTAATAAATCTTCTTTTTCATCCTCCTCATCAGTAGAATCAAAAATAAATCTATTTTTTGTCAATGAGTTTAGTTTTCTTGATAATGTTTTCCTTTTATCTTTATGTGTAGATGTTGATGCTAAACTTGAAGAAGGTTTCATTCTACGTGGTGTGATTTGGGTACTTGTAACAGGTACAATCGAACAAAAATCTGGGGATGATTCTGGTGAATTCGGAGTAGTTTCGTTGGCGAACGGATTAAGATATGCTTCTAAAACAAAAACAATATATGAGAAAATAATCAAAACAAGATTTATATTAGTGATTATAAAAACTAAGTTAACTAAGAATTCAGAGAAGCAATAAAATATGAAGAATGTTATTTATTCTGTGAGATTTATTAACTACTATCTGTACCCGGCATGCGTTGCAATGCTATATCAGTTTTTAGACGCGTGAACAAGCCATAATCCATGTGAGAAGCATGGATAATTTACGACACGAACCGTAGGTGAGTGTCGTAAAATTTATCCGCGTGAATAATAGTCACCATAGCCACATACAGTTGTCCATGTAAGAAGCATAGATGAAGGTAATGCCATGTTTTTTTCATTGTTTTATATATTAGAAGATACTGGACATATAAATAATAAAAATCAAAAAAGTTATCCATATTTTAAAAGTGGTCAAATTTTCAATAGCGACATAAAACTCAAAATCATGTACCACAGTATTTTTGGAAAACCTTGTAATATACCGGACAGATTTTCAGACGTGATTTCTTACAGTATGCAGTATGACTCTTGGAGTATATTGCTGTATGGACATTCTAACGATAATAAGCCATACATTAATGAATAATTCCGTGTTCGTTATACATAAATAGTTATTTAACGAACAAGTTTATTAATAAAGGCGATTAATAATCGAGATAATTTAACGCGTAAGCAAAGCGAACGCGTTAATGTTCGAGATTGTTAATCGCCATTTTAATTAACGAGCTCGTTACAGAACTTTTCCGTCGACCGTAACTTTTCAAAAATAAAGATATCTTATTTAAAACATATATAGAATTTTACGAAATTATAACCATAAAATAAGTAATGACATACAATGACAGATATTACTAACACAGCTACTTGATTTCAAATTTCACTGAAAATATAAATGTATAAGAGCGGTGTACATTGGGTTGCATACAATAAAATTGTTGATTAATAGAAAATCATTCATTAATAGGTGTCATTAATCAACGATTTTGAGTGCATTAAAATACATCATAAATGAACGGTCGACGGAAAAGATAGTTAACTTTTGTTTGCACATTAAGCGTTTTTATACGATTTCTAAATGTGCATTCAGACCGGTGCAACAAACAGCGCAAAACGTTCGCGTACGTTGCAAAACATCTCGGTTCGGACGAGTGCGTGCTCACGTCTATTCGTTCGCGCTCTGCTTTGCTCAGCGCAAAAAGGTTTTCCATGCGATGTCTGTACATCAAAGGAAATTTGCTTGTTTGTGCGCGTTAGTTTTGACGTGGAATTTGAATTCCACGTGCGACACGCAGTTTATTTTGTCAAAATATTTTGAATTGTCAAAAATATATTGAATTAGTGATCATTAGAGATGTTTCTTCACAATTTCTTTTTTGCTTATAGGCCGGATGATGGTTTTATAGACCGAAACATGAAGCCCCTTTGACTATATGTGGTATTACTTGCAGTTGTTTTATTCATCATTGAATATTATGCCACATTTAAGTATGGATAATATTTTGTTTTTTTACTTTCCCGACCCACCTCCTAGAAGGGAAAGTAATGTGAACGAGTTAAAAAAAAAATTCGAGATAAAAACAGAAATATCCATTTTCGGGTTCCCTGAGACGATTAAGACCATTTCCAGGTGGAAGTCTGTCTGTCGGTCTGTGTGTGTGCATTCTTCCACGTGTTGTATTGCCAATTTTTATGAGGCGTTAAAGGGCGAGTAACTAACACAGCAGATCACTTTTCACTACTTTATTTTCGTATTTTCATATATATATCCTAACAGGATTTTGAGTTAGGTTAGATAAACAATGTAATTTTTAAACAATGACTAAAATAAAAATGATCAAATCGGCGAATAAAAGAAGCATGAACAAAATGACTAAAATGACAAAAGTGACCAAAGTAACCACGAATTAGCTCTGACTTTCGGTTTTATTAGCGACCCTAGTCACATGACTGACGCCTTCTACGTAACCACTTTTAACCAATCAAAACGAGACAACAATTTCATTGTGCACTTTGCAACTAGAAACCGAAAGTCAGCTTTTTCATAGAATTAGAAAATAATACAATGAGAACTAAATTGTGAAATTGAATACACGTGGAAAAATGTTATAACAATAAAATATAATATAAACAATATAATAATATAGTATACCCTAGATATAATAATAAGACCTCGTAGAGGGTGTAAAGGGTGGCTTTACAACACCTCCCCCCTAATTTTGAAAATTGTACCTTGGGTTACAATTTTCAGCACGCTCATGGCTCTCTATTTTACATTTATTTTCGCTAGAAGTTAAGTCAGCTGTTTTAGCTGATACTACATTTTCAGTGTCCGGCTTAGATTTCTTTTGTAATATAATGAACTTTTTTATTATAATGTAACTTGATATAGTGATAATTAGTAAAGCTAAGACAATGTAAACAATAATATTATGAGTGTTCCAGTTTGAAAAATAATAACCTTCCTCTACATCTTTATCAATGTCTAAATTTAACGAATCTAAGTTTTGGCTTATTTGTGATAACACTTGAAGATCGTTTGATTGTATAGTTGCCGGTGAATTTAATTTTGGAAGTTTGATTTTTTCTAAAAGTGAAAAATTAAAATGTATTTCATTTTTAATATCTAGTGGTGGAACATAGTTTAAAGTTATTTTATTAGAAAAATCGTTATGAGGTGAGAGAATCAAAGCTTTAGTATAAGCTGAACAATTTGAATTTATTTGAAATATACCTGTGCCTTTCAGAATTAGAGATAATCTATTAGTTACTGATTTACAATTTATATCTACGTTTTCTTCCGAAGAAACCGTATAGAGCCATGAATTTGCTTGAGCTAATTATATAAAAATAGGATAATCTACATACATTACTCTTTTATTACAAGACTTAGGAATAGAAATAGAGGGTACAAATAAATTTGCTTCGCATCCACCCTGTAGATGGACTAACAAAATTGGCTTTTTCTGTTCACATACATAATTACTTCCTACAGTAACTTTACAAAATGCGATTTCCAAGTCACTCATCATAAAATAATGTTGCTTTATAGCGTCAAAACATAAGAAATGATTTTGAGGAATAATAAATGCATATTTATTTTGAGAAACTAGAGTAGGTAAACTTGAAATTCTATAAACTCCGTATTCTCTTGGATTTATTAATGGAATGAGTAAGACAAAAGTTACTTTATTATTGTAAAAATAAACATTAGTTTCAGTTAACTTAAAAAGAATATGAGTGTTTTCGAGAATTGGACTGACTGGAAAATTCAAACCATCCATGTAGTTTTGCAAATTTCCTAATTGTTTTATTAATCGAACGGGGCTAATAATTAATTGATGCAGCTTTGCTTCAAGAGAATGCAAAATAATGTTAATTAAATTATCTTGTTGTGACTTGAAAATCGTTTCTACAAAAGCGAAAAGTGAGAATATTTCATTTATCTTAAAATTAACCTCAAAATTATGATTCATAGTACTTTGATTGAATGTAAGATTATTTACAAAATTCGTAATTCTACCTAACTTATCGTCTAAAATTTTTGTTTTGTTTAGAAATAAGTAACTACTTTCTAATACAGCGCTTTTAACGACAGATGTTTGCTCTTTGAGTAATTTAGTCATATGATTCTGATTTTGTTTTAGTTTTTCTATTTGGCTATCGTAAAATTTAGCATCTTCTGAGTCCAATGTACCGAATAAAGTTTTTGAAATTGAACCTATTACATTAATAAGACCTCTTTTAGACCTATGATTATACAAATCAATGCCTAACATTTCTAAAATTATTTGATCGTGATTTTCGATCGTTTCTATTGAATATTGAATAGTTTTTTGAAATGAGTCACATTCGTTATTTTGTAAACCGCGTGACCGTGCCAAAGTGCAAAATTTTTCGAGAGCTTCACTGTAATATAAGATCGTTTTGTATTCTTTATGGTAATTGAATAAATCTAAATATAAAACAAGTTTCCATTTATCATTATATAAATTTAAGGTTCCTATATTTTCGTAATATAGTCCCGGACTAGTGTTTATGAGGGTATTATTAAAATACGTACTGGAGGATAGGATTAGCTCCAACTGTGTAAGCATCAGAAAGGCAAATGCAGGACTCAGATACATGGTTTTTTGGGCCTGGAAGAATATAGAATAAAAATTAATGAGTTTTGTTTTTTTTTTTTTATATATAGAAAAATACTTCAATTATTCATTAAATAGTTTTAGTCTATTGATATGGACTCTGGTTAACTTTTTCCCAATTTTTATAGTACAGTTAACATCGGAATCGATTGATATGACCTCATAGGGTCCTTTATATAGGGATTGTAACTTTTTCGTTTTACCAACAATTTTAGAATCATTTTTTAACAAAACTTTATCCCCTATGTTTACTTTTATAGAATTCGTATTCCTATCGAAATATTTTTTTGATTTATTTTTACTCTTTAACATATTTTCTCTGGCTATTTCGTGAGAATGCTGCATACGCGACTTTAGCTCATTGAAATAATCGTCATAACTATACATGAGTTCAGGGGATTTTGTTAGAGAAGTAGGCAAGTCGGCTTTGTAACCGAAAAGAAGTTCAAATGGGGTATAATTAGTTGAGACATGTGGCGTAGTATTGTAGGTGAAGGTAGCAAAAGGCATAAATTCGTCCCAATCGTTCATGTCTTTGTTAATAAAATTGCTTAAATATTCGACATGTGTCCGGTGAGATCTTTCTAAACTTCCGTTACTTTCTGGATGGAAGCTTGTTGTTTGGATTTTACTTATTTTTAGTAGTTGGTAAGTCTTTTTAAAAACATCGCTTAAAAAATTTGTTCCCTGATCAGTTAACAATATTTTTGGAGTCCCATACTGGCAAATGATTTTAGTTGTGAAATAGTATGCTATAGTATTAGCGGTTTGATCGGGTATTGGAATGGCTAAAGAGAACCTAGTAAGGTCATCCATAAAAGTTAATAAATATTTGTTTCCGTGTTCTGTGACATTTAACGGACCGACTATATCCAAAAACACTTTTTCGAATGGCTTAAAAGAAGTTGTCGTTATAATCATAGGAGATTTTGTCTTTTTTCCACATTTATTTTTTTGACATACTGCGCAAGACCGAATGAATTTCTGGATATCTTTAAACATTTTTCGCCAACGAAATTTGTTTTTTATTCTAATAAAAGTACGATTTACCCCTTGATGTCCTCCAAAAGGAGAGACGTGATATTCTTTTAGAATTTTATTAATTTCGTCTAAACTGAGATTTTGATAAACATTGTTATGATAAATAGTTATTTTTATGTCAGTGTCTTTAAATATGTAGCGAAACATTATTCTGATAGTCTCGAGTTTCAGGCGCTCGGACTTAAGTTCATCGGTAGAAAAGGCAAGGTCGTTAATATCATGTGTTTTACAGAATAACTTTAGATTATGTAAACAATTAAATAAATTTTCGTATTCGGTTTTTTGAGAATCTAGTTCTTTGGAAATTAAATATAGAAAATAGCGGTCAGTATGTTTTAGATAAGCGATTTCGTGTAATTGTTTGTTTTGAGCTTTTAATTCGTACTCGTTACCTTCGTATTTTTCTGTGTCATCAAAATTCTGACTGGCTAGAAGTATTATACAGGGTTTTTCGTTAAGATCGTTAATGTTTTCTGCAGAATCTATAATATTTTGATTTATGATTATTTTGCTTTCGATTTCTTTTAAATAATTTTTATATGAGTTTGATGTACTAGAAGAATCTTTGTTTATTTTATATATACGTGATAAACTATCAGCATTGGAAATCGATTTGCCGGGTTTATAAATTATTTTATATTCGAATTCTTCAATTTTTAATCTAAATCGCGTAAGTCTTGAAGATGGGTTTGAGTGGGAAAAGAGAAATGAAAGGGGCTTATGATCACTTACTATTAAAAATTTGTTTCCGTATAGGTAAGGTCGGAAATGCTGAGTGGACCAAACGATACTTAAAATTTCTCTTTCTATTGTTGAGTAATTTTGCTCGGCTTTGTTTAGAACTCGACTAGCGTATGCTACAGGGAGATCTTCACCTAATTTTCCTTGAGAAAGGACAGAACCTATTGCGTATTTACTGGCATCGGTAGTAAGAATAAATTCCTGTTCGAAATCAGGATATTTTAGGATAGGTGGACTTATGAGTTTTTCTTTTAATTTACGGAATGCGTCATCGCACAAAGCGGTCCATTCGAAGGGTACATTCTTTTTTAACAAATTGTTTAAAGGATATGCGAAATTCGGAATGAAACGACGGTAGTAGGAAGCAAAAGCTACAAATGACTTTACTGCCTTCTCGTCTTTTGGGATAGGAAAGTTTTCGACTGCGCTAACCTTGTCTGGATCGGGTTTCACGCCGTCTTCGGAAATAATGTGACCTAGATAATTAATTTCTTTCCTTAAAAAGTTGCATATTTGGATCGGCCCAATTGGTCGATGATTTCAGTAATATTTGGCAAAGGATAAGCATCTGATTCTGTGACGTCATTAAGTTTTCTAAAATCTACAACGAGTCTATAGCGTTTTTGACCGTCTTTTAAGGATTTTTTGGGGGTAATTAAGACAGGTGAGTTGAACGGCGAACGGCTTGGTTCGACGCTGTCATCGTCTAGCATTTGCTGAATTTGTTTACGAATTTCACCCTTTTGGTGTTCTGGAAGCCTATAAGGTTTAACGAATATGGGTCTGTTTGTATTTAGTGGAATTGAATGTTCTACCGCGTCGGTACAGGTTAACTTATCACCGTCGAGGTGAAATAGATCATTAAATTGTTTGCAGATATCAAGAATAGCTTCTTTTTCCTCAGAATTCATATAACTAGTATCGATTTGTGACTCTAACATTGATATTCTATCCCCTGAGTTTGTGCCTGTAAGATGAACAATTTGATAATTTTCGATATCGTCGAAATCGAGATTTTGATAATTTATTTGAACGTTATTTTCGGTTGAATTTATTATACTGATGGTACATATACCATTTTGGGGTTGGACTATAGTTACCAATAAAAATTCCAGGTTTCACCTGTTTGCTTAGACAAATTTTTGTTTCTTTGAAATTTACATGAACTTTTGCGAAATACTCTGACCTTGGCGGTACAGATATGTTATAAGGACTTGTCAGATCAAAAGCGAAAGAATGAGTCTTGATAGGAATTGTAAGTTTTGACGATTGATAGTCGATTGATACTTTGAACTGAGACAGAAAATCTTTTCCTAAAATGCCATCGGTTAAAACCGCAAAATTATCGGGTACTACATGAAATTTTTGTTGAATAATATAATTTCTTAGTTTTATTTTTCCGTAGCTAATACCGAGTGAAGAAATGTGTTCATTAGTTATACCTTTAATTTTTATAGTTTTTTCAGTGTAGACAAGTGCGTCGTCGTCTAGACGTCCAATTTTTATAATGCTGATATCAGAACCGGTGTCAACTAACAAATTCGCATTTTGCGTTGAAGTTAACGATAATGGAATGTTTACATAGGAAGAATTTGTTTCGTTTGAAATAGCAAAAATGTCTTTAGGATTTGAGAAATTGTCAATTTGATATTTTTCGTCTGAATTTAAGTTTGATATTGGATAAAAACATCCTTGCAGAAAACTTTTTTCGCTGGATTGATTTTTGATCTGTGATTTGCGATTTAGGATTTGAGAGTTTGATTTTGAGTTAGAACTTGACACTTGATTTTCGGATTTTGAGTTGGATTTTGGAACATGAGAGTTTGATTTTGAGTTTGGGCTTGTATATAGATTTTTTGATTTCGAGTTTGAAATTTGAGAATTAGGTGTAGATTTTGGATTTGGATATTGATTTGTTGATTTTGAGTTAGAGTTCGGAGTTTGAGAGTTGGATTTTGATTTTTGATATTGATTTTCGTACTTTGATGAATTGTTGAGATTGCGACTTTGGATTTCGGTTATTGAGTTCGGGTTTGAGATTCAGGAGTTAGAATTTGAGTTTCGGCTGTAAATACAATTTTGATTATTTATAATTAAGCATTTCTGAGATTCTGGGCGCGAGTAGCATGGCCGGTCGATGTACTCGCGCCTTGGCCGTTTCCCTAATTCTGAGAAAATGAAGTTGACGGCTGTAAATAGTTATTTTGATTATGTGGCGAGTTATTTCGGTTTAAATGGTTATAGTCTTGGGAATTACTTCGATTTGCGTTGTTAAATTTTCGCTTTCTACATTCGTCAATTGTATGGCCGTATTTTTTACAATATCGGCACTGTGTTTGAGCTAGATTTATGTGTCTTTCTATTTTTATAGAAGGATTTGAACTAGAATTATGCTGAGGATATACTGGAAATCGAGATACATAGCACTGATCAGCAGTATGATTAGTTTTACCACATTTATTGCAATTTCTTTTTAAAACGGGTTTTGTTTCCTTGAAAAGAATAGTTGGACGATTTTATATTACGTTCTTCTTCACAAGCCGCCTCGACAGCATCAGTGAAGTTTTGAAATCTGCTAGCTTTAATAATTAGTTGTATCGGCGGACGAAGGCCGTCTACAAATGCCTTAAATTGACTCAAATGACTTTGAATTTAAATTTTCAATAATTTGCCTGGCAGTTTCTCCCTCACTAACTATGCAATCATCATTTAAGTCTAATTTTAGTCTTTCCAATCGGTTTGCAAAATTTCGAATGTTTTCGTATTGTGATTGTTTGGAATTTAAAAGTTCTGTTTGAATTTGAGCAATCGTCCGTCGCTCCAAGTACTGATTTTGGAGGATCGATTTCAACTCGGCCCAATCATCAACAGTTTTATATTTTAATAGGTTATATGCTTGACCTGTTAACTTTGTTTTTACTATATTAAGAAACATTTGTTGATTGGCTCTTGTTGAGGCTGTTCCCCAAACGACATCGCAGCAAGAAATAAATTTATGTAAATTTGTTCGGTCCCCATCAAATTCGGGTACCATTTTGAAAACGAAATCTATTGTGAAAGACATGTCTGCGCTGTGGTTTGGTAACGTTTCTGATTGGATGTCAGTATCGCTATCTGACATCAGAAATTACATATATATATATATATATATATATATATATATATATATATATATATATATATATATAAATAAGAAACAATCTTAAAAAGAGAAAAATAAAAAAAAATTGAGAGAAAATATGCAACAAAAATTGAGGGGAATATAGTAAAACTTACTGTTACGCCTTTTTAGAGTGAACTAACCACGACACGACACTACACTGTTCACTAGACTATTTTCTGCTATCCTGAAGTAGGTTGGGCTGCTACCTCCGAGGAACCAGGGTTTCGGAGAAATCGTGGCAGGAGCTTCCACAGGACTACAGTTGAAAATAGCGGCAAAAATCGACGGAACGTTTAACTTAAATCCCTCGTTGGGGTTATCACCCTTTCGGATTTTATACTGAGTTAGTATTGACTCCTTTACTATTAGCACCTTAACGCCTTTGGCTTTTTGAATATAGGTGGCTGTGTCCCAACACGAACTTCGATGTATTTAATACTTTTACGGAGATTTTCGCTTGGGATTAAACACAAAAACCACCCCACACCTGACACCACTGTTGTATTGCCAATTTTTATGAGGCGTTAAAGGGCGAGTAACTAACACAGCAGATCACTTTTCACTACTTTATTTTCGTATTTTCATATATATATATATATATATATATATATATATCCTAACAGGATTTTGAGTTAGGTTAGATAAACAATGTAATTTTTAAACAATGACTAAAATAAAAATGATCAAATCGGCGAATAAAAGAAGCATGAACAAAATGACTAAAATGACAAAAGTGACCACGAATTAGCTCTGACTTTCGGTTTTATTAGCGACCCTTGTCACATGACTGACGCCTTGTACGTAACCACTTTTAACCAATCAAAACGAGACAACAATTTCATAGTGCACTTTGCAACTAGAAACCGAAAGTCAGCTTTTTCATAGAATTAGAAAATAATACAATGAGAACTAAATTGTGAAATTGAATACACGTGGAAAAATGTTATAACAATAAAATATAATATAAACAATATAATAATATAGTATACCCTAGATATAATAGTTAAGACCTCGTAGAGGGTGTAAAGGGTGGCTTTACAACACACGATAGAGGCCACACTTTTAATCAGATTGAGCTGAAATTTGGTATAGGGGTTTGGGTTACCCGTCGGAAGAACCCATTAGTTTTTGTACGACATCTGTCAAACGAAAGTACCACTATCAAAAAATGACAGATGCAATATGTCACGGAATTGGACATGCTATATGTCATTTGAAAGCCCTAGAAAAACTCTATTAAGAACAGTTCAAATTATTTCTCCAACTGTCACCTGTCAAAAATAAAAAAATGTCAAAATTTGAAACCACAGCATTAAATATCTGAAGAAGTATTAAGCCGATTGAGCTGAAATTTGGTATATGGGTTTGGGCTATCTATCGGAAGAATCAATTAGTTTTTATACGAGGTCTGTCAAACGGAAGTATCACTATCAAAACATGACCGATGCAATATGTCTTGGAATTGGACATGCAATATGTCGTTTAAAAGCCCTTGAAAAACTCTATTCAGAACAGTCAAAATTATTTCTCCAACTGTCATCTGTCAAAAATTAAGAACTGTCAAAAGTTGAAACTTTTACATTAAATATCTGATAAAGTATTTGTGGATACTCGTCGGGAAAGTTTTGGGGCGACACAACCGATTTTTTTTTAATTTAATATGAATACAAAGTAGGACCGTGAAAGTATTATTCAATTAATAGAATTTTATTCGCGATTTAAACAGCGAGTGTGACGAGCGATAATGGAAACATCAACGAACACAAAATTATAAATCCGCGTTTCTGCCATTGAGTAGTATACATGTTTATGCTATACGTGAGCAAAAAGAAATATGGCATACCGTTTGCGCATTTCCAAGGGCACCTCGCATTATAAACATCTAGTACATTTTTCTTAATAAATTTATTTTGAATAAGTAAATTTTTCTTAATAAATTTATTCAGTATGCCATTATGTTCCCATGCAGTTTATGATAACGTATGATGTATATGAAATTGGCATAGCGATTGGGACCGTAAAAAGTGCAGGCATATGCAACAGAAGTTGAAAAATTGTTAATCGAATTTCGGTGTATTGAATCAGTATGCCCATACTCCATTTAGATTGTATACCGTTTGGTAAAGCCCAAAGCTGTCGAAGCATAAAATTAATTCTAAAGCCACGACAACCGCTATTGCGACATAAAGACTTATTTTTTTATGATTTTATACAGTATGCCTCTCCGTTTTTAAGTCAATCATATAATATTATGCCAAATCATAATAGCAGGGGGGCCAAGCGGTAATTTGGGGATTTACTGAAGCTCGGCAGATTAATATATGGGGGGATAGATTGCACCCAGTTGAATACCTTTACCGGATATGAGCTCTTAATATATAGCCGCCTGTCTAGGATAAAGGAACAGAATAGTAAAAAAAAGTTGATCGTCAGAAATTCTCGAACGAGTCAGATTAAAGTAGGGTGAGTTAATTACATCCTCAAAGGTGAGATAAAAAAAAATTGTTTTTTTTTTTTTTTTTTTTTTTTTTTTTTTTTTTTTTTTTTTTTTTTTTTTTTTTTTTTTTTTCGGGACCGTTCTTTGGAACCGGATTCACCGCAGTCTCGTGGGCTTATTCCGCTATTTCCCGTCTCTTTGTCTACTACACCCAGTCCATCAACCTTGTTCCCTGTAGTAGTTTGTACAGGTTCTTTAATGGCTGTTTGTAGTAGTCTTCTGGATCCATTTTTGGTTTTCCATATATTCTTTGCCTTCTGTGATCCAGTGCCTTACCGTTGCATAGTATATGGAGTGAATTCTCGGTCTCTTTATTGCATTGTCTGCATTTAAGGACGTAGTTATATAGCCCCATTTTGTTTTGATGCTCTCTGGTGGGAAGGTGTCCCGTGTGTGGTAATTCGTAGTTGATTCCTTCTCATTGAAAGTAGTTCTTCAGTTACGTTCTTTGGTGGTTCTTTTATAAACTTTTCCCCGTGTAGAAGTCCGGGTACATTGTCCCAGTACGCTTAATCCAGTCTTTTATATGGTTCCTAAACGTACGTTTTGGTACTCCCATCGCTGGTTCTAGACCAATTAATGGGGTTGACGATCCGCTTCTTGCGAGCTCGTCAGCATTTTCGTTTCCAGCGATACCTTTGTGACCCGGTATCCACCATAAAGTTACTTTATTGTGGTCGCCAGTTCCCCAAGTTCTTCGCCACATTCCCATACCAGTCTAGATGTCACCTTTAGGCTCCTTATGGCCTTAAGGGCTGCTTGACTGTCTGAGTAGATTATGATACTTTTTCCCTTGTGGGCCCTCATATTACTATTTCTCGCACATTCGAGTATTGCATAGACCTCTGCCTGGAAAACAGAGGTATATTTTCCTAGAGAGAATCACTCTTGGTACTTATTCTGTTCGCAGTATACAGGGTGTGTCACGTAGACGGCCCATTAGCCATATATGGAAAAGTAATGGCATTTCAAATTTGAAAATTTATTTACACATGTTTGTCAATACGCTCTATCTAATGAAAATATTTTGAACTTTCGATTTATACAGGGTGTTCCGAAAGTGACGATCAACTTTGTTATTTTAGATAGAACACCCTGTATTTTTTTAGTTTTTTAGATTTGTCGTGAGAAGTTGATTTCAAAAACCTATTACACTTATATTATAAACTAAATAGTTTTGAAGTTATAGACAATTGAAAATCACATTTTTTCAACTTTTACTGATTGCTCCGGACAAACGACATAAAATCGGACAAAACGGTTTACATGTCCCTATCCTAACTTTTTAAGTTCTATTTGATGACATAAGAAGAAAATGTATACAGGCTGATCAAAATTTGTGTACTTTTGATAACCCTCTATGAATTTTATTCTTATGCGACAAAGTAGAACTCAAAAAGTTAAGATGGGGATATGTAAGCCGATTTATCTGATTTTATGTCGTTTGACCGGAGCAATTATTTAAGATTAAAAAAATGCGATTTTCAATTGTCTATAATTTCAAAATAATTCATTTTATATTATAAGTGTAATAGGTTTTTTAAATCAGCTTCACACGACAAATCTAAACATGTAAAAACTACAGGGTGTTCTATTTAAAATAACAAAGTTGATCGTTACTTTCGGAACACCCTGTATAAACCGAAAGTTCAAAATATTTTCATTAGATAGAGCGTATTGACAAACCTGTGTAAATAAATTTTCAAATTTGAAATACCATTACTTTTCCATATATGGCTAATGGGCCGTATACGTGACACACCCTGTATACCAGCTCCAGTTCCCCCTTCCGTTTTTGACCCGTCTGTGTACCATGTAATTCCGTTAGGGTTTGTCCTGAAATCTGTGCTTGTATTCAACTCATTGCGATTCTTAATTATTATACTCAGATCTTTGTTGCAGCTATTTTTAGAAGTCATGTGGTCTGACCTCATGCCAAGCATGTTGCCTCCCACATGATTTAGCTTAGTGTGTCCCAGTCTATGATTTCCTTCATAGAATGGTAAGTCCTCTAGCCGTCGTAGAGCCATTCTAGCCTCCCCCATTATAACGTATTGTAATGGCGGGAGTAGTTCAAAACGATTTTTTTCTGCATTTTTCAAAAATCACCGATAGTTTGCGTTACGTCCAAATTGGCAGAATATTAAATGAGGCCTTCTTTGGGTATACTAGACACGCTCGATTAAATTTTTTTTCTATTTTCAACCCTTTCGTACAGCCACCCTCATCGTGCAAACCGTCAGATTAAGCAACCTCCATTATTAAAGATACGTTGGGCATACATAATATCAATGTCTGACGCGCTCGTATATTTCCATATAACAGTTTTTTTTTTACATTTTTGAAATTCTATAGACGCTCCCCCCACCGATGAACGGGTATACATTATGTAACATTTTTTTCTTTTTAATAACAAAGCTTCAAAATCTAATAGGACTTCAGCACGCTCGAGTAAATCCCCATTTAGCATCGTGGCCTCCCCTACTATAAGCGGTATACTGATTCAAAAGGTTCATGGTATCCTGTTACGGGTTAAAATCGTCACCAAATAATTTTAGCATTTAAACATAGACCAAAGTAAACTTTATTTAATTACATACAATATATTGACTTTTTATCATTTGTTTAGTAAACCCCGGGAAAGCTTTTATTCGGAGGCTTAGGTCGGTGAGTCGCTACCCTTCTCCTCTCTTCCGTGCCAATCATATTTTTAATTGTTGTTATCTGCCTAAAATTCAAATATAAATCAAATACAATTAAATTATTGCCGAGAATAAGGTAAATATAACCTCTCTTATACTCGCTTCTTTTCTTGATGAAAAGTGTCACCCTTCAAAAATCGATTGTTCTTCCTTTGCTCTCAGTTACATCTATTAATCGATATTAATCGGATTTCACATAGTGCCAATCTGATAAATTATTTTAGCACTAAGTTTTACCGCCTAAAAAACTGGCCGGAGAAACCGTTTTCTTGGTGAATTAGACACGTGGACGTGCTCGCTTAATAGCGGATTTAATCAGGATTTTACTATCCAGGAAAATTTAAGAAGGTCTGGAACCCTTACTACACTTTGTGGATTTATTTTTCTTCCTGAATAGTTCTCCAAAATTTTCTGCTTCTTTTGAAGCCACGTTGAGGCCACCCACCACCCAAGGTAAGCCTTAAAATCTAAAATAAACTTTTCTTCATCAATCAAATCCCATTTACCTCTTCCTTAATTTTCTTACTCTCTTTTAGGCCTTCATTCTTACCTTTTTCGTGGTCGATTACTCTGACATCTGTCTCGTTTACTTCTCCTGGCGTTCGACTCTACGCTTAATCTGGAGCTCCATCCTTCTCTGGGCCACCGTCTGAACGGGACTCGCCTGAAACGCCGGCCCGCCCTGCCTATTGGGACTCCGGAGCGCCAGAGATCGGTAGCCGAGAGCCGAGCGCACGCCGCTGACTTCCCGGAAGATCGTCAAAAACCAGATGGGCCTTTTTCACGTTTGACTGCATAAAAGTGAAATTAACGTAAACAATCTAATATTCATCATTATCTTGATTGTTTTTACCTATTTTTATCTATCAGCGTCTTTAAGAATTGCAACTGTGAGTCTTCTAGAAGGTGTCAATCCGCGGATCTTTTGTATCTAATAAGGCGGTTTATTTTGTGTCAACTTTGACCCTTTTGCACATGTGAAACATACAACTGCAGCATTATAATAAACAATAGAAAAGAATAGGAACTGTTTTCACTTTACCTTTTTAGCGAACCTAGTAAAACCCCTGAATTGCCCTTCGGGAAAATTTGGGTGGTAGCAATCCAAAAAAATAGAATTTTCATTACGGATAGAAAAAAATCAAGGCAAGGTACTTGCCTTCTACTTTTCATCATTTATATGAATTTTTTGTCCGAATTTTGATTGTTAGATATCTATAGAATCAATGCTGCTTTATGCAAAATGTCTTCGTCGTTTAGTTCACTCAAATTCACGGCCATTCGCGTGCCACAAGGAACGATAAGGCGATGTTTCTTGAATACAATAAATTTTATCTTGTTACGGAACTGTTTCTTTACTTGATCCGGTATATACTTTGTATAAAGCATTCACTTCGCCTTACTACCACCTTCCTATTTCTCTAGAATAAATTTGCATGTTGTGTGAAAAGCTTTATGGTATTGTCGTGTAACGTGTCACTCGCCTTAGACATTGTCGGATAATTCTTTCTTGTTCAAGGAACTGTTGTAATTAAGATAGAAAGCTAATTTGTATTTTCAAGTGTGTAAAAGTTTTTATTTGAGAGATGTATATATATATATATAAATCTCTAGGTCATGTAAACTGTCGAGCGCTTTCGAGCTTCAAAAATAAGTGTGTACGCACCAAGACGTAACCTTCAGTTACCCATTAATTGTTGTAATTAAGCTTGGATGTTCTATGATACGGGACAGCTGAGTCACTCTCAATGCAAGCTTGCAGTGTATCGACTATCTCCAAGTGATTTCACTTCATGGCACTCTGTAATACGTTGTCCATGGAATTGTAGTTTGTAGTAAAGCTCAAACCTTTATTTTTGCCCTTGGCACGTTTGCATCGCATCTTCCAGAAAATGCAAACTGTCATAGAATGGAAGGTATCTTCAGCTTCTGCTGTCGTAGATTGATCCTGTGATTGCTCTGACTGAGGTTTATCCTTAGATATCTCAGGTTTACCGTCCTATGTCTGAGGCTGATGGTCAGATGGTTGAGGAGCACTATTTGTTGACTGGCAAGGTTGTTGAGAATCACTGAAAAAGAAGAATATGTTTTGGACCACCCGAATTTTTCTTGTGCGTAATTTTTGAAACACTCTATATAAAAATATAAAAGTGTAATACTTACATGCTTGATAAGAGGTTCGTCCAATCTATATTTTTGTTTAATGGTATTGAAAGTGCTATAGCACTTCGGGTGATAACCAACGGTCGCACTCACTTGCACAAAAGTTTTATTATAATCCGATTGTTCACACACAAAACACAACTTTTCTTTATCCATGTCTGAATAATCAGTACGTACGCTTCGGTGGCTGCTATAATACTGGCCAGCACCTGGTTCTAAGGCACGTGCTACCAGGTTATTCTGAAGTAGGGTCCACATGACCCAAACAAGTGGAAAACATGACGGGATGGGCCGTAAAAAAATTTAAACATGTTTTTTTATACGATAAACTCGCACAACTGGTATGCCATTTTAATTTAGCGAACTTTGTGACTAACTGACTGAAGTATAAATTGAAAAATGACGGCAAATTTATCCTTAAGTTCGAAAAATTTTTTAATGAATTTGAGTTAGTAAAACGAGCACGAATTTTATGCCGTTTGACATTTCACTTCATTATAACATGATTACATCAACGACAAAATGGCATACTGGTAAAATATACAGATTTTTTTTTTCTATTTTACAATTTTATTATATTTTCCATTCTTAATAGTTAATAATTCAGGATTAAAAATTTTTGCCGGTCTCACTTGAACTTTATATTTGCTTGAAGTTTTTGTTGACATTGTTACCAAACGAATATTTTCTCCGAAAGTGCCGAAAAAAATAGCCTTCTTTAAAGCAATATTATCGGTCCACTTTGAATAGAACATCCTATATTCTTTCATACTATCTGAATGTCCCTTTCTTGCCCTTTCCAAAAATGTATACATAGTAGTCAGTTGTTAACGGCTTGGGAGAGATATTTATTTTTTCTTCAAGCGTACAATAATAACTCTATTACTTTTGTCAACACAGACCGTAGAAATATCCTATTGTTTTTCTAGTACAACAATAAGTTTTCTACGATCATTATGAAAAGTATAAAAATAGATACGGCTTACCTGTTTTCAAAGTTACTCAATTCCTACGGTGCGAAGAATTTTCTGTACCGCACTGTGCACATGTGTAGAGGACAGTAGAGAACTATTATTTTTCTATATCGCACACTGCACATACGCAGAGGACATTAGAGAATTATTATACGAAACGCATCTATCGTGGGATGCTGCGGTCGTTTCACGTTTGATATTTAAAATATATTTTGTATTATGTAAAGTACTTTCATATAACAATAGCAGATAATAATTATTAACATTTGTATCTGATTTTCTCTCTTTATCTTATTACTAATCATTACATAAACATAAATAGTAAATCCACGGGATGAAGGGTGGATCACATTTCTCAAGTGGAGAACTCCTTCTCACTGGGCTGGGTTCAACGGCGCCTAAATAAATGAGAATTAAATTATTAAAAAAAAATTAATAAACTTTTTGTTTCTCTTCCTTTGGGCTACCTCTTCAGATCATGATATTTATTTTCTGTCTCATTTATTTTATGTCTTCGCCTTTTCACTGCTATTCTCCCTTCCCTTTTGATCCTATTTATCGTTCTGCCTACTCAAATGGTCACTTCTTCTTTCTTAGATCTTTATTTCTTTGCATTGTTTTTTTAATTAATCATATTGCTTACTTTTTAAAAAAACTTTTTCTTCCTTCCAATAAATCCTACGTCTCTTTTAAAATCCATTGCCTTTCTTAATACAATATATAGTTGTTATAGTTTTTTTTTTAATACCTTTTTAAAGTGATCCGAAGCAGATGGCGGGGTTTTTAAAATTATTTGACAGTAATTAAAGGCGTTACAATAACCTAAAAAAAGTGGACTTATAAAGAGCAAATTAAAAATCTAGATATTAATAAAATGGAAGGCGACACTTCGTCTAGTGAGGAAGATAATATGATTTTGGTAAATATTTCGTAAAAAAAGACTTCTATATACAGGGTGTTTCATTGGGAAAGTGACATACGTTAACTGCAGATAGGGGACACCTAGGCGATCTCAAAAACCCCATACTTATTTGGTCTTACCACTTTAATAACCAAGATACAGGGTGTTTTATCTATTTTGCCAATTTCTTGCATGGTTTATAACTTTCTAACCACACTGTATATTTTCATGAAATTTGGCGGACATATTTTGTTTAAAGTGCCTAACCGATCAATAAATTTACAATAAAACAAATCCAGGTCCGGATTAAAAAAAATATTATAAAATATTCCGACCCAAAAACAACACCCTGTATATCAGATTTTTCTAAAATAGGTTCTGTATTTGCAAAGAGCACGAAAAAATGAATTTAGTGATATTAATAAAATGGAAGGCGACAATTCGTCTAGTGAGGAAGATAATATGATTTTGGTAAATATTTCGTAAAAAAAGACGTCTATATATACGGTGTAATGTTTAATGTTCAATTTTAAGAATACATTTTCTTCGAGATACATTCGTCATCTGAGGAATAAAATTCTTCAAGTGAAAGATCTTTTTTTTGGTGCTTTGATTATAATTGACAGGAACGGAACGACGTTAGTTACTTTGGTTAGGCGCGTTTTATTTGTATTTTTGCGTGGTCAGTTTTGACCCGTTCAAAAGTGGTCCAAGTGAACTGACCCAAGTGCAAAAGAAATACACGTAATAAAAACGTAAATGTCAACGAGACGTGTCTGTTTTTTTTAGAGAAATCGGATTCTACTTGTTGCAGAATCGATGAAGTCCCTAGTATGGAAGCGTTTTAAACTAGGCGAGGTTTTGAACATATCAAGACATGAAAGTATTCAAATAAAAAATTTGCTAACACATAGATATAAAAAGTGTTAAAATTAAATAAAAATACTGACTAATTAAATTAAATAAACGAATTGAAAAAAAAACAATGCACTATTTTGTATTCAACAACACTAATAAGAAAATGTCAGTTTTGGCAATTAACCACTTAAATAATTATTGAAAAGCAATGTTGCCACTTTACATTTTTTGAAAATAATTGATCAGAAGTTATTGTTTTTTATACATAAGATAAATTATTCTAAATTGAAAAAAATTAAAAGTATTACTACATTACTCATTTATAACCATTTAAAAGCAATTAAAATTGTTTTCAGAAAAGACCCAAATTCTATCAATATACCCTCCTTTTAAACTATAATTTTGGTTGACACCAACCCAATGACAAATCATTTCACCTGATAGGAAATGCCAGCTAACCTGTCACAAGGAATTTCATACTTCAAATGGCTTAGGCAATATACATATTAACAAAATTAGTTTATATTTTAATACCATCTACTATTTTTTTTTTAATTTACATTTTTCTTTTTTAATGTTACGAACAAGGATAACTATTAATTTCAATTCGAAATCCTTTTCATTTTCTTTTGTTTAAACCAACCCCTACTTACTTTTATATTTTATAACAAATTAATTCTATCCTATACAGGCTATAATAAATTTCAGAACAATATCTTTATATCAATTTTTTATTAAAATAATTTACATTCCCAAAAAATAGTTACATATTTCAAACACGTTTCTTATTTTTAATTATTTAAAAATCGTGATCGTAGAAGAAGTATTGTGTGCAACATGTGCTCAAAATACTTTTTCCACTCGCTTGATTTACGAACACTCGCCTAACGGTTCTTGTTCGCAAACTTCAGCGCTCACGTCAAAAACGTGTAATTAAAGTTTATTAATTTTTTATAAATGTATGTGAGTGTATTTTTTGGTTTACTTCCAAAATCGCCTGACATACATTTAGACACCCATCAGTTATTTTAGCGCGTGGTTCTACTGGCTGTGGTCTTGATTATTAAAAAAAAATTTGTCAAGGTAGCTTTTAAAAAAATATTGCTGACATTAAGAAATATCAAATAATGTATATGAAGTATGTAGAATGATCAAGATCGAACAATTTATTAATCGACATGTATTCTTTGAAAAAAAACACGACGAATTTGGATTATAGGTGAGTCAAAATGAATTACAGTAACCAGAAGGAGATTCGGAGCAATTTTGAAATATATCCGACTGTGGGAAAAACGATATAATAATTTACAGAATTGGGAAAATTAGAAACGAAAACCAGAACACCTGAAAACGTTCAGGACAATATGTATGTCCAATGTCATTCTAGATGTAAGGCAAGTTTTAACAATTAACAATAAGAGAATATCCGTGAGAAAAATATCCCAATTACACAATTTTCAAAAAGTTATTTGGATTGGTTTCTATAAGTTATTAAGTTTAAAGCATATAAAATACAAACATTTCAAAAAATAATGAATCATTCATTTGATCCAAGATTTTTCATGTCAGATAAATTGTTGGATCTGGCCAGACATCAGCCTAATTCGAGCCTAATTATGTCAAGACATATCGTATTAATGGATGAGTTAATAAGCATAACTGCAGGATTTGGGGTGATAAAAATCCAAGAGCGTTCAACAAATTTGAAAGGACGCTCCTAAAGTAAATGTCTGGTGTGGTGTATCTAAAACTAAAATATACGGCCCCTTTTTTTTCATGAAGCAACTATTAATTTAATTACAACAAGACGATAATATAAACACTGTATATTTTCAACAAGACATTACTCTTTAGTTGCTCGAAATTCATTATCGGATCATTTCGGTAATACATAGATAGGCCGGACTGGTCCATCCAGTATGCCTCTTATTCCCCGGACTTATTTATATGGGATTATGTTAAGAAGAGATACTATAACCTCAATTCCTATAAATTTTCAACAGTTACGAGATAACATAGTATTTTTTTTAATAACACCAAAAATGGTGCAAAGTGCGTTCAGAAATTTTTGGCTGAGAATTGTAAGTGCTAAAATACTTAATTAATTAGATTAATTGTAACAAAAAACAAAATCATTAAAATAACATTCCAATATTTACTCATAATACCTACTTGTATACTGTATTCATATGTAATCTATATTTATCAAAACTTTAATCTTAAATAACTCAATCAACTGAACTATTCCATAACTCCCCAGGTGCTTTGGCCAAGCCCTCCTCTTAGGGTCAAACTGGTCAGAATTTATTATCTTGTATAAATTACTGACTGTACTAAATCGATGACAGTCTGCCATACACCAACAGTGATGAAATGTTCACAATTGAAGAAATAAAACACATAATTAGTGAAATGAAAAGGGAAAGGCCACAGCATCGGATGCAATACCAAAAGAGCTGGTCGAAATCTTAAATGTAGTAAACCCAGATATCCTGCTAGAAACATACAACCAATGTCTTGAGAAAGGAATCTTTCCAGAAATATGGAAACGTGCAGACATGGTGTGGATACCTAAAAAAAAACAATGAAAAAAGGCCTATCAGCCTTCTCCCAACCATAGGGAAAGTTTTAGACAAGTTAATTGCAAAAAAACTAAACCTCCATTTAGAAAATACAGGAAACATAAGCCCAACCCAATATGGCTTCGGGGAAGGTTTCTCTACAACAGAAGCACTGCAGAAAGTTGTACAAATAATCAAGAGTAATAAAGCAGAGAAACTACACTCAGCTGTTATTACCCTAGATATATCCAACGTTTTCAATGCTGCTTGGACGCCAGCGATAAGGAAGATGCTAAGAAAAAAGAAAGTACCAAAAAACCTGGCGAGGATATGCACAAACTTCTTGGAAAACAGAGAGATAACAACAGGAAGCACCACAACAAAGATAAATAGAGGCTGCCCTCAAGGCTCTAGTCTGGGCCCTACCTTATGGATACTGCTAATGGAAGATTGGTTTGGCAAGATGGCTGAAGAGAATGCCCTAGAAGATACGGACCTAGCACAAGCTTTCGCGGATGCTCAAATCCTATCTCCGGTACCTTACTTAAAACCATAGAAAGCAAATGGAACCGTATATGGAAAATCTGTGAAAAATGGGCGGAAAATAATAAACTAAATTACAATGATACAAAAACCGAGATGATGTTCTTGCCATACAATAATACAAGGGTACCAAGACTTAAAATAAACGGATTACAGCTACAAGCAAAGAAAACTATAAAGTACCTTGGGCTCACGATAGATACGGGCCTAATTTTGCTATAAAACATCAAGCAAAAAAGATAAAAATTATCAAATATGACAAACAAGCTGTGCATCATTTCGAACAGACTATGGGGCAAAAACCCAGAGGTAATTAGACACATATACATAAACGCCTTAAAACCAATGATTTTATACGGCTCAGAAATATAGCGTAACAAAGTAAATGACACTAGAGTTGCTAGACAATTAAATGCAATCGAGAGACCATTCCTGAGAAGTATAACGAAAGCCTATAGAACAGCACCGACAGCAGCACTCAATGTCCTAGTGGGATGTTCTCCTTTACAAGCGGACGCGGAATCGAACTATAGAAGAGCGAAAACATACGCAAGAAAAACTTATTGTATATCACAATAACCATAGATTACACCCGCTCTAGCACATACGATTGCAAATATCTCCCAGAATATGAGCAGAGAAGAAATTTACACTAACGCGAGTAAGAAAGAAAACACAAACGGCATAGGAATTACTACGTATATAGAAGAGGTATGGACAGACTATACCTATAATATAAATACACAAACACATATAAATAACCTAGAGTTGATAGCAATAAAATTAGCAATAGACATTATCCAAACCAATATCCAACATCTAACTGGACAAACAATAAAGATCTACACAGACTCTCAAAACGCGATGCACTGGATAACAAAATATTATCCAAGAAACATAACGGCGGTAGAAATACAGAAAACAATATACGAACTTAGTAAAAACAACATAAATAAAGCTAAGAGAAACGCAGAAGGTGCAAAAAGAGCTCATGATTTAGCAAACAGTATAAGCGAAAACCAAGCATATGATAAAGTAAATGATGATAGATACACAATTAAAAGAAAAAGAAAGGACAAGGCAATGGACGTCTGGCAAAGGATGTGGGAAAACGGGAATACTGGAAGAAAGGCCTATAATTTGATAAAAACAGTGAAAAATTACTTGCCTTCACTAAACTGGAAAGCAGTCCAGCTTATCACAGGCCATGGTAATATGAAGGCATACTACACCAGGTTCAATTTAAGAGATATAGATGATCTTTGTGAGTGTGGTTTGGGTTCAGAAGATCAAGAGCATATAATAAATACATGCAGTATACCCAATAGAGTTAATGCAAAAGAAATTCCCAAAAAGAAATTAAGAAAATAAGGATTAACCTAACCGCTAAACAATATAAACCTTAAGAATACAGATCTAATAACATCAATAAACGAATGGGCAAATAACATGATTACAGATGATGATGTGGCAGAATGATCTCTGTGGGGTAAAAAATATTGGAAAAATTATATTAAAAGTGTAAATAATGTAAGAAGATATAAAATAATATGTAGTTTGTAAAAGAGACATAAAAGATGTATGATAAATAATTCATGTAATAACAATGTATGCTAAAAATGTAAATAAATAATGCTGTAAATAAATAGTAAAGATGTACTAATTAATATTAATCCTTCCCTTTCCCTATAATTGGATCTACATAAACCGTTGATTTTTGGAGTGCGAAGTTGGATGGGGGTTCCCTCGACAGTCTTTTTAATAAATATTGGATAGAAACATGCCTTATGCCGAAAGGGCGTCAGCCACTCTTGTTCAAAACTCAGTACATGTACTAAATCGATTATTTTATAATTTAAATAACTTCTCGAATCAACACGATATTAAAATAATCATTTGATTTTTTAACGTCTCTTTTAAATACACATTTATTAAAATACAATCCGAAAAGAACATTGTCAATGCATCTTTGACCATTATCCTTGATCGAATTGACAATGCTTATAAAAATCAATCATCGATTCTATTCTATCAATTATAATGTGAATGCGCATAATATGTTTATTTTAAACCACAACCAGTGGTAAATGCTTACATTTAAAACTTGTGAAGCAAAATTGGGAGCATTGACCCAATTAGTGAGAATTCCGTATTCAAAAATATTTTTCTAATTATTTTTTATATTTTTATAGGTGTGATCTATAAATTTATTAAACTTTAGAATTTAATATTAGTACCTGGACGACCCAGCTTTGTTTGTTTATCATATTTTTTCCTATGTTTCCTTATTTTTCCATTTCATCCTATTTTTTTCTGTTTAACATTATTTTTTCCTGTTTTCCATAATTTTTAGCTATTTTTTACTATTTCTCCTTATTTTTCATATATTTTCCATATAATTCATTACTTTTCACTATTTCTCCATATTTCTCCCTGTTTTTAATTATTTTTTCCTTTTTTTCAGTACTTTTTACTAGTTTTCCTGTTTTTTCCTATTTTTTCCATATTTTCCTGTTTTTCATAATTTGTCCGTATTTGTCTCTATTATTCGCCATTTTTTCTTGTTTTCCCCTTTTTTGCCTATTTGTCCTTAATTTTCCCCTATTTGTCTCTATTTTTCACTAATTTCACTATTTTGATCTATTTTTTACTATTTGACCCAATTCTTTATAATTTTTCTCTTTTTCCCTTTTTTTTTCATTATTTTTCTGTTTTCCCTATTTTTCTCTAATTTCTATATTTTTCAATGTTTGTCCCTATTTTCCCTGGTTTTTTCTTATTTTTCACTATTTTCCCATGTTTCCCTATTTTTCTCTATTATCCCTATTTTTCAATATTCTTCCGTATTTCTCCATGTTTTTCACTATTTTCCCATGTTTCCCTATTTTTCTCTTTTATCCCTATTTTTCAATATTCTTCCGTATTTCTCCATGTTTTTCCCTAATTTATCTATTTTTCACTATTTTCACTATTTTCCCATTATTTTGCCTATTTTTCTCTAATTTTCCTATTTCTCCCTATTTTGCTGTATTTTCCTCTATTTTTCCGCATTATTCCCTGTTTTCCCCATTTTTATCTATATTTCGCTATTTTTTCATATTTTTTCTATTTTTCCTATTTATTTCTAGTAAAGGAGCTATAGGACTTCCTCCGCATTCCCCATGTTAAATTCTATAAGAAATCGCTAAGGCTAAAAATAGCAAAAATTGGCCAAATCAAGGTCATTCGTTACTTTAGGTCTCTTAGATGCGTCAGGTCTGACAGCTTCACCAGAGAGCGCTGTCAGAGCAGAGGGGCCTGACAGACCTGAAGTACTACTCAAACGGTCTTCAGGTCCCTCAGATGCGTCACGTCTGACAGCCCCAATTCTGTGCATGTGTGCGGAAAATCTGCCTGCCATGATTCAATTTTAAACGTTGGTAAGTGACGGAATATGCCCTGGTTACTTTATAGTCATTAATATGTGGGACACGACTTGGCAAAATGGAATGGATTAAAGTATAATGATTTGTGGACATTTCTACAAATTTTTTCCAATTAATTTCCCAATTTCCCAGTCTCTTGTACAGTCTTATTAGGTGGTTTATAGATCGAGACTAATGTTAAGGTTGTATTGTTCAATAAACACAGCACATGATTCAATTAAATTGTTATGATTTTGGTTTATATTTATTATTTTAAAAGTGATGTTTTTTTAAATTAAAATGACAACACCCCCTTTGCCGTCTTTTTTTCTCTTTGAATGGAATTATAGCCCTGGATATTAATAATTTCATTAGGCTTAATCCAGGTTTCTCAGAGAAACAGAATGTCAAAAGGGTTTTGGAAAATTAAATTTAATAAATCTGGTTTGCGTTTATTTATAGATAAGATACTCCATTGAAGAATTTTTAATGGTCTAGTATTAATATTCATCTAATATAGAGGCAATGTAATCCCTAGTGGGTAAGTCTTCGGAAGTTTTAGCTCTAGTACCGTCCTGCTGGACATTTGGAGAGAAGTTAGAATTGATGAAGTTGTAGATATTTTCTCGAAAGGGATTGGGGATAATTGTAGAATTTTCTAGTTTGTTTATTTTGTTGGTTCAAGCGGGAGTAGGAGTTCCGGGGGAAGTACTGGCTTTACGTTTTTTGGGTGAAGTTTGTGTTTTAGGTTTATGCAACATATAAGTAGGATGTGTGAGTAGCGGTTGTGGATTTTGTGTAAGTGGGGGAAAATTTTGTAATTTATTGTGAACTGCAAATCTATTGTTGGATGTTATTTTGGAATATGACGGATTGTTTACTATGTTCTCAGCTTCTTTAAAGAAAATATTACGGAAGGTCAGCTTTTTTTTAATGTTATGTTGTTGTTTTTACTAGAGACGGTCTTTTGATATTGCAAAAATTTTCGGATGAAGTGCAATCAGTATTGTTATTATATGTTTCACTACAAGTTTTACATCTAACTGTTTTTGATTTACATACTTTAGCGGTATGGCCAGATCTTAGGCAATTGTAGCATTGCACAACTGGATGAATGTAAGGATCTACGGAGAATGATGATAAATTAATTTTAACTTCGTTAGGTATGAAGTTACCTTCGAAAGTAATAATAATTAATTGTCGATCAACAAATTTTATTGTGCCATTATCTTATGTAGTTTTTCTTTTCATCCTTTGTACTTTAGTGATCTTAGTGTTATCGCATTGAATATTGTTTAATAGAATGTCTTCAGATAAAACGGTATCTACCCATCTTATTAGACCTTTACGGTGATTATAAAAAGTGGATATGTATGCTACCAAGTTATTTTATGTAATAACTTCGTGTCCTACCAAAGAATTTGCAATCACAACTTTTAAAAATAACATTTACCTTGCTCACTTACACTGAAGCAATAGCTATCTTTCTTTAAAGTGTCAAAATAACCTATTTTCATCGGAAATAATCTACTAATATTTTTGTCTAAATGTTCTACAAAAACAAAGAAAGGTCCTTGATCGGTTTTGGTGTATTTATTCTTTAAATCAAATGAATTTAAATCTTTATGTGGGCTATTCGCAATATCCATTATATCTGGCCGCCCTTGTCTGTATTCGGGTGGAGCCCATTTTGGCACAGCGATCAGTTATACCCGAATTTAATCCTTTGTCACTTATAAAGGTGTGGCCTTTCTGGGCGCAAAGGCTGGATTAAGGGTTCTAAGAAAATGAAATAGGGTTATCTAAATATTAAATATTTTTTAGTAATCGCTTGAATTTTGGGTTATTCTTAGATACAGTTTAAATAAAATTATTTTGAAATGATTGGTTTTATGAATGGGGTTCCCATCTTTTTTAACGTAAAATCAACGGTTAACTTTATATTTGGCTTGGAGGGCTATAAATAAAAACCTATATGCATTATACAGAAAAAAATTTAAATAAAAGTTGTAGAGAATATTTTTATCAACAGTAAAAACACAAGAGCTTTTTTTTATCGGATAAATTTCTCTTTGTAAAGAAAAATTTTGCCAATCAGTAATTTTACGAGAAAAACTGACATGAAAAAATCGCGAGACCGAAGATCGAGCGATTTGCTAAATGTCAGTTTTTCGAGCAAAATTACAGATGGAAAAATTTTGAGTTTAAAAGAAATTTATCCTTAAAAAAAAGCTTGAGTGTTTTTTGGCAAGATTAATAACAGAATATAGAATGAACAACAACAATAATTATCATTTCATTATTACTATTATTAGGTACTCTTTTTTAATAATTTTTATTATTTTATTATTCATCTTCCATATTTCTATATTAACAAAACAAATAATTATAACTGACAGAACTAACGTTAAAGTAACGTTCCGACGCGATTCACAGCTACTAGATATAGTCTGATTATGAGGAACAGGCATTTTTATCACGATAAAAAAGGATGCACCTTTTGATCGCTGTCAAACTGACAAAACTGTCATCATTAAATGACACATTTTATATAGGAGTTAATTTATCAACAGAAAAAACACAAGAGCTTTTTTTTATCGGATAAATTTTTCTTTGTTACGAAAAATTTTGCCAACCAATAATGGACCCCGCAAAATCCTTATGGAAATTGGGTCTTGGTGGATTTGTTTTAATTTTTGATAAGATGTAGTTCATGGAATTCTAAACATACGTTAACATTGCGCCAACCCCCAAACATAAACAGTTTTTTTGCTAGGGGGGGGCTTAAATTCACATATTTCCCATAATGGACTATTTATTTTTGAAAATATTTTGAAATATTTTATTCTAGTTTATATTGAATAACAGTGTTCTTAATAAAATATAAATAACCCCCACCCCACATATTTAACCCCAACCCCTATTTAAAAAAGTAAAAAAATATTAATTGCTGACTCACTTCAATCATTATAAGAGAATGTTTTAATAAGTTCAAAATATCGGTGGATTTTTCTGAATTTTTAGTATGATATAGTACATTTGATTTTGACCAAAAATTGATCGAGTGCCAATCATCAAAAATGAACGGTTTTTCTGCTAGAGGGGGTTACATTTACACTGTACTCATAATAGACTATTTATTTGTAAAGCAATATTTTGAATTACTTTATTCTAATTTATATTGAATAATTCTTTTTTGTAAAAAAATTATAACCCTCTCTCACATTTAAATTAATAAAAAATAGTGATGGCTGGTTTCCTTCAAAAATCATACCGAAGTTTTTAATAAGCTCAAAATATCGGTGCATTGTGGTGACTTTATAGTTATAGTCCATTTGATTTTGACCAAAAATTGATTATACCATATAAATGAACAGTTTTCACCTACGTTGTATTCACAATTTAATATAATAGTAGACCATTTATTTTTAAAGATGGCAATAATATTTTTAAATGGTTTAACAGTTATTAGAGTGTAAAAATTTTTTTTTTGTTTTTTTTTTTGTTTTGCAATATTTAATATACATGAACCATTTTAAAATATTGTTAGAGCCCTTAAAAATAAATGGTCTATTATGAACAAAGTGTGAATGTAACCCCCCCATAGCACAAAAACCGTTCATTTCTGATGATTGGCACCCAATCAATTTTTGGTCAAAATCAAGTGGACTATATCATACTAAAAATTCAGAAAAATCCACCGATATTTTAAACTTATTAAAACATTCCCTCATAATTTTTAAAGTGAGTCCGCAATTAATATTTTTTATTTCTATAAATAGGGGTTATATATTTTTTAAGAACACTGTTATGCAATATAAACTACAATAAAATATTAAGGATTTTGCGGGGTCCTTTAAAAATTAGAGATATAAAAATTTTGAGTTTAAAAGAAATTTATACTTGAAAAAAAAGCTTGAGTGTTTTTTGGCAAGATAAATTAACGACAGAATATAAAATGAACAACAACAATAATTATGTTGATACAATTAAATTATTTCATTATTACTATTTTTAATAATTTTTATTATTTTATTATTCATCTTGCATATTTCAATATCAACAAAACAAATAATTTTAACTGACAGAACAAACGTTAAAGTGACGTGCCGACGCGATTCACAGCTACTAGATATAGCCTGATTATGAGAAACAGGCATTTTTATCGCGATAAAAAAGGATGCAACGTTTTATTGCTGTCAAACTGACAAAACTGGCATCATTAAATGACACATTTTATACAGGAGTTAATTTGTCTACAAAAAATGATCTCTACTATTTTTCTCGTACGATGCACGATGCACGAGACTTCACAAAAAGGTGTATTTCAAAATGGCGGCTGACGCTCGTGTCACTCGGTCCTGCTAACTTGAATTTACTTTCAAGGGACACCCATGAACATGTTTCAACAATAAAATCTCTTCTGTAGAAGATTGCAGAAAAATGAGAGGGTAATCCCACCCAACTTTCCGAACACTCCTAGTAAAGTAATTGTTTAATCGATTATTTTAGTTTTTCTGTATCAAAATACATTAATAAAATTAGTTTACAAAAATTAAAAAAAACTAATTTTTTTGTAAAATTTTTTTTTGACTTTATAATTTTGTATAATTTCTACAAGTATTATTTCAAAATTATGAAATATTTCACATATAATGTACTTTTTGATCCCTTCCAGATGTAGTTTTTTTCATTT
The DNA here is from genome assembly GCA_963243735.1 of Neocrepidodera transversa. Lineage (NCBI taxonomy): Eukaryota > Metazoa > Arthropoda > Insecta > Coleoptera > Chrysomelidae > Neocrepidodera > Neocrepidodera transversa. Next base: position 35,192,241 of record OY725341.1, read on the forward strand.
GTTTTACCATTTACGATAAAACAAAAGGAAAAAAAAATTTTTGTTTTATTTTGGTTATAATAAGTACAATGTTTAATTCGAAGAGACTAAATTATTTTCTAAATTTAGTTTTATATTACCTATCGAATGGTATAAATCCCATTTTAATATCTTTAATAATTTTAGTTATTAATTTTTTTTAAACGTATAATTTTCAAAAAAAAAATTATGAATTCTACAATTTTTTGAATAAAATTTTGAAAAAAATCACAATTATAGAGTTTTTACTACAAATTTAATGTTTCTTTTTTTAATCTTTAATATCAATCTTAAAAACAAATAAAAACTTTTTTGGATAATTTTAAAATCAATAAATAATTAATATCTCATTCAATTTTATTCAAAATGGGAAACAGACCTTTTTTTGGTCTTCTGGATCAAAATGCATTGATAAGGTAGTTTAAAAAACTAAAAAAAAAAATTTTTTTTTCAAAAATTCATGGGTAAATCCATTGAATTGTTTTAACAGGCAGTACTTTTGGATCATTTTCGGATATGCTATTTACTTTTTTCATTTATTTTATACGTATTGATAAGACGAAATTACAAAAAATTTAAAAAAAATCTTTATTTTGGCTATAATAATTACAATTCTAAATTCTAAGAAACTAAAATACATTTTAAATTTAGAGTTTTATTTTATCTTTAGAATGGTGCAAATCCCAGTTCAATAATTTTTTTTAAATTTTTAATATCAAAATTTAACTAAAAAATAATAATTTAATAAGGCTAAAAATTGCTTAAAAATTAAAAAAAAACTAGCGGCGAAACTATACGGAACTCGAAAAAAAATAAAGACAAAATTTGTAGAAAATTTTATGTTCTACAATTTTGATTTTTTGTAAATTTTCATAAAAATCCATAATTTTGTCACAAAATCTAAAAGTCGCAAATGTCTATATACATTATTTTCACGCCCTCTAGCGACGAAACTATGAGGAATTCAAAAAAACGGTAATGACAAAATGTGTAGAAAATTGTATGTTCTACAACTTTCTACAACTTTCATATCTTGTAATTTACTTATAGCAACTGTCACTTCCGGTTGTCCGATTTATTCGACCGTCACTTCCGGTTGTCCGATTTATTCGACCGCTACGAAAATCTAATTTTAGATTCTTGGAGCTGGCCCTTTCGGGGAGATGTATGTAAACGAAAAATTTCGTCTGAATAGAGCTTCCATTCCTCTATGTAATCAGCTAATATTTGTTCGTGGCCGCCTATTCTCAACCCCCGAAAAAAAATATTGAAATTTGTTCGACCGCTACGAAAATCTACTTTTCGATTCTTGGAGCTGGCCCTTTCGGGGCGATGTATGTAAACGAAAAATTTCGTCTGAATAGAGCTTCCATTCCTCTATGTAATCAGCTAATTTTTGTTCGTGGCCGCCTATTCTCAACCCCCTAAAAAAAAATTTGAAATTTATTCGACCGCTACGAACATCTAATTTTAGATTCTTGGAGCTGGCCCTTTCGGGGAGATGTATGTAAACGAAAAATTTTGTCTGAATGATCCTTCCATTTTTCTATGTAATCATCTACTTTTTGTTCTTGGCCGCCTATTATCAACGCAACAAAAAATGTAAACAAATTAATAAAACGAGAAATTTTGTATGAGTAGACCCCAAATCGACAGAATGAATTTGTGAAATTATTTGACCGTGGTGGAATAGTGTCACTTGGAGTTGGTCGGCCGTGAGCGAATATTACTTTGGTTTAAGCTTGGAGCTGGCTGACCGGGTGCTAACATCACCGACGTCAGTTTAGGACAACAGCTTTGAAAACTTACGGCTTAGATCCAGCTTGGTATTACTTTCCGGGCCATACGTGGGACGCAATGTTAAAATACACAAGATGTGAATTAGAACTACTTAAAGATGAGGATATGATCATGTTTATTGAACAAGGCATAGGAGCTGGAATATCCGTTTGCAGCAGTCGATTTTCAAAAGCAAACATCGCGTATATGACGGATTTTAATCCTGCTAAAGCCTTAAAGTATTTACTATATCTTGATATGAATAATCTCTATGGCAAAGCGTTGTATGAACTTCTTCCATATATATGTTTTCAGTGGGGCGATACAAACATCGATGTAACCAGTTTTGCTAATGAGGCTGATGAGGGATATATTCTCGAAGTAGATCTAGATTATTCACGACATCTCCATGATCTCCACAAAGATTCCCCAATTTGTTCTGAACGTTTAAAACCATCAAAATCAAAATTTAAAAAATGAATGCCCACCTCAGGTTTCATAGTAGAAAGATTTTTGATTAAGAGTTGATAGCCATTGAATTACAAAAAGCGTTAATTTTTAATAAACTTCTGTACGTAGGTATGACTATTCTTGATCTATCTAAAATTATAATCCATGATTTTCATTATGGTTATATGTTTCAGAAATTAACGACTGAGGCATGTAAACTTATGTACTCAGATACTGACAGCTTTATTTATGAACTTAGATGTAACAACGTGTATGAAAATATTACTAAATCTGACATTCATAAATTCGACACTAGTGATTATCCTTCATATAATATTTATGGTATTCCTTGCGTTAACAAGATGGTCCTGGGACCCATGAGACTAACGGTAAAATTATGACACATCTTGTTGGTCTCAGATTCAAAATGTATTCATTGAAAGTTCAAGGTGGTAAATGCGTTAAAAAATCTAAGGACGTTAAATCCAACGTTGTTAGGAAGAAAATAACTTTTGAAGGTTATTTATCGTGTTTAAAAGACTTTAAAAAATCTGATGTGGCCAGCACATGACCTCTCGCCATTATTGAATCAAAAATTTACAGGTTGGCACAAAAAAGTATGAAAAAAAATTATATTTTTGTAAATCTGGCAACAATGGTAAAAGTTTTGAAAATTTTAATGAGATGAAAATAAACTGTAGGTTATACAAAATATATGTGTAAAACTTTATTGCCGTTTTGTATAATAATGGCGTCATCACCCATAGCAACTGCCACTTCCGGTTGTGCGATTGGCACCAAAATCTAATCAGATCTAATCCAGGGTATCAGAATCCTGTATACAAAATTTCAAATTTTTTTATTCAGTAGTTTTTGAGTTATCGTTACTACAACATCCATCCAAACACACACACACACACACACACACACACACACACACACACACACACACACACACACACACACACACACACACACACACACACACACACACACACACACACACACACACACACACACACACACACACACACACACACACACACACACACACACACACACACACACACACACACACACACACACACACACACACACACACACACACACACACACACACACACACACACACACACACACACACACACACACACACACACACACACACACACACACACACACACACACACACACACACACACACACACACACACACACACACACACACACACACACACACACACACACACACACACACACACACACACACACACACACACACACACACACACACACACACACACACACACACACACACACACACACACACACACACACACACACACACACACACACACACACACACACACACACACACACACACACACACACACACACACACACACACACACACACACACACACACACACACACACACACACACACACACACACACACACACACACACACACACACACACACACACACACACACACACACACACACACACACACACACACACACACACACACACACACACACACACACACACACACACACACACACACACACACACACACACACACACACACACACACACACACACACACACACACACACACACACACACACACACACACACACACACACACACACACACACACACACACACACACACACACACACACACACACACACACACACACACACACACACACACACACACACACACACACACACACACACACACACACACACACACACACACACACACACACACACACACACACACACACACACACACACACACACACACACACACACACACACACACACACACACACACACACACACACACACACACACACACACACACACACACACACACACACACACACACACACACACACACACACACACACACACACACACACACACACACACACACACACACACACACACACACACACACACACACACACACACACACACACACACACACACACACACACACACACACACACACACACACACACACACACACACACACACACACACACACACACACACACACACACACACACACACACACACACACACACACACACACACACACACACACACACACACACACACACACACACACACACACACACACACACACACACACACACACACACACACACACACACACACACACACACACACACACACACACACACACACACACACACACACACACACACACACACACACACACACACACACACACACACACACACACACACACACACACACACACACACACACACACACACACACACACACACACACACACACACACACACACACACACACACACACACACACACACACACACACACACACACACACACTAACACACACACACACACAGACATCGTCGAGAAAATATTAAAATCGTATTCTAGGGACCCCAAAACGTGTTTATCCATTGAAAACTCACTACCCAATTTTTAGCATGATTCCTATACCTCTCTTATCTGAAGGGCGAGAGGTAAAAAGGAGGAAAGTCAATGGTCAATTCATTCCTATAATCAAAACGTCTTTAGCATACAACAATCAAAACTCGCTTTAAGCGCCCGCGATGATAAAATATATTTAATGCATGATTCGTTTGACACCCTACCACGGGGGAATTCAGTATAAATCAAGTAGACGCATTCTTTGCTGAATACATGTGGGAGACAAACAATCCGTCTAGTTCGTGCTCGAAACGATAACGATTGTGTCACATGAGAAAAATACCGGTACTGTTGCAGCGCCAGTGATGTCGAATACCACCGTAAAAGTAATTATTAGTAGACTTGAACTTAAAATTAAACACATATATCCGTGCGATGAGATAAAGGAACTTATGAAAGCAATACAAAAGGATACGCCTATGTTGATTCCGTTCAGGAAATGGGAATTGAATGAGTTGTCGGCAATTACGAAGGGTTCAACACAAGAACTCTGGTCTGTAAAGTGAAACGTCCTCGCTACATAATTGTTTGTTTCCAAACGAATAAACAAGATGTTGTGTCAGCTGATTCTACAGCCTTTGATAATATTAATAATCAAAGCATTCTACTGTCTTAAAACGGTGAATACTATACGCTAACGAACGGAACATACGGAAACTGGCCCTCGGTTAAAATGTTTGATACTTTTAAAAAATGTGTTAGTAATATTTTATTTGATGTTACAAGGTACTCCTGTCAGATCAATAATAAAAATGTTGATTTAAATTTCAAGTTTCTCAGTTTGTTGATGTTGCCTTAGTAACTTTAAAACACGCGCATTTTTAAAAGTTCGATGTAAACACGTTGAAGCGTGCTTTAAGTAAGTAATAGAGGATACCAATAAAACAATATTTATAATGTACAGGGTGGTTAAAAAAATTCTCATGCCAAAGTTATACAGATCTGGTAAAATTTTTAGGAAACATAGGTAATTTGTAATGAGGGGAAGAAGAATGTGTTTAGGCAATGATTCAATGGGTAAAAATAAGACGAAACATTGACTCCACCACTCTGAGGATAACGTGTTGGCTAGAGCGATGTGCTCGCGGCTGGCTTCACTTTAAATTATATTTATTTAGTAATTTATAACCTGCGGACAAGGGTATTTGCGGCTGATTCTAAATAGCTGGTTAGTTTTAAAATAAGAAAATATTTTCTAATTTTTAGAATTATTGGATATGCTTACATTTTCAGCCATAATGGCTCTTAGAAATAAAATAAATATTCTTAAAAAAAATAATTCCTAATAAATAAAATAATAAATACTCAAAAATAAAAGTAGATTCTAAAAAATAATATTGTGAAAAATAGAAAATTACTGAATTAAGGGTTTAATTAAACCAAGAAGGTGTGCATATAATCTGAGGACCCAAATTCAGATTTAATATTTGGTACCTGAACAAGAATATGTAATCTGAGGACTAATCGTTTTTGAAAAAACCGGTAATCTGAGGACCGCGATTTAAATAACATTTATTATTTATTTTCATTTTTATCACCGCTGCATATGACTTATACAGAGTTATTTAAAAAATAATAAAATTCAAGAAAACATATTTCGTGTACAATGATAAAAAATATACAGGGTGGCTACTCGTAAATAGTAGACGCTATAAAGACTGTTAAATGGGAAAAATGTGCGAAATATAAAAATATACAAAACGATTTTTCGAAATCTATAATATTCCTATCAGTTCCGGAGTTAAACGACAAAATTCGAATTAGTCGAAAATCGTTTTCTTGCTAAAGCTGTTATTATACAACATTTGGGATAACTTTATTAAAAGTTTTTGTTGTATTCTAAGATCGTTATAAACTGCCATAGTTAAATTTTAATAGTACTAAATCGCTTTGACTACTACATTCAACAATAATCACACTTGATTATACAGTGACGTTTTGCCCGATCAAGAAGTGAACAATACATGACATACGTGGTTTTACGTATTTTTTGAGGGGGAGACAATAATACACCTGCTAGTGGCATTGGACCTAGAGCATTACTAAGATATTTGGTATTGTAATATTTAATAAATAAATAATTAAATAGGATTTCCTGATATCTTAATGTAGTATACTTCGAACCACAACAATGAATTTAAATAAAATAGGCAGGTCCGTATTTAAAAAATAAAGTTGATGGTCGCCCCGAAGAGACAAAACGTCACAGAATAATCAAGTTATATCATTGAATTTAGTATTCGAAGCGATTTAATAATATTAAATAAAATAGATAGGTCCGTATTTAAAAAGATAAAGTTGATGGTAGCCCCGAAGAGAAAATACGTCAGATTTAAAATTTACCTATGGCAGTTTATAACGAGTTAGAATACAACAAAAACGTTTACGTTTAATAAAGTTATCCCAAATTTTGTATAATAACAGAGCTTTGGCAAAAAAAAACGATTTTCGACAAATTCGGATTTTGTCGTTTAACTCCTGAACCAATAGTAATATTTTAGATTTCAAAAAATCGTTTTGTCTATTTTTATATTTCGCACATTTTTCCCTATTTAACCGTCTTTCTAGCATCTACCGTTTACGAAATAGCAATACTGTCCCTATTAAAAAGTAACCACCCTGTATACTCCTTCTAAAATCTTCGCACTGCAATTTATTATTTGTGCAAGTTATAAACTCTTTAAATACCGGAACGTATAATGTTATTATACTTTCAAGAAATTTGAAATATTGGGAAATTTCGTAATTTTTACCTGCTTTTATTTGGTCCTCAGATTTCATGTCATAAAGGGATTTAGTCCTGAGTTTATATACTTCCGCTAGCCAAATCTCTTGTAGAGTGATAATCAGAAGTCGGCTAAAGCTGAATTCGATCTGGCACGATAAACTCTCAGAGACCATCCGTGTATTTCCCCAACCCCCGACGCAGATCCGATGCGCTACGATAAATTACAATTGTTTTTATAAATACGTATACCAAAATCATTGTATATAGACTTCCTAGTAGGATACTCTTATGGAGACTACGTTGGACCGAGATGGAGATGGCAGCACTTGTATTTGGAGACCAGCTTGCTATTAAGGGACATAATCGCTTGTCGAGGGTTGGATCCGCTGACCTTGAACAATTATTTAAATACCTAGGTTTCCCTTTTTGGGTCAGGTCAGATCCGCATTATATTATTTTATTTTGTATTCAGTTGTGTTGTTTGGTTGATTATAGGGTTAGTTATTTTATAGTTTTGGACAGCGGATAGTTAGACGGCTAGAAAATATTATTTTTAAAAACCTTTAAAATTGGGAAAAAGTTGATCATGAATCGTGCCTTGTACATGGGAAATACAATCTAAATTTATTATTAAGAACATTAACATAAATATTGTAAAACTATTTCTATTTTAATGAAAACTCGTACAGGGACAAAAAATGTAAAATTATCAATCTTACAGCATACTTAGGTAATAACATATTTTTGAGATTTTATACAGTGTTCGGCAACCTCTGTCGTAGTTCTATAACTCTTATTGTGTAAAACTTACAGATTTATTTGAAAGTTATCTATTAATGGTGCTTAAAGTAAATATTTTAATATTATTTTCATGTATACAGGGTGAACACGAATTTTTTTTAAAAAATAAGTTTTAAAATTACCAATATACAAAGACATTAGACTGTAGATTTTTTTAAACTCAGTTTTAAATTTGTATTATGTACAGGGTGGTCTAAAATACATTTGACATTCCAAAAACTTTCATTACAGTTTTTTTCAAATAAGTATTCATCAATGGATACTGAATTTTTTGCCCTTCAACTCTGCTATTTACTCTCCGTAAATTAGAATTGTTATTTATACTATCCTTTTATTAAAAGCGTGTAAAATTTGTATCATTAAAACAATAGCATTGTTTATTATGATAAGGATACTTGATTAATTATCTAGTTTTGATCCAAAGCGATAACAGCCTATACTTAGATTTTTACCAAAAATGTGTTTTTTCTCATTTGCCTAGGTTACTAATGGACCACCATGTATACATGAAAATAATTTTAAAATATTTGCTTTTAACCACCATTAACAGATACCTTTCAAATAAATCTGTAAGTTTTACACAATGAGTGTTGTAGAACTACGAAAAAAATATAAGTATAGTGCAGATCTTTATTTTGAGACGCCCTGTATAAATCGAAACAAATTTAAATTGTACTCATAGACCTGCATCTACCTACATATAAAACACTTTTTATAGTTTTTCACATATATGGTGAGCTACCCTGTATATATTTAATATAAGAAAATACATTAAATGATAAAAACGCAATAAATGTTTTAATTAATAAAAGAAAATTTAGAATTCAAAGTTCCAAAATTTATATTTTGAATTTGAAAATTTAATTTTATATGTTATGCTTTTAATTTTTACTTTCCGATTTCACATGATTAAAACTTTAAACTTTGGCCATTGTTGCCAGATTTATCAAAAAGTTATTAATTGTTTTCATATTTTTTTAAATTGCCAAAATTAACCATTTTAATTAAAAATTACAGATTATCAAAGTTGTAGAACATAAAATTTTCTACACATTTTATCGTAATTGTTTTTTCGAATTCCGCATAGTTTGCGGCTAGAGAGCGTGAAACAAATATATACATACTTTAGGGCATTTTATTAGATTTTAAGCCAAAATTATGCATTTTAATGAAAAATTATAAGATCCCAAAGTTGCAGAACATAATATTATTAATTAACTTGGCTAAATGTTAATATTAAAAATTAAAAACAATACAATGAAATTTGAAAAAAAAACTTTAAAATTGTATTTTTTTTCAAATTTTTGTTACAAAAATTGCTCAAATTGCTTAAATTTTATTTTTATATTTTTACAAATTTTGTATTTACTTTTTTTATAATTCCGCATAGTTTCATCGCTAGAGGACGTGTAAAAATATATATGTAGACTTTTGCGCCTATTTGTTAGAGAACATTGAAAATATTATTTTAATAAAGAAATGCGCTGAATTAAAAATGTTCTTTTATCAGAAGAATAATTGATTAATAATTTTAATCTCCAATTTTTTGTAATTTTTTAGAACTTTCAGAAAGATAATTAAATTTATCAAATGTTTACTAAGATTAGTTTATTAGTTTCTTTATGAATATTTCTTTTTACCTCTCGCCCTTCAGGTAAGAGAGGTATAGGAATCATGCTAAAAATTGGGTAGTGAGTTTTCAATGAATAAACACGTTTTAGGGTCCCTAGAATACGATTTTAATATTTTCGCGATGATGTCTGTGTGTGTGTGTGTGTGTGTGTGTGTGTGTGTGTGTGTGTTTGGATGGATGTTGTAGTAACGATAACTCAAAAACTACTGAAAAAAAAATTTGAAATTTTGCATACTGGATTCTGATACCCTAGATTAGATCTGATTAGATTTTGGTGCCAATCGCACAACCGGAAGTGGCAGTTGCTATGGGTTATGACGCCATTATTATACAAAACGGCAATAAAGTTTTACACATATATTTTGTATACCATATAGTTTATTTTCATCTCATTAAAATTTTCGAAACTTTTGCCATTGTTGCCAGATTTACAAAAAAATAATTTTTTTTCATTCTTTTTTGTGTCAACCTGTAAATTTTTGATTCAAAAATGGCGAGAGGTCATGTGCTGGCCACATCAGATTTTTTAATTTGGGAAAGAAATTCAGAAATGTTTATACAAAATATTGTTTCGTTTATGTACAACATAAAAACGTTTGTTTTATTTTATCTTTTATTACCTCTCGCCCTTCAGATAAGAGAGGTATAGGAATCATGCTAAAAATTGGGTAGTGACTTTTCAATGGATAAACACGTTTTGGGGTCCCTAGAATACGATTTTAATATTTTCGCGATGATGTCTGTGTGTGTGTGTTAGTGTGTGTGTATGTTAGTGTGTGTGTGTGTTAGTGTGTGTGTGTTAGTGTGTGTGTGTGTTAGTGTGTGTGTTTGGATGGATGTTGTAGTAACGATAACTCAAAAACTACTGAATAAAAAAATTTCAAATTTTGCATGCAGCATTCTGATACCCTAGATTAGATCTGATTAGATTTTGGTGCCAATCGCACAACCGGAAGTGGCAGTTGCTATGGGTGATGACGCCATTATTATACAAAACGGCAATAAAGTTTTACACATATATTTTGTATACCCTATAGTTTATTTTCATCTCATTAAAATTTTCGAAACTTTTGCCATTGTTGCCAGATTTACAAAAAAATATTTTTTTTTCATACTTTTTTGTGTCAACCTGTAAATTTTTGATTCAAAAATGGCGAGAGGTCATGTGCTGGCCACATCAGATTTTTGTCATTATAATATTGTTATTTTTGGATGTGTATGAAATGTTTCATAATTTTCAATTATTATAAAATAACTGTTGTTTGTACACCTTATACTATTAATTTTACAGAAAATTTCACACTTGATAAAAGTTTCTAAATCTAATAAACTTAATAAATTGATATCAAAGATATACAGGATGAAATTAAGAGTATGTATGATTTCAAAATAACTTTTGTTTGTATCTCGTGTACTATTAATTTTAGAGAATATTAAAAATATTCATTAAAATTTTTATCAGAATTGATTAAACAATTACTTTACTAGGCGAGTGTTCAAAAAGTTGGGTGGGATTACCCCCTTTTTATTTTGTTATTTCATTTACTAATAAAACGTCTCTTTCAGGTTCTTATATTTTAAGGCTTCAATTTTATTAATACAAAGTTCTTTTAGTATCTTTCAGATTTTTAGTATTGGATCATAAATTCCCTTAATCACTTTCTTGTTCATATTTTGAAATATTGTTACTATTTTATTGTATATATTTTTCTTAACATTAGCATGATTGTAAAATTAGTATTTGTAAAAAAATAAATTTAATAATTAACTTTTTAAACCAAATCTTTTATTTCTTTTCAGTACATACAAAATATTTATTTTAACAATTAATATAAGATTTGTATCACTAATTACCTTTATTACAGCCTTTTTCGGCGTTTTTGAGTTATACGTTCACATATTCATACAAAATAAGTAGGCAGAAGTGAAATACAAGTGACAGGGCTGCTCAGTACTGTTGCGAGTTATACCCGAATTTAAAATCACTTATATTATCAGTCTTTCTTTTGAGTACATTGTGCGACTGGCCATTCATTACAATTTCTGTTACCGTAGTACTTTCTTGTTTTATTGGCTTAAAACTACTAACACTAATTTTGAATGCATCTGATACGGGCATATAAGGGTTCGTTCTCTTTCTCCTTGGTGACATATTTAATGTAATAAGTATATGATGAAAAATTCAAGGAAATTATGCCAAATGTTAATATAAGATCGCCAATACATATTGTTTAAAAGTTGAGATTTTTCTAGTAAGAAACACCTCTTCTGTAGTAAGAGTCGATTCCCTTTTTACCTCTCGCCCTTCAGATAAGAGAGGTATAGGAATCATGCTAAAAATTGGGTAGTGAGTTTTCAATGGATAAACACGTTTAGGGTCCCTAGAATACGATTTTAATATTTTCGCAATGATGTCTGTGTGTGTGTGTGTTAGTGTGTGTGTGTGTGTTTGGATGGATGTTGTAGTAACGATAACTCAAAAACTACTGAATAAAAAAATTTGAAATTTTGCATACAGGATTCTGATACCCTAGATTAGATCTGATTAGATTTTGGTGCCAATCGGACAACCGGAAGTGGCAGTTGCTATGGGTGATGACGCCATTATTATACAAAACGGCAATAAAGTTTTACACATATATTTTGTATACCCTATAGTTTATTTTCATCTCATTAAAATTTTCGAAACTTTGTCATTGTTGCCAGATTTACAAAAAAATAATTTTTTTTTATACTTTTTTGTGTCAACCTGTAAATTTTTGATTCAAAAATGGCGAGAGGTCATGTGCTGGCCACATCAGATTTTTTTTAATGTATTTTACTACTAGGTGGTTTAAACTTATCATTTTGTAAAATCTTTGTATCCTTGATTGTAATAAAATACCTTCTGATTTAATATATTGGTTTTGTTTTCACCTATTCACGTTACTACTGAAAATTGTACTAGCAAAATAACTGCCAAAAGGAAGGAAGGAACTCGTAACCGAAGAAACATAATTTATCAAGTGAAACGTACATGATTTGTTATATCACTTTTTTCGTCTGATTTTCAACTAATCAGAACGTCGAATTTAATTAAAGTTACCTTGTATAATTTCGATACTTACATAGTAACTCCACTAATGTTAATACATTATTTCTGTTGTACAAATTTATTTAAATAATCGCATCATAAATAATTCGTACTTCCAAATAACAATACATCTCACAATTATTACAAATCCTGTTAGTTGGACAAAATAACTTCGTTATCTGTCTATAATAACCTATTTATTTTAATAGAACTTATATTGGTAATACAACACTGCTGAAAATATAAAAACTGAATTTTTTATTTTATAAATAAAGGTTTCTTCCCACAGTCGAAATGTTAAATATTTAATATTATGTGATTGCAAGACAAGTCGAAAAAGTAAATTATTAATTTTACTTGGGCTGTTTATTATTTTTTATTAATATAAATATAAGAATCGACCCCCAAATACGTTTCTGGACTTTATATTGCCGTACTCATTAGTTAGAATTTCCTCCTCCCAGAGGGCGTATCTGTACAGGCTAAAATAGTGTCAAGTTAACAAAATTTATGATAGACGTCGCTCGCAAGTGGCTCCAACAATAATTACATGTAGGGTATCCTACTAGGAAGTCTATATACAATGCCAAAATATTTTGTTCTTATTCCTCGCATATCATTTATTAGGCTTCTTCTCTGATACATGAAATACCCTCTGTTAAGAAAAGCTTTTTCTAAACCTGTATACAAGGTGGCACACCCTATATGCATCGGTCTTTAGATGGAAAACGTTAAGTCATATAAAAAATGGTGTATATGAGTACACTTTAAAATTATTTTTATTTATAGAAGGGCGTCTCAATAAAAATAACTGCACTATAGTTATATTTATTTAAATGGAACAACCTGTATTTTTTTACATTTCTAGATTCGTCGTGAGAAGCTGATTTCAAAAACATATTACACTTATAATGTAAACTTATTAGTTTTGAAGTTATAGACAATTAAAAATCGCATTTTTTCAACTTTTAGTGATTGCTACTTCCAAAATGGTTTACATGTCCTTATCTTAAGTTTTTAACTACTAATTAGTGGTATATGAATAAAATCGGTCAAGTGCGTGTCGGACTTCGCACATTTAGGGTTCCGTACAACATGTAGAATATAAGCCAGCTGTGTAGAGGCAGGGTTCTTAAAGGACTTTAAAATTTTAATCGACCTAATAAGTCAGAAATACTTGGTAAAAAGATTTAAAGAACCGAAAAGAAAAATAACCTGGCGCATGTGTGTTCGATGAAGAAAAAAAATTATGAATATCACAATCCTATACTATAATAAAATCATTTTGAATGAGTTATAGAAGATAATTTATTATTATTAGTATTATTATTATAAATAAGTTTTGAATTATTGGGTACATAAGTAAAAATTCAAATTCTGGTATAATCAACAAATTTTTGATATGGAAAGAAGGTCTTATGAAATAGATATAAAATATTTATTATATTTGGAAAAGTAATAAGTATTTAAATATGAAAATTAAAATCATTCAGTATAAAATATGTTGAATAGAATTGAAAAATCAAGTAATGATTTTTGTTGGGGAGTTTTAAAAAAAGAATAGAAATTCGAGATTAATTAGAGACGGGAAAATAATTAAAAAAGTCATAATTTTATATACGATTTGTAAAAGATTTTAAATGTTGTATTTTTAATACAAAAAACCCTGAAATATGTAAAATTTATCTATTTCCAAGTAATAAAAACAAAAAAAAGATATAATTATAAAAAATAAAAAAAGGTTTTTTTATTTTTTATTTAAAATAAAAGAAAAGTCACAATTAAAAAAAATTGGAAGAAGAAAAATGGGTATTGGAAAAATCTAAATGGTATATTCCATGGAATTATAATTAAAAAAAAGAGCAGCATCAAGTAAGAATATATAAAAAAAATTTAAGCAGTTAAAAGAAGTAGATCTCAAAATTATCATAGACGAAGAAAAAGGAAAAGAGAAACTTGACAGGCAACTTAAATTTCAATTTTTTTATTAATTATCAGTTTTTTTTTGTACAAATTTA
The DNA here is from genome assembly GCA_963243735.1 of Neocrepidodera transversa. Classification (NCBI taxonomy): domain Eukaryota; kingdom Metazoa; phylum Arthropoda; class Insecta; order Coleoptera; family Chrysomelidae; genus Neocrepidodera; species Neocrepidodera transversa. The sequence goes on from OY725341.1 coordinate 35,207,245, forward strand.
TGATTTTTCTGTTATACAGAACCCACTCCCAATAGAGATAGAGTATCAAAATTTTATAATGTTATATGGGCATATCATTATAATACTTATTAATTAATATTAACAAATTTTGAAATGCAACGAACAAATTTGTTAATATCAGCGTAACCGACAAAGGTAGAAAAAAATTATAAGATGAAAATTTCGTTTTTTAATAAAACGAATACGATTGCACAGATAAAAATAATAAAACATCGAATATCACAATTCTCATAAATGCAAAGGTACGGAACCCTAAAAATGAGGAAAAATCCATATTTATTGATATATTGGTATTTGTTGGTAAAATATACGTAACAATAAACATTATCACCAAATTTCAAGTTCATAGGTCAATGGAAAGTTAAAATTACTTCGGAACAAAATTTTGTAAAAAATGCTGACTTTGGCGGCTTCTCGTGCCTACATTTTGCAATAGTTTTTAAAACAAAAAATATGGCTTTAATCTACTTAATGAGCTCTATTCAACGATACCTCAGATGATGGGGTAGGCAAATTTTTTTCAGCGCCCCCCTTTAGCTGTATGGGAGCCCCCCTTGAAAACAATTAAAAATATTGTTTACAAGTTATATGGCTTTGGGCCAATAAGACGCATATACTGTGAAATTTTGAAGACTCTAGCTCCAACGGTTTAGATGCTAGATCGGTGTGACAGACGGACGAACACGCAAGTGAGAGCAATAGGGTTCCTTGACCCTTTGGGGTACGGAACCCTAAAAAGAATATACAAGGTTATCAAAAGTACGCAAATTTTGATCACCCTGTATATATTTAGGTCTTATGCCACCAAATAAAACTCAAAAAATTAAGATAGGAACATGTAAACCGTTTTGTCCGATTTTATGTCGTTTGGCCGGAACATTCACTTATTTGAAAAAATGCGATTTTCAATTGTCTTTAGCTTTAAAATGTGAAAAAATACAGGGTGGTCTATTTAAATAAATATAACTGTATTGCAGATCTTTTATTGAGACGTTCTGTATAAATCAAAATAATTTTAGAGTGTACTCATATACACCATGTATATACCTGCATTAAACATTTTTTATAAAATCTTACAGTTTTGCATATAAAGACCGACGCGTATAGGGTGCGCCACCCTGTATTTTGAAATTGAACATCCTATATTTTTAGATTCGCCCTGAGAAGCTGATTTCAAAAACCTATTACATCTATATTCTAAAAAAATAGGGTGATCAAAAGTACGCAAATTTTGATCACGCTGTAAACATTTTGTTCTTGTGGCACCAAGTAGAACTCAAAAAGTTAAGATAGGGACATGTAAGCCGTTTTATCGAAATTCGTGTCGTTTTGCCGGAGCAATCACTAATAGTTGAAAAACTGCAATTTTTATAATATAGGTGTAATACGTTTTTGAAATCAACTTCTCAGGGCGAATCTAAAAATATCAAAAAATATAGGGTGTTCCATTTAAAAATATATAACTTTGGTATGACAAATTTTTTTGAACCACCACGTATATTTATAAATATTTTTAAAGCACATGATACGATTGCACAAGTAATATCTGTTTTAATCCGGTACGGTCAAAGGGTAATTTAATCTTAGGAGATGATTGCGCCGGTCATAATATTTCATTTTAATTTGATTTCTTTAAAGCTTTTAATGAAATTTCCTAAAATTACTATAATAGGATTGTTTCAAAATTTTTATTCATTTTTTCCTTTTGCAGTGGATGACATTTGTATCATGGAAAAATATTTAGTGAGCGTGGCAAACCTCTATCATTCACAAAAAGTTTAAATTTAGTTGTGAAATAGGTATTTGTGTATTAAGAGCGGAAAGTGATACTTTGCCGCTTGAGGCAGAGTTGACCGCGCAACGCGTAGCGGAGCGCGGGCAATCTGCCTAAAGCGGCAAAGCACTTTCTGCTCGAATTGCACACAAGATTTTTTCTACGATCACATTATTTTTAGACAAATAATTAAAAAAACCATGAAAAATACACTTTTCATAAACTAACAATGAAATAATGACGTTTCATTAATTTCATAGTCTACTATTTGCACAAAATAGTAAGTAGATACTTAAATATGCAATCACTATTGCATATAGGTGTACCTAGGTGTATCTAGGTGTACCTTCTGACTGTTATATTTTTACTAGATAAATTTTATAAAATAAAGTTTAATTTCGTTCGAAATATCTTCAAATATTAATATTTCAACTAAAATATTCAGACTGTTCTTCATTTTGTTTTAATATGCCTATTATTTACTACCTTTCTTTAGTTTATTGCAAATGAAAACAGGCGAGCGGAAAAGTACGCGCTAGAGCGACAATAATGTCAAATTATTACAGATCACGGAAAACATCAACTTTGCGGTTAGATTTGAGTGTGCAAAAGCCTACTTTGGGTAGTGATCGTAGGAAAAAACTGTAAAAGGTGTGAAGTGGAGTTGTACAAATAAAAAAATGTATATCAAAATTATATATGGATGAATCGGCGACTGTAGTTTTAAGTAGGTATTTATCATCATTTAATACAAATCCCGATGCACGTCATAGATCATTTATGATGTCAGGATGCTGCAGTGTTGCCTGCTCGTCAGAATAGTCAATGAATGTAGGAATTTTCGAAAATGTAAGGTTATGTTGTTTGGCTTTGTTATTATTTTAAATGTATATACTATATTCAATTATTTTGAAATAAATAAAAAAGAAACATATAAAAAAGATAGCAAACTGTTTATTTTAATTAAAGTTGTAACGCGAATTATTCTGACGCCGGCCCTGGTCGGCCACGAATGACATTTCTTATGTTTAGTTTTCGATTGACATGAGAATCGATAGTTAGAGAGGGAGAGTTGACAGATATATTTGTGTTATGGTAAAAAATATAGTTACGAATCCAAGCTTACAGTTTTAATTCACAAAACCCACAAACCCCCCTACAACTGGCGCCCAACCAGTGGCTGTGATAACTCTGAGTGCTTCTGTACGTGATCCTGCAGTTTTTTTCCTTAAAAAACCTTTAAGTGCCGTCTGCAATAAACGTACCGGTGTCGTGTTATCGTTCGCGACAACCCGTAAAGTTAACTTTTCGATTCGTTTTATATTTATTACAAATAACATTGAACTCATCTGTGTGTGCTAGTGCATATGTTCAGTGTTTTTACTATTCGGTAATAACTTTCGCTACACATAACCTAACTTTCGATACGTTGGCGCCTATGCTGATTCGAATGATCATCGATCGTTCCATTCGATTTTTCGATTTTTCGTCAACTATTGTTCACGATCATAGATGGTGCATAAATGACAGTCGCGGTGTTGCCGAGTTTTTCAAAGCCCATCTAGAACTTTGACAAGTAAGTGATTAATTGTTTACTTATTCATATTAGAGAGACTTTTAAAGTTTATATCATAAACTTTGCATGAAGGTGGATCACTACGTTATTTCGTAACTGTTATTTTTAAACTATAGTGTTTTTTTGATTCGTCTTTCTAATTTCTTTAATATGCCACCTAAATTAGACAAAGCTGGTAACTCTGATACAGATCAGGTCCCAAGTACGATAACGATGTCTCATCAGCAATTCACGGCTTTGATTAGCGAAATACGTACCTCTAATCAACATGCTAATGAAGAAATACTACAACGTGTTTTAGATCGTCCTACTACACCCAATATAGTTCCGTTGTCAGGTAGTTTCGTAAAATGTACTGCACGCTTTGATGGATCTGATAACTCGACTGTGGATGCATTTTTAGACAATATATTAACTTTTAAAGAATGCACACAAGTTTCAGATGATAATGCCCTGCGAGGCCTCTCAATGCTTCTTCACGGTACTGCTGCTACCTGGTGGCAAGGAATAAAAAATATTACGACAACGTGGGATGAAGCCGTTAAAGCTTTAACGGAAGCCTATTCTAAGAAACTCCCACCACACTTAATTTTTCGAGAAATTTTCTCGCGTGAACAAAAAGTCAATGAAGCTACTGAACTTTTTGTGTGTCACATTCGTGCTCTTTTTGCACAATTGCCTTATGCTTTGAACGAGGATGTCCAACTAGACATGCTATACGGCATACTCGACCGTAGAATTAGAAAGAGATTATTAAGAAATAAATTTACTACTTTTAAAGAATTATTAGAAGAAACACGAAGTATCGAAGCTTCGATTCAAGAAGCTGTATCGACTAACGATGGTAATCGGTCGCGGAAAACTCAGTCTATTAAACTTGAAGATGTGGATTCTTCTCAGAGAAAGGTCAGATCAAAATGTACCTACTGCAAGAATTTTGGTCATCTTCTAGCAGACTGTAGAAAATTAGCATCTAGACAAGTTTCCAATTCTAATCCAAATTCCAATCCTGTATATTCAAATTCTACCTTCAGTAATTCTCGAGTAGCACAAGCTTCTAGTTCCCACACAATACATTGTTATGGTTGTAACGCTCCAGGTGTTGTTCGTTCAAATTGCCCTAATTGTAAAAACTTAGCTCGTTCGGCCACTCCTGCATCAGGCGCCGCTTCATTAGAGCTCTTGCTAGCTGATACCAAAAGTGATGCCAAAAGGCCCCTACTTACAATAGAGATTTTAGATCTTCAAGGTAACGCTTATGTCGATACTGGTGCTAAGTGCAGTATCGCAGGCAACCGCCTTTACCGTCATTTATTAGACAAAAATGTTCATTCTATTGTCAAAGAAACTACTTTAGTACTTGCAGATGGTGAGTCACGTACTGTCTTAGCTCATATTTTTGAATGCCCTGTTATTCTTTTAGGCAAGGTGGTAGTTACCACATTTACAGCATTTCCAGAGCACACATCTGCCAAAACTTTGTTAGGTGTTGACTTTATCGCAAAAGCCAACCTAATCCTTAATATTCCCCGAATGAAGTTCTCCTTTGCAGATATGCCCCATGTCGAATACGACTTTGCGAAAGAGCTTGTTTCTAATAACGCCACAGTCAATCTACTGGATATGACCTTGCGCGACGATGAGGCTGTTCAACTGAATAACAGCAGTCGCAGTACATTACGAGAGTTACTGGAGGAAAATAGAGAAATATTCGATGAAAAGAATGAACCTACTCCTTATACGGAGCACTGTATCAACTTAACAAATGATGTACCCATTGCGGTACCCCCTTATCGCATGACTCCGCAGAAAACGCAAATTTTAAAATCGGAAGTCGATGTATTACTTGAGAAAGGAGTAATAGAAGAGAGTGATTCAGCTTACGCTGCACCAACGGTTCTCGTTGCCAAGAAAGATGGCTCATGTCGAATGTGTGTAGATTACCGACGACTTAACAGTATCACAGTTCCAGATCGATACCCCCTCCCAAGGATGGACGATCTTATACATGCAGCATCAAAAACTTTATTTATGTCTACCATTGATCTAAAAAGTGGTTATTATCAAGTATCTGTCCGCGAACAAGATCGTGATAAAACAGCTTTTATCACGCCTTTCGGACTATTCCGTTTTAACCGTCTTCCCTTCGGGCTGTGTAATGGTCCGGCTACGTTTCAGCGTCTAATAGACCGGTTTCGGAGTGGTTTGTGCGATATTACTATACTAGCGTACCTGGACGATATGATAGTTATCTCAGAAACTTTTGATAAACATTTACGAGATCTTAAAACAGTTTTCGCTAGATTAAAACTTTTTAAACTGTGCGCGAATAGAAAAAAATGTACTTTTGTTCGACCTTCGGTTAAATATTTAGGACACCTTATAACGCCGTCGGGAATAGCTGCCGATCCGGGTAAAATCGAGGCTATTAATGCTATGCGCCCCCCGCGTAACGTTAAACACGTGCAATCCTTTTTACAAACATGTAGTTGGTTCCGTCGTTTCGTGCCGAACTTTGCCGAAGTGTCCAAACCATTATCTGACCTTACGAAAAAGAATGCTCCCTTCATTTGGACATTCCTTCAAGATGAATCTTTTAATACGCTCAAGAATCTTTTAACTACTGCTCCAATCCTTCGCCAAGCTGACTGTATGAAACCTTTCATTCTCAAGACGGATGCTAGCTCATATGCCATTGGCGCATGTCTCCTCCAGGGGGAGGGAACTGACGAACGTCCAGTGGAGTATGCAAGTAGATTGATTACGACTGCTGAGCGCAATTACAGCACTACAGAGCGCGAGGCGTTAGCAATAGTATATGCTGTCGGAAAATTCAGAGGATACATAGAAAATTCCCCGGTTGTCATAAAAACGGATCACCAACCTCTTCGCTGGCTGATGTCACTTCGATCACCTAGTGGTCGTTTAGCGCGGTGGGCACTTCAACTTCAGAGTTTTGATCTGCGAATCGAGTACATCCCAGGCAGAACCAATCGAATAGCGGATATGTTATCGCGACCCCCATGTGAGCCTGCGGATGAAGAACTTTGCGAAGTATGCACCATTGCCATAGATATGCCTACTATGAGTAATCAGCTGATAAGAGAGGAACAACTAACGGATCCGTTCATTAAGAAAATAGTTAGTTGTTTTGAAGAAGACAGTTCGGTTCAAGTTGACCTTCATAGATTCACTGACAGAGGTTATATCATGAATCAGGGTGTGCTTTATAGATACAGCCCCGACGCCGATTCGGATGAAGCGCAACTTGTTATTCCACAATGTAAAGTGGCTGATATTTTGAAAGAGTGTCATGATGACCCTCTAGCTGGCCATTATGGTATAGAAAAAACCATACAGCGAATTGTCAATCGGTATTATTGGCCGACTATAAGACGAGATGTCACAAATCACACTAAAAGATGCATTGAATGCCAAAAATTTAAACCTACTAATACCAAACCGGCTGGTTTGCTACAAACCCCTGTACTGGCCCAACGCTACGAATGTCTAGCTATAGACCTCGTTGGTCCACTACCAGAAACTGCTCGAGGTAATAATTGGATTTTTGCTGTCGAAGATACAGCCACAAAATGGATTGAGCTCTTCGCCTTAAAGAGCGCTACAGCAGAAGAATGTGCCAAAATTCTAGTTGACGAAATCTGCTTACGTTATGGTACCCCAAGACGGCTCATTAGTGATAATGGCTCTCAATTCGTGAGTAAAGTCATGCAACAAGTAACTTATTGTTTGGGAATTAGCCAATCACTTACTCCCGTGTACCATCCTGCCTCAAACCCAGAGGAGCGGAAGAACAGAGACCTCAAGGTACGACTTTCAATCCTGGTACAGCATGATCATCAGAAGTGGGATGAAATGCTTCCAAGTATACGGTTTTCAATGAACAGTGTTCCAAGTTTGTCCACCGGATACTCACCTGCCTACCTCAGCTTCGCACGTGAACTCAGAACTCCAATGGATGTTCACAAGGACTTACGTGGAGTGCTAAATAACGAATTAGTGATACCCGAGATAACGCCGTATTTGAAACGTCATGTCGACACATTGTTACGTGCCAAAGAGACTAATGAACTGCAACAGGACTCTTCTAAAAAGTTCGCGGACTACCGTTTGCGCGACACCAAGCCTTACGCCAAAGGTGATAAAGTGCTCGTGGACACACACGCGATCAGTAAAGCAAGTGCCGGGTATGCTGCAAAATTCGCGCCGCGTCGCGACGGTCCGTATCTGATCTTAAACCAAATTTCTCCAACTTCCTATGAGGTTGCTTCACCCAAGAATCCTACTGTTTCATTGGGTAAATATCATGTTTCGGCCCTGCACCCTTACGTAGAGCGTGACAACGAGGCACACTCAGTACCTCTGCTGCCGATAAGAAAAAGAGGACGACCTCCTCTCAATCCAAGTATTGACATGCCTTCCGCATGTCCAGGACCTTCAACCAGCAGAAAAAGAAGCCCAGTGACGAGACCTAGTCGTTCTCGACAACCACCTCCTCGTTTCCGTGATGGGAGCGAATTTGTGTCATTTAACGATTAATACTTTACTATTTTTATTTTTTTTGTATCGTTTACTGATTAGTACTTTACTATTTTTTTTGTATCGTTTAACGATCAGTACTTGTTTACTATTTTTATTTTTTGTATCGTTTAACGATCAGTACTTGTTTACTATTGTTATTTTTTGTATCATCTAACGATCAGTACTTGTTTACTATTTTTATTTTTTTGTATCGCTTAACGATTAATACTTTACTATTTTTTTGTATTGTTTAACGATCAGTACTTTGTTATTTTTATTGAATCATTTAACGATTAGTACTGAACTACTTCCTTAATTTTGTTTTGTATCACCCCTTCCCAAGTAGTGGTAATCCAAAGGGGGAGGATGTAACGCGAATTATTCTGACGCCGGCCCTGGTCGGCCACGAATGACATTTCTTATGTTTAGTTTTCGATTGACATGAGAATCGATAGTTAGAGAGGGAGAGTTGACAGATATATTTGTGTTATGGTAAAAAATATAGTTACGAATCCAAGCTTACAGTTTTAATTCACAAAACCCACAAACCCCCCTACAAAGTAAACAATGTTTTGTTTAAAAAACACATATTTTTACTTAAAAGAAACAATTCAACTACTAATATTCGTAATTCCCTAATTCAAATCGAAATCACTTGAATCACTGTCATCGCTGTTAGGATTATTTCCATTCTATCAAAAACTCTGTACTGTATAAACGAAGATACAAGCTCTACAGCGACTATTTAGTTTTTTTGGCATTTTGTTGGAATGTAGAAATACATGACAATAATCAACTTATTCGCACTATGTTTGTTTTAAAAAAACCAGTTTTTTTATGAGTATAACTGGCAAAGCACAAAAATATAGACAATATTATAAAATTACGAAAACGTGGAGAATCAACTTGTTGACATAACCTAAATCAGTTATCACTAATCAGTAGGTGAAAATTTTTAATTTAAAATTGACAACAGCGCATCAAGGTTTAGCAATTACTAAAATGTCATTTCTTACTCTATAAATACGAGTTTCATTGGCGTACAAAGTGTCAAAATTATTTAATAAAAAAATATGGTTTTTTGAGTACTTTTTTGTCAAACTAATAACAAATGCATTTTTCGGTTTGCAGTACTGTAACTACGTTCATGGATACTCGTGAATATTCGTTAGTTTCGGATTATTTTACATATTCAGGAAAATTTTAATTAGTTGGTAGTACTATAATGAAAGAATGACATCACTTGTGACGTGCATCGGGATTTGTATTAAAAATTTCATATACGTTTATTACTTATATTTATGTAGCTGTAACATGTAATAAAAAAAATTATAGACAGGTTTATGGAAGATAATTATCTTCAACCTAACGAAGTGAAAATTGAAGCGTTTCGTAACAGCCTTAAGAGAAAAACTACGAATGATATATGTGAAAGGCAATTCACATTAATCAACCAAGAATTGGCTAGATCATCCGAATTGTAACAATATATTAATACTGCAGATGTTTCTAACATTCGAAAATGTTTGTACTGGTAGCGGAGATCTACATTTCCAAAACTACCTTACGACATTAATGAAACTCAAAAAACAATTGACAAAACTTAATATATTGTTATATAAAATTATATTTGAAATTTAAATTGTTAAAAGTTTATGTATAGTTAAATGTTATGTTTATTAAATAAGATAGGAGAGTTGATATGCAAGTAAAGAAAAGGAAACGAAGATACTAAAGATAAATTGGCAATAAATTTAAAAAGTGAAAGAATCTAAAATTTATTAAAATAATGAAAGATGCTATAACAGAATTGAAATTTTGGAGTTCTTATACATAAAATTAAAGTTAGTTAGTAAACAGGTGATAAAGGGTTAATAAAAAAAAACTGAAGTTTGCGATATTAAAAAAAAATCTAGTGGTTAAAAAAAAGGGGGTTTAAAAAAAATAATAAACAAGGTATTGTCAATTAAAAAAAAATGTATATATGATAGAATGTCACGATAAGTTTTTTATATAGAAAAATAGGATTATGAAAGATGTAAAGGTTAAAAAAAGGACAGAACAGAAGAATTATATCCCAGTTAAATTATATATGGTTTTTATTTATAAAAAAAAAATTTCAAAATACAAGAGAAGATGTTTTAAAATAAGGGTGATCACAAAAGAGGAACAAGGTTGTGAAAACTATATAAAGGATATTAAAAAAAAACTTATAGAGAAGAAAATATCAAATAAAAGTATTCAATGGGGAGACATTTAAAGAAGAGGGAAATAACAAGTTTGAAATTTTAATTTATAGAAATATTGGAGAAGGAAAATATAAAATTAGAAATTCAAGTTATATGGCGATTATCGGAAGAGAAAGAAGAGTAATCAGTATACATAAATTTTTAATTTTTTTTTAATTTGTAACGTTTATTATTGTTTGTGACTAGAACCCAACCCAAAGTGAGATAATTTGTAAATATCATTACAATATATCAATAGTAAGAAAATAATATTGTAATGTTTTCATATTTAAGTAATTTAAAATTTTTAAGTTCGTGTTCTGTGCTTTACTTAGATGGTACATTTGATTATGCCCCTAAATATTGTTGTCAGTTATTGACTTTGCATGGCCTAAAAAATGGAAATTACGCTCCTCTAATTTTTTTGTTTATTGCCAGATAAACGTAAATTGTCATATTTAACAGCAATTTGGATTTTTATACTCTGTAATTAAACCTAATTGTTGAATTTTTCGCAACCAATCTTGAGACAAGTGAATAAAACAGCCAATCAATGTTATCTGTTGCCAAATTTCTTTTACTGCACAATGGAGTCCATCTTCAAAATCAGCCACTATTTCACGAACTTGTAAACTGAAACCTAGAGCTTGTCCAGATGAGGCGATTTATACGCGATTTGAGTAGCATGTTTCGGAACGCGCGTCTAGGAGATACTAGAAAATATGTACTTCCGTCCACATGCACTCACGCGTCTTGGAGCTCGCGCATAAATCGCATACATTACGCTAGAATCTCGACTCGTGCGACAGTCACAGTGTAAAGGTGTGCCCGGTAGAAATGGAAGCAGGTAACTTCGATACAGAATTATTTATTGATGAGATAGAAAAGAGGAAAGCAATATGGGATATCGAATCGTCGGAGTATTCAAAGAGAAATTTGAGACGAGGAACTTGGGAAGAAATTGTACAAATCTTTTGTGGCCCTTCAGATGCGGATAAGAAAAAAAGCATTAGGTAAGCCACTAAAATTTGTATTGCATTATAATTAGTTATATTTATATCATTTTATTTTGATACGGAAGTTGGCCTTCATTAACAAAATATTCGGCAAATGTGTCTCTTGTTTTAAGGGTACGTTTGCCTGGCCTCGAGGAATCGGTGGTCAAATCTGTGAGTGAGGTTTTGTGTAGGGTATCCTCATATCTATAACCGTCTCGTAATCGTACATAATTATGAAGGACTCAGCAAGTTTTAATGATATCCTCTGCAAAATCGATGTTAATTTTTTCCACAATAATGTCGCATAATATTTTCATGTAGACCAAAAGCTTCGTCCCTCACAATGATATGAGGTAAAGGTGTTGTATGAATATCCGATATTGCTTTTGGATTTGGAATATTTAAAGTCTTGTCTGTAAGTTTCTTATAAAATAAAGAGTTCTTAAAAATTGTGGAATCATTGCTCTTGCCGTACGCGCCAACGTCTATTGAGATGAAGCAGTAGTTAGCATCACAGACTGCCAATAGAACTGTAGAAAAAAATTCTTATAGTTATAGTAAAGTGATCCCGATTCTATGGGTTTTATAATGTGAATATGTTTGCCGTCTACAGCTCCAATGCCGTTCGGAAAATTTGTAAATTTTTCAAATTCTTGTGCGATGTGTTCCCATTTTTCTTTGTAGGGCTCTTTCATTACTATATTTTTTAACTTTTTCCAAATGACCTTGCATGTCTTTTGAACTATGTCAATTATCGTTGATTTTCCCCATCTGTAGGCATATTGTAAGTCTGCAAAATAACACCCTGTAGCTAAATATCTGAAACAAAAAAATAAAATTCTAATAATCAGTTACTTAAATCATTTTAATTAAGACTATTTGTTGGCAGGCATTTCACTACAAAAAAAATGGAAAGGGCTCCGAGACTGCTTTGTAAGAGAAATGAAGAAACAAAAAATAAACCATCAGGTTCTGCAGCCTGCAACAGGGTATCATACATGTATCTTCAACGTTTGATGTTCCTTGAACGGTCAATGCGAAATAAACTGACGGAAACAAATATTGAAGACCCATCTGCATCACAATCGCCTGTTGCTCTATCAGTTGACGGGGAAGATGTTGTAAGACCTCCAAGTGAGTATCGTCCTACCAAGAATTAGTGCTGCGGATTGCGAACTTTTACGCGTGATAGAGAAGACTATTCAATCTCGTAGTCAGCCAACACCACAAACACCTGTCGAATGCGACGATGACAAATTATTCTGCCTATCTTTACATAAAGAGCTTCTTAAGGTACCTGAAGAACAGCGTCTTCAAACAAAGATCGAAATAATGAGCGTGCTCCAAAAAGCACAACAGCCTTCATGCCTTACACAACCATTTCGCAACCTACATAAAGCATGTACAGTTGAGTTATTTACACAGCCTAGATATACTACGCAACATGAGCAATATTATTCGACGCCATCAACAAGGACCCAACGAGAGCATGTAGAATTCCATTTTGAACGCGAACTGAATATGCCACTGCAGTACCACCGCGTGCTGATGGCTACTATTCACCGTCATCAGAACAATTACGAGATTCTGAATGCCTACAACTATTTGAATAATACAAGTACCTAAATATTTATAAATACGTTTTGGTTTTAATGTAATAAAAATAAAAGTTTTCTTACCTCAAAGTAATGACGAGTTTTTCTTCCGCATAAACAGTATCTCTTACTTCATAGTTTGCACAAGGAGATAAATCTTCTTTTATAATTTCTAACAAATTATCAAACGATTTTATGGACATGCGAAAGTAGCTAAAAAAGTTATTTTCATGATTTCTTAAATTTGGATATAGAGTCACAAACATATCGTGAGACATTCTGTCATGTAAAATGGGATGAACCTTAAACCGTCTATTTTCTCTTCTTTTGCGGATTTTCCCTCGACGATACGCAAGCCACAACAAACCTGCTTCGTCCAACTCCATTCTGAATACTGATCGAAAACTCGCGTGGAAAACGTCTCAAGTGGGCCAACGAATCAAAACGCGCGTTCCGAAACGCGCTACTCGAATCGCCTCATCTGGACAAGCTCTAATCGCGTTACATTATTTTCAATGAGTTTAAATGCTGTTAAATACACATATGTAATACTCCTATATCGCCAGCTGGAGACAGAAGTGTGCCGCCGATAGTAGTGTAGACGATCGTTTCACCCAATTCCGATCTTGCATCTCCTTCTGTCGAAACGCTTTGTTTCTACAGGCAAAGATAGGACGTTGGCGATATAGGAGTATTACATATATGGTTAAATATGACAATTTACGTTTATCTAACAATAAACAAAAACCCATATGAGCGTAATGTCCATTTTTTAGGCAATGTAAAGTAAATAATGACAAAAATATTAAGGGGCATAATCTAATAGGTATACTATCTAAGTAAAGTACAGAATACGAACTTAAAAATTTTAAATTACTTAAACATGAAAATATTTTATTAATGTCGGATAGTAGTTTTGGAAATGTAGATCTCCGCTGCCGGTGCAAACATTTTCGAATGTTGGAAACATCTGCAGTATTAATATTTTGTAACAATTCGGATGAACTAGCCAATTCTTGGTTGATTAATTTTTAAGGCCTTTCACAAATATCATTCGTAGCTTTTCTCCTAAGGCTGTTACGAAACGCTTCAATTTATCTTCCACAAACCTATCTATACTTTTTTTTATTACATCTTACAGCTACATAAATATAAGTAATAAACGTATAGATAATAAATACCTACTTAAAACTACATCCATATATAATTTTGATCGACAATTTTTATTTGTAAAACTCCATCCACTTCACACCTTTTTCAGTTTTTTCACATAAACTAAATTTTAACTTTTCATAAACCAAACCACGTTCACTAAATATTTTTCCATGATACAAATGTCATCCACTGAACGCAAAAGGAAAATTTTAAAACAATCCTATTGTAGTCATTTTAGGAAATTCCATTAAAAGCTTTAATGAAATAACCCTCAATCAAATTAAAATTAAATATTGTAACCGACGCAATCATCCCATTAGATTAAATTACCCTTTGACCGTAACAGGTACTTCCGGCGGCACTATGTAACTAGATAAAAGAAGATTATATGTTATTTAATAACCAGGAGGAGTAATTCAATAAACCTTACTTACACCACTAAAAGTTACTAGATTTTATACTATAAAGGGCGTGTTCCGAAATCAGAAATAGTCGTGTTCACAATCTAGGAAATAAATAACAATTACTGTGATAATGGGTTTTAAAGGATATTAACTTATTAAATTTTGGAAATATTTTATTTTTATTGGAAAAAAAAATTTTAAATCTTTTAGATACATTACCAAGAGTTATGTTTTGCAAAAGAAGTGATTTATCTTATTTCTTAATAAATAGTTCAAATTAATATAGGAATAAATGGGATTTGTTTTTAATTTAAATGAAAGAAGTTATTATGTAAAATATGGTAATTAATCTTATTTTTAACTGGCTAAATAAACACGAATTAACTTTAATTACAATTTTAATAAATCTTCCTTTATGTATATAAGAAACAAAATTAAAATTATAACATATGCAAATACAACAAAATATTTATATTAATCTACATCAGAAGATTCAGATTCATCCAATCTTCCAGTGTTCGCAGATATTATTAATGGCTCTCTCATGTCATCCATTAATCCATCAAGTGTAGACATTTAATTCACAGTGGTATGGTGGAAACCGTAACACAACTTTATTGGCTTCTTTTGCCATTTCATCGACAACATACAAATTATGTTTACCTTCATGTTGCCGAATTAGGTGCAAAAGTTCACACCGCTTCATATTTATATCAAAGGCAAAATTTTTAGTTTGTAACCACTTCAGCATTTCAGCTTTTCTTGATGACGAGGTAGAGATTTTTTCAGCTATGATATGATGCATTATCCATGACAATCACAGCATCATTAAGTAACTGTCAAAAAAGGAGAAAACCAATTCTCGAATACTTCGGAATTCATCTCTACATGGTAATCTCCTGTCTTTTTGCTTTCAAAAACCAATAATGCATTTTCTGCAAAACCTGCTTCAGAACCAGCATGTAAAAAATAAGACGTCTTCCCTTTCCTGTAGGGTTTTTCAGGCCCGTAGATAAACCTTCAGTAAATGCTTGACGTTTACTGCTTACACTTTGGTAGACCTGTTTTTCCCTTGCTATGTCCTTCATTAGTCCATGTTTCATCTAAGTAAATGATTGGCCTGTTTTCATTTATATATTTTTTTATGGATCTTAAATATGCCAACCTCCATCTACATATATCATCACGTTCTATTAATATTCTTTGACGATTTCTTTCAAATATCTAAAAAAATATATATAATAAATAAACACCAGGTACATTAACTCTTCAAAGTTACAAACTTACTTGAAGTTAATGTGTTTCAAGAAAGTATATAAAGATGACCGAGATATTTATGGCAAATCTAAACGTTTCTTCAAAGCTTGCAAAATTTTGTTCAATGTAGGTAACTCATTTTTAAAAAAGAAATCATGTACTATTCTCCGAACAGCATTTTTAAACCCCTCATCAAATGTTTTTAGAAGTCCTGGTATTCCTCCAATATTTTTTGGACTAGATATTGTTCCACTACTGGGGTATTCTTTTATTACTCGGTAAGTTGTTGACTTTGCAACCCCTGTAAGAAAAATGTTAAGCGCTAATGCAATTTTTAATTAGAAAGTAATAAATATAACCTACCGGCGACGTTAGAAATTTTGGATTTAACATCAACAATTTTGATTTTTGGTTTATCATCCAATACTTGTTTGTATATATTTAGTATGCACTGTTTTTCTGACTAACTTAAATCGCCTAAACTTAGCTGTTTTCGTTGTTTGGTGGACAACGTGAGTGACTGCTACCAGTAGGAGTAGATGGATAAGGATCCATAATCGCAGAAATTGCTTACTGAGTTCTGAAAAGAACTATTTTTTTTAACGAAATAGAGTGGAAAACTAACTAAAACTCATGAAATAACAAGAGGACAAAAGCAATAATAGAACTAAAAATAATAATAAATTATAAAATGTCAAAAACTGTCAATGTCAATTATCAGCTGATTTTGCTGTGTGAAACTGACTGCAAACTGACCAATGAGAAGCCAACTTAAATTCAAATCGCTCCTCCTGGTTTTTAAATAGACCATAGGTATTTAAAGCTGTAAACTAAATTATAGGAATAACAGTTGTTAAATTATTATTATATAACCGATGGACATTAAAAATACCTGGATTTTGAATATATTTCAATATTAGTTGATTTCATTAAGACAAATTGTATGGCAAATTCAATATATAGCCAAAAAGGAAAACTTTACAAAATAAGATTTAAAAAATGGTTTCTCTGTATCTGTTGTCTTCGTCCTTTTACCTAAGAGTTAAAAAACGACAACTTATATAATAGTAGATTACATACCGAGGCGTGAAATGCATCATTACTGTCGGGGGCAAATATAGATCGAGCGCCTCGGTGATCTATTGCCCGAGACAGGAATGATAAAACTGTACTACATCTAGAACTATTTAGTTAATAAAAAGCGCTTTGTATGTTGACAAAATTCAAAAAGTTAATTTTTATTAATACAACAATTATTAAAAATTACATTAATTATTGTAAATCTAATATAAAGTTTGCTTGTATTAAAGAACTTTTTAATAAAGTATATACTTACATGATTTTTTAAATCGAGCTATTGCAAATGAATTTCTTAACTAGATAAGTGCCTTAATTTTGACGTTCAATTGATACTATTGACTTATAGTAAGCAGAGCACGTACTATAATTCAAATGTTTGCTTGGTCAATAGATTAGTTCCTACATGGTAGGCAACCAGTATTGCTTTTAGTTTAAATATTGTTGACGCGCGGGTATATTATATAATTTGTCGACCACAAATGCGCGAATGGCTTATTTTTCTTACATACAGTGCTTTTGGCGTAATCGTCCCATACTCTTTTTAACATGTAGCTCTTATTGACGTGTATATATGCATTTAAAAGGTTTTTTAAATTTTTAGGGTTTAAGCCCTAAATTCCGTGCCGTATATGCTGCCCCACCCTGTTACATATAAATTTTGGGTTTCTAAAGTTTAATATATTTACAGATCACAGCCATGAAAATATAAATAAATGCAAGCATTCCCCCTCATATTGGCAACAGTGGGCCTCCGTTGTTATGATTAAAAATATACATATTATGCGTATTCACATTATATTCGATAGAATAGAATCGATTATTAATTTTTACAATTATTGTCGATTTGCATGGGCAAATATTGATATTCTTTTCAGATTGTACTTTAATAACCGTGTAAAATAGATAAACATAAAAATTAAAATGATGTTATCGAATTGAATGGAGAAGTTATTTAAATTATAAAATAATCAATTTAGTAGTTTCAGTCATTTACAAAAGATAAATAAAATATGCCCTTCTTCTAATCACCTTTAAAATCAGAAGAATTTAATCCTGTGTATTACCAGGTAACTGGGAAATACCATAACTAAATATTCAAAATATTGTGATTACTTAGTAGAAAACTATATTATATTTCACAATCTCCTCCTCATGATTACATAATGACACACATGTAGTTCCATTACTTTGTTCGAGAGTCCACAATGTTTAAACATACACCTAAATTTTTGTTAAATACCCACAACCCCGCCTATGTCTTGCCTAATACCTTATCGCTGCGTCAACCTGTCTATGACAAATCCTCACTTCATTTCTTTGTGTGTTCGGGTAAAGTTGTGTATTTTAGTGGTAAAATAAATTAAAAAAGAAACTGGAATTTAAGATAAAATTCGGAAAATTAAAGAACGAAATATGAAAAATATATGATAATACGAGTAAGTTATCATTTGTTTTAGGTTTAAAATTTTTTATTTTAGAATACCGGTATTTTACCTGAAGTATTACATGTATAATATCTTATGGCCCTAATCACATGATTAGCAATTACATCTCGTTTACATACAATACACATGTATTGTATTGAAGAGACATTATAACCGTTCATATGAATTGGTTATTTAAAATCAGAGTTGCCATTTCAGGAATTTAATAAACCGGTAATGAGAAACGAGTTTTTATGTGGATCCAAGCGAAATAAATGTAAATAACGATTTGATTAGAAAAAACCACTCACATGAGTTGGGAAAAATTTAATAACACCAATTTATTTTGGACTGTTAAAAATAATAATAAAACGTAAGTATATGTATTGCAAGCTTTAAGTTTCCGATGAATCATTTTCATCCTATTCCTCAGTCCTCAAAAAATAAAAATATTCGTGTTTTGTTAGAGGTTGATACTAATAATAATTGGACAGTGGTGCTCCAGCATGGAGTTAAAAAGGAAACTCGCCAAAATATTTTGGAAGAATGTATAATCAATAAAAATTACCTTTCCCTTTTTTGCTCCTTAAATAAAGAACTTGAGTTCCCAAAAATGTGGAAAACTGTAAAAACTGCTTATGCTTTAATTTATAAAAATGGTGTTTTCTGTACTACTGACCTAAGATATGATTAATATTTAATTCATATAAATGTTAAACATAAAAAATATAAATGTTAAACATAAAAAATATCTAACGTGTGTTTTTAGATCCAAAATTTATACCTACTTGGCTATCATTTGGTTTATCTTATGCACCGTTTACTTTTACAAAACTGCTTAAAAAACAGGTTCTTAAAATATTGCATAAGAACATTAAAGTCATTATACATACTAAAACAATATTTTAATAATAGGAAAAAATTCAGAGGAATTTAGAATTCATACAAAATTGTGTTTTTAATAAATACCAATGGAAGTATACGGATACCCAGTCAAATTTACTAGTACTTGGGGTTCTGTAGTGCTTCGTACACTATAAATAATTCTCTTTATTTATTTACTTAATGTGGCGACCCAAGCAACAAAATGACGTTTTTATAACGTAGTTAAAACGTCTTAAATATGACCAATTCACGTGTTTTCATGACGTATTAATGACGTTGAAAAGCACGTGAGTTTGTCTCATCGATTTGACGTCATCTTATCTACGTTTTTTCCACGTCGAGATTGTGACGACTTTTATACGTCGAGAAAATGACGTCTTTCATACGTCGAGAAAAGGACGTCTTTCATACGTCGAAAAACTGACGTTTTAAGGGAGTATACAATTTTGGTAAGATGAAACCTACAGGCCTGCTTTGCATGTGTTAAAGATGACTACGACTCAGAGATCGTTTGTGCTCAAGAAGCAATATAGCATCGATTATGCCTTACTGTACCAGTTTATGCATCGCCCTATCGGGATGCTGAGACAAATAGCACATAGGTACTAGTTTCCTCTCATATGTACAAACAATCGCCAAGTGTTCTGTATCACCTTGATATAGGGAAGGCTGGTAGGTCCATAGGTTTGATTTTACCTGGTCTGTATATTTGCACCTGCAATTAATTTGGAACACTAAAAATAAAAATATCAATAGAACTTTTAATACAATTTTATTTTTAAAATATAAAACCGTATAAAACACATAGGAACACTAAACATCACATATAAAAAACATCAGAAAATTTTATTGATATTACTATATTAGATATATTTTTAAATGGCGTGTAGATTCTTTACTATTTATCTTAGAGAGTAACTGTCAGTAGATAGAATGTCCTTTAACTTTAAAGATTTAGTAAGTAAAGGCAATGACATTTAGAATAAAACTTTTCAAGTTGCTTTATTCTACAATTGTCACAATCTAAACGTCATTGTCATTAGTTACAGAACCGTTAAAGTTAATGAAAGTTCTATCTACTGGACAGTAACACCCGTATGCATAGTCGTTCGCCAGCCACTCGCCAAAGTTTCGCCGCTCGCTACCCAAGAATTGTAATGCATAGTCAAACGCCAGAACAGTAACGACTGCGCACTAGTTTATATTTCGGCGAAGCGGTGGCGAAATACGGGAGATGGTCAGTAGCATCTCCGCCAATTCTCCGGCACACTTTCAATACTATTTCAGTTCAGGGAACAGTTGTAGTAATGCAGTTTTTAAGTTATAATTATATTTTTTTTAATAATTCTTACAAAGTGTTTTATTATAATATATACAGGATGAAATATTTTTTTTAATTTTCGAATTTTAGATATAAAACTAACATTTAAATACATTATCAGTACAAACAAATTTGATAATACTAAACTTTGTTTAACAATTAAATTATAATTATATATTTTTAATAATTCATACAAAGTATTTCATATAAACAGGATGGAAAATTTTTTTTTTTAATTTTCTAATTTTAAATATAAAACTAACATCTAAATACATTATCACAAACAAAATTGATAATATTAAACATTTTTTAACAATTAAATTATAATTATATATTTTTAATAATTCATACAAAGTATTTCATATAAACAGGATGGAAAAAATTTTTTTTTTAATTTTCTAATTTTAAATATAAAACTATAACATCTAAATACATTATCACAAACAAAATTGATAATATTAAACATTTTTTAACAATTAAATTATAATTATATATTTTTAATAATTCATACAAAGTATTTCATATATACAGGATGAAAAATATTTTTTTTAATTTTCTAATTTTAAATATAAAACTAACATCTAAATACATTATCACAAACAAAATTGATCATATTAAACTTTTTTTAACAATTAAATTATAATTATAACTTTTTAATAGTTTCTACACAGTGTTTTATTACAATATATACAGGATGAAATAATTTTTTTAAATTTTCTATTTTTTTTTAATTTAGCCTGTTCTTGCTGCATAACCAGTTTTATAACATGCCTCATCCATTCTTACTTTATGTAATTCCTCAAGCTTTTCTCGTTCCCTATTTATGAGCTGCAACCTAACTTGCGTTAATTCGTCTAGGTGACTTTTTGCAGTTTTTATTTTTTTAAGAAGACACTAGAGTAGATGGTGTAGCTGAAATAAATAAAAAATGTTGGACAATACAGTACAAACAAGAACAAAAAGAAATTATACTTTTCAGTACAATTTTCACATGATGTATGAAGTAGCACATATTCATAAAAAATACGTAATTTGAAAAGTACAAATTTAATTCTTTTGTTGAAACGTTTTACGATTTAAACGTAAATAATTAAAAAAAATTATATGCACCTATTACTGGGAGTACTACTTCATTTACCCGTGCTTCAGAGGTGACAGAAGTTGAAGGTGTGTTTAAAATAAAAGGGAAACCTTTTTTTTGTAATAATTTTTATAAAAAATACACCATATCTTTTTAAGAACTTGTAAATTATTAAAAAAAAATTACCTTTTTCCGAATTCAATATTGTTTCCACCACTTTGTCTCCTTCAATATGTACGTTAGACGTACATGCGTAAATTTTTGGTCGGCTTTTATCTATGAAAAAAAACCTGCATTTAGTATAACAGACGATATACAAAAACGATACTACATATAATTTTTTTTTCGTTATTAATCCATCGTTATTATAATTACCTGCGTATTCGTTGTCACATTAAATTCGGCTACAAATTTTTCTCATCTTTTTTTTTTCTATATTATCATCCGTTCTTTTATTTTCAATAACAGGATATCGTCCAAGCATCTGTATTAATATTTCTTTTTCGCCCACTGAATACTTCACTGCCATTTTTAATTTAATAGTCCTCAACCGCAACCTAACCACCGAATTTTAACTTTTCAATAAGAAAAAAATGCGCCGTGTCATCTAAATTCCTCAAATGCACGTAGTAATACCCACGTGTTTACTGTAAACAGATGAATTACGCATGCTTAATCACCCAAGGACGGTCGGAGACTCGTATGAGCTTTGCCAGAGAGGAGACCGGAGAGAGATCGACTATGCATAGTAAACCTTGCGCTGCACTTTCGCCAGCGCGTCGCTGGATCACTCGCTGGGATAAGCCTTCGGCGTATCGCGAGCGAACGACTATGCATACGGGTGTAAGTGTTACACATCGTTGGAATCAACTCATTGAGAAGATTTTAACAATGTAAAAATATAGGTCGTTCTATTTAAAAAAGAAACTTTTCTTTTTTATATTTCCGGTAAAACCGGTGGAAGTCGTAAACATCATTTTAATATGTCAAAACATGGTTTTCAATACACGTATTAACTCAACAAAATTTGAATTTTTTTTATCTATAACATTTACAAAGTTACAGGGGATGGCGTCTTGCCTGGGACACTTGATATTGTTTCTTTATAAATCTAAACTAGAAAATTATATCAAATTGTATGTAATAATGGAAAAGAAATCCATGTATTCATAGATGAATGTGGGAAAACTAAACATTTTATCGGAGTACTCTTCATTTGGTATATCTTTAAATCGGATAAGCCTCTCAAAATGAATATATTAAGAAATGCAGAACTTATAGGATAATCATAAAGTGGTTCATAAATAATAAATTCCTTGCCTATTAAAAAATATTCATTTCTATTAATATTTTTAGTACATATATTGTGAATTTCAATAACAACTCTATTTGGTAACAAACAAAAACAATCTGCTCTAGAATAAGAATTAACAGTGAGTTCAAAGTCTTTGTAAACAAGTTTTTTATACTGAAGAAAGTTTATTTCTAAATTTAAAGTAGGACCTGTATGATGCTCATACAAAAATTCAAGAATTTTTTTCTGTACAGATGTTTTTACTATAAGATGTGCTTCAACTAAACGATTATATATTTGATGCAAGGGTCTGTTTGAATTTTTTATTAATTTTTTAATCTGGCCTAAATAATTTTCAAAAGGGAATGATGAGAAATTATCTAGAGCTCCAAAATTCTCAACGTCGTCTGTAAGATGAGTTAAAATATGAATATTATATACTAAGTATTCCAAACCATATATATTTTCACAATGCGAGACAAATGTATCAAGTAACGATCTTGGCAACTCAGTTCCAAAATTGTTAATAAATTTAGATGAAACAAGTATAAATATTCCACAATGTCAAAGCAAAAAATGTTCATAAATACCCATGACAATAACATCTTTTAAAACAAATGGGCCTAAATATAACAAAAATGTTCTGAATTCTGTTGCTTTCCAACGAGCCAATTCTGAAAGGTGCCTTGGTTTTCTATTGATTTCAATAGGGATACACCGTTTTAATGAAATTAATTTTTTAGATAATATTTCTACCTGTCTAGCTGGCAGTCTTACTGATAGTTTACCAGAAATCCAGGAATTTAACAATTTACGCATGACTCCTAAACAAACTGCATGCATATAGTCTATGGGAAAAAGTGTTACCATACCAATTTGCAATTCAGTAAGAGGTGAAACACAATGATGATGATTTTCATCATGCAAGCATCTAAATGTAATATCATTTCGTTTAGGAGCCTTGCGATTTTTAAGAATGACTCTATTATTAACATATGTACCTTCTTCTGTACATTTATCACATGAAGAGTATCCTCCGTGAGACTTTATACATTTTATGTATGCCTTTGCAGGAGCATCACATACAAAACTATGAACTTGAATGGAATACGTTAAATTATCATATGTAAGGCCATTGTCAAGCAAATCTTTAAGATCAATAATAAAATTTTTCAAGTATATATTTAGAGGATTTGGTTTGCCAGATCCGCAATATATACTTATAACAAATGGTGGTACATTAACATTTTTAATCAGACATAAAATTGGCCAAAAGTTTGTATTTGAACTATGAAAAATAGGAAGACCATCTACATTGAAACTCAACAAAAGTGTATCTTCATTTCTAAATAACTCGTTAGTTGCCAAAATTTGTAGCAAAGAATTTTTTAAATTAAAGTGTACAAATTCACCCTTATCAAGTTGTATTTTTGATAACTCTCTTGGAGTTTTAAGAAGTGTTCGACAATCTAATGGTAACTTTGGATAATCTTCATGTAATAAATGCAAGAGATTTGTAACTGCAGAATGTGACACATTATTGGTAATAGCCCAATTTTGCAATTTTTCTTGAATTGTTGGTATATCATTTTTATCAGAATTATCAGTAAATAAATTATCATCATCCAGATTTGTATTGCTAAAAGATTGTAAGCCGTCACCTAAATCTAATGACTCTGATTTTTTAGGAATTAATAAATCAGCAAATGAATTATTTTCTTCCAGGTTTTTGTGGGTAAAAGACAGTGACAAACTGTCGTCTACATCAGATGCCTGTTGATTTTCTGTCAAATTCTGATCTATATAATTGATATCATTATTTATATTAAAATCTTCACAACTTTGATCAGTATGGGACACATTAGCCTTTTTTAATTCACTTTCAACCATTTTTTTAATTTTTCGGTCCAGGTGACGTTGACTAATTACAGTCTTTAATTTTGATTTCTTGTTCATAATAATTATATTGTTTAGTCAACCCAGTTAAAAATATATCTAATATAGAGAATACAAAACAAGTACAAAAATAAACAATAAGTAACTTCTAAACTTAAGTAAGTACTTAACTTAATACTACTAGCATTTCAAATTGTGGCGTTCAGATCAGTTTGGTGTTTTGATTTTTTTAAATAAAGTTTGGCCCGCTGCGGAGCATGTTTCAGCCAGTTTTTTATTGCCAATTCTATTTCTACATTATTCGCAATAGTAATTCTAGATTTAACTATTTCTAAAACAAAGTATATGAATCAAAAACATGAAATACTCAACTAGGTAAATATAAAAAAACATCAATTCTTAAAGGTCATATTTGTATACAAATATTACTTACGGACAATTATATCCTTCAGTCTTAGGTCACTAAAGGCTTTCTTATTCCTTCCTTTAAAATTGAAGTGTGTTGCCAGATCGTCACTTAATAGAGATTTTAAAATTTTATTAGTTTTGGTAATAACACCTTCTCCACCCAATGAAGACAGGTAAGAAACCTACAATAAATTTTACAATCGTAAAGTTACACTGAAAATATAAATATTTGGTTTTTAGAAAATTAAAAAAAATAATTACCAATAAAGTCGCTTTATTATGATCTGAAATTTCTTCATCCAATGATAAAAGAGCTTCTACAGTTTTCACTGGCAATTTGTTATTAAAACCATCTGGAATTTGACATTCAACATTTTTCTGTCTTAAAATTCCAAGAATTAGATTGTTTTGTTCCCTAATTTTAATTAAAATAGGCATCAAACTAGCTAAAAAAAGTTCAATTTAAAGTAATTGTAATAACATTTTGCGTGATCGTGCTTTTTTATTTATTTACAACATATGTTTTCAAGACGGTAGGTTATAATGTTTACTGGTTTGAAATCATGTCTGACAACCGCCTACTTTTACAACAAAATACAAATATCACTTTTGACTTTTCGTTCATTTCGCAAAAACTAAAATTATTTTATTTGAAATTTAATTTAATACGATCGAGCAAAAAATAGTATAAACATAGTGAACGTTAAAGGTTGTTGTACAGATCTCCGATCAGTAAACAACCCTTACCGTTCTTGATACTTATAATAGAAAACTTACCACCATCATATCTTATGATCTCAGTTACATCAGAATCAGGGATATTGCTTGCTTGAGATTGAGAATTAATCTCCTTTACCACATGAGGAACACGAACAGGAGTTGATTCTTTATTTTTTTGTCCTTAAAACAAAAATATTTCCTATTAAGAAAAATGTAAGCAGAGAAAAGTGAATTTTCCATGCTTGGAATTACTTAATAACCAAATAAATATATAGGTACTTACTATCTTTTATTAATCCTTCAAAATTTATTTTTGGTGTTTGTGAATTTTTTGATTGTGAGGGTACATCAAGTTCATCTTCACTGTCATAAAGACGAGCCGGGAGAAGTCTTTTGCGGGGACGTATATCTTCTCCAGAATGTTTTAAAGAGCCAGCCAGTTCTTCCTCAGTCTCAGTGTCACAAAAACGAATTGGACGAATTCTTTTGCGAGGTCGTATATTCTCTTCTCCTCCAGAAGAGTCTAAATTAGAAACTTCTTCGGCTACAGACTCTTTCTGAAGAGCTTTTTGAAGGTTATCTAAAAATAAATCCAAACATTTATTTAGTAAAAACCATAAGTCAAGACATACGCAGGCCACATATTAAGGATCTATTATAGTTTTACCTGTTCTATATAGGCTCCTTTTCACTGGGAACAATGACCATGTGTTCACATTTACAGCTTCTTTGCGACTTAGCGCGCGATGAAATGACAGTTTTTCTTCATAAGGTGGCCAATAAACTTGACTTTTTTCAGGTGTGAACCATTCGTCCAATACCGTACAGACACTACCGTCTGCAAATTCCACGATGACATAATTTTCCATCGTGAAGCGAAAACCCTCGATCAAA
Source organism: Neocrepidodera transversa (assembly GCA_963243735.1). Taxonomy (NCBI): domain Eukaryota; kingdom Metazoa; phylum Arthropoda; class Insecta; order Coleoptera; family Chrysomelidae; genus Neocrepidodera; species Neocrepidodera transversa. Next base: position 35,233,798 of record OY725341.1, read on the forward strand.
CATAAAAATATAAAACGCGTCGGTTCACAACTCACAATCACCAGTCCTAAAATCCATAGAGTAAGTATAAAATCACTTGCACTTCCATTTTTCGTTACCAGTGTAACCACACTCTGGTAATTTGTTTGACTTTGACGGAAAAAAGAAGAATTTTTCTTCTCTTTTGTAGTATCTGATGCACTACGTGTGCAGTCGGCGCAGCCATTGCGCTATCACTGAATTTTCGGATAAAAAATTCTTGTTAGATTTAATTTAAAGTGTAAAATTTATTCATTCAACTAAAGTTAAAGATTAGACTTTAACAATTTAAAATGATAAATATGACAATAACGAGATATTTCTTTTAAAATTAACAAAAATGTTTCAACTTTTGTAAGAAAGAACCTCAGGATTAGTTTAATCAATTGTAAAAATTATGTAAAAAATTAAAAAATAATTATTTGGTCACATAACCTCCAGAGTCGTGATAAACGTTTAATGTACGTCTTTAATACGTTATAATACTTGCGTGATTAATGGTGACGTATATAAAACGTTTAAAAAACGTGATATAAAAAGACGTCCCTAAATCGACCAAAAAGTGACGTCTGGTTAACGTTATTAACGTCATCTGGTTGCCTGGGGAACAGCCAATCTATTCTTTTATCATTTAACGTTTGATTTTGGAAATGGCATTTTATTTAGAAAGTTTTGCAGTGACATAAATCTTGACCTCACTATCTGTCAGAGTCATCGATTCTAAAGTTTCGATGAAATTTCACAGATAATTTTCATGGTGGTTTCGCTACACAGAAGGCGAGAAAAACAAGAAAAAGATTCGGCGGAAACCAAGCAATGTTCTCTTTGTAAACAAAATTAATTTTTTAATTTTGATTATATCAAATTTATATTTTTGCATGTGCTCTTACAAGTAAAAATCATATTTGAAAGGTTCTTCTAATTATAGAGAATTTGAAACGTAACAACCACTATAGGTTCATATTTAATTCAACAAATGAAATAAGAGGATTTTTTATATCACGATTTAATAAAAGTGACTAGACGATCTTGCAGAGGTTAGGATTCGCGATTTTGCTAAATATATTGGGACTTATAAAATCCCAAGTGATTTACGCCATGATTTTTTATGGTAGATTGAAGATGTTAAAAGGTCACAGAAAAGTAGGTGAAGATTTTTGTTAAAATATTTTCTGATGCTTTTTTGAAAGATTGTGCTAGTGTTTGTAACATGGAACAAACTTGTGGGTTTTGAAGCTTATAACAAAAATCTTTTAATATTCACTAATTAGAACTTTAGCAGATTAAAATCAATTCATATATGAAGTATATATAAAGTAACTGTCGAGTACTATTAACAATGGATAATACCACGGAAATTGCGTATTTAAACAAGATATCCAAATCTTAGTAAATTAGCACTGGATATCTAGAAGTGGAGCGAAAATAGAAACATTTTTATTTTCAAATCATAAATCAATACGAATCACAATTTTGAAGCAGATATGGGATCGAGATATTTAAACATTGAAACAGAGTATGAACTAAAAACAATGAAGGGTTTAAAATATATATATATATATATATATATATATATATATATATATATATATATATATATATATATATATATATATAATCATGAGAGCTACTTCTACTGCCATCTAATGGCAGAGAAGAGGATATGAGGAGAAAGTATAGGCAACCCAAATAGCACGTATATATATATATATATATATATATATATATATATATATATATATATATATATATATATATATATATATATATATATATATATATATATATATATATATATATATATATATATATATATATATATATATATATATATATATATATATATATATTCTAGACAGGATTCAGGTTCAGTGGCTCGTGAGGCGTTTACAGTTGGAAAAAAGAATATTTCTACGGTTTTTCCCAAGTTGCGGTAATTTTAACAATTTTAACTGTTTCAAAGAAAATTGTAAGAGGAAAAGCCAGGGGTATTATAGCAGTTCCCTTATGGAAAACAACAACCATGATTCCAGTGTTTCGGAAATCATTGATACAGAGATCAATAGTGTAAGACCCTGAGGTACACGTTTTTTCTCCTTTAGGGACAATATATTCGGATGGTATTTTAAGAAGAGGGCTCCTTCCGGAGTAGGGCATTCAAGCAGTCTTCTCTTCTGCATAGCGAGTAACACGTTAGATCAAATACTCTAATTATTTAAATATATGCTTTGTTTAAGATTAAAAATCGAACCCTTAGTTTACAATCTCGAGGAGAATATAGAAGTCTTGAATTATTAAGCAGTTGGTTTCCGTTAGAAACTCTTTTTAGGAAAATTATTATTGCATATAGGTTTTTAAAATTAAGGATTTAAAATATAAAAACATCCGAAGATTCAGTAACTACAGAAGATTCGGATGGAATTAAGACATCTTTCATTTAATTATTTGTTGAAAAACCGAATTTAAGTGTACCTAAGACAATATTGTATTATTTAGATATGAACAAGGACAGTAGATCGATGATTGAATTCACAATGATTTTAAAGTTAAAAAACCATATCAAACTAACTCAAACGTTGTCGTTGGTTAAGAAATAATTTCATGTAGTATCGTTTTCGCCATGTATCTACGGCTGCAGCATTTATAAAGGGTTTGGATAGAGAATCTATCCGTAAAACTGCAGGTTGGTCAGAAAAATTATTGGTTCTTAAGAGGCGCAAGTATCATATGTTATCTTGTCTCTGAAATGGGTTTTTGGACGAACGTTTCGTTAATATTTCAGATAGGAAGCTGCGGTTTTCACCAATCGATTCTGTATTTAATTCTCAAATGCGTGTTAATGGAATCTTTTCTTTTTTTTTAATACAACGTATATTTTTAGTCGCTATACTAGCCGAGGTCTCGTCCGAAAACAAATAATTATGTTTGGTGGCGCTCTATCTCGTTCTGCGCAGGCAAAAAAAAAATTGGTCTCTAAGAATAATTTTTCGGAAACTGATGCTTAAGAATTGGCTATTGTCTTTCTAGTTGTAAATTTATGCGTTATATTTTTTATAATATTCTAATTGTAAATTTATGCGTTATATTTTTATAATATACATAAAATAACATAAGAGTGTGAATGTAAAGGAATTAATTTGTATTTAATTTGGCACTTGTAAAAGATATATATTTTGAAGAAAGAAAAAAAAAAAAACTTATATTGCTAAATAGCTCAAATTCTTTCAACATCTACTGTAACCTCCCATCCCCCTGGCCATTTATCTCATGAAAAAGGCGAGTACAAAGTAACAAACCGATGGCCATTTCGGTAAGAAACTTTTATACTCAAATTTATCATAAAATATACCTGATCGTCTAGTATTGTTAAAGGACCCAGTTGTGCTGTATTTTTATTCGTTATAGTAAAGTTTGCTGCAAGTAAAAAAAAATAAAACACTGAAAAACCTTCAAATCGTATATTCCGTAATTTCAACCTTTTATGATAATTACAAAATCAAAACCTTGAAACATTATTTACTCTTTACTCTATTTGTATGTGAGGACCCCTCACAGAGACCCGCCACTGGGTGGACGAAAGAGAAGACATTTGTCACATTTTACCAATTTGTATTTTGTGTTTGTGTAATTATTTTTATATTTCTGTTTGTTTCTATTTTATAACCTTTTTAATTGGTGATTTGAAATCACGTGTATTTACTATGGTCAATAATGTCCTAATCATTCAGGTAGGAAGATGGAATGCCCGCGGGTCTATTGCCGTCTGCGACATCCCTCATTGGGAAAATTTCACGGGGAGGGGAGATCACATTGCCTCCTACCGTCCCAAAATAATTAAATCTTTTTTTTGTTTAAAAGGGACCGTACCTTAATAGACATAGTAACAATCTTGACCAACTCATAAAAACACAAGATTTTCTGTGTAATGTATTGTGTATTGTTGTAATTGGTAAATGAGACTCCTGACTTACCCCTTCCGAACACACAACGGCGCGCCGCTGTGAACGGTCAATTAAACAAATGGTTTACTTGTCCGGACGCAAATTAAATATGAATTTTCTTCCCCGGATTTTGAATTGGGGTGTTTTTGAGACATTTTATTCAGATAGATATTTTTATTTTGTAACGAATTTTGGATTATTTTTCTTTACTTATTTTCTCTTTGGTTTTATGGGCAGTTGTTTTCTATACGATAGGCAAAGGCCTACAAATAATTATTACGGGGTCGAAGTTGGCGGTAGACACAGGTCTACAAAATAATTGTTGTTTTCGTCGATGGGTATTTTTAAAGGAACTGTTTTTTTCTCTCTGGCTGGTTTTTTATTTATTCTTTCTCGAAGCGAAGCGTAGGTACTGTTAAATAGTTTAGGCGATGGTAAAAATTTTCAGACTGCTTTTATTTCTCATTTTATGCCCTTTTTATACCCAGAAATTATCTCATTTCGTGACGTAGGCATTGTAACTGCGTAGTGAGAATCTACCCTCTTGCGACTCGTTATCGCCAATTTGTTTATGTTATCGTAGATAACTGCATTCCTGAGGACAACTTTTTAGCTATTTTGAGTCTTTTACGAATTTTAAGAGAAATATTTGAAGCGTAAATTTTATACAGGGAAAAATAAAATTAGAATTTATAAGTAAAATAATTCTACGTAAATAGAAAAATATAGGAAAAATAGTAATTAAAAATGGAAATTAATAAGAGATTAAGTGACCTAGGGTAGGAACGTTTCACTACATGTGTGTCATTATGTAATCATGAGGAGGAGATTGTGAAATATAATTAAAACATTAATCGACTTACCTGAAGGATGATTAATTGTAATTATATGAACAATCTCCTCCGAAATGATTAGAGGTAGGTACCCCAAAAAATGAAGTGAGGATTTGTCATAGACAGGTTGACGCAGCGATAAGGTATTAGGCAAGGCATAGGCGGGGTTGTGGGTATTTAACAAAAATTTAGGTGTATCTTTAAACATTGTGGACTCTCGAACATCCAAAGTAATGGAACTACATGTGTGTCATTATGTAATTATTTCGGAGGAGATTGTTCATATAATTACAATTAATTTTTTTTTTTTTTTTGCGGACTCTCGAACATCCAAAGTAATGGAACTACATGTGTGTCGTGTGTCATTATGTAATAATTTCGGAGGAGATTGTTCATATAATTACAATTTTTTTTTTTTTTTTGAATAAATAAAACACCGTTTTAAGATTTCCACAAAAATAATAACAAAAGTTAATTTAATAGTGACTAGTTTCGTTACATAAATCTAATTTTAAATCTTTTACGTATTTAGGTTTGCCAAATCAAAATTTATCCTCTTTCTTAAGAAATTTAGACATGAAAGTTGCATATAAAACGATCAATACTTTAGGCATGGCAATTAAAAATAATAAAGATAAAATAAATAAAAATTTTCAATCGGGTGTTTATTCACTAACTTGTGGTTCTTGTCCAAAAAGGTATATAGGTCAAACAGGGAGAACATTTGTCAAAAGGGTTAATGAACATAAAAGATCTTTCCAACATAATAAATTAGATTCAAATTATTCCAATCATTTAATTAATGAAAATCATATTTTTAATGATAATTTTGAAATTTTACATACGCAAAGTAAAGGCATTCGGTTAAATTACTTAGAAACATTAGAAATCAATAAACTCAAACATACGGATTTATTATTAAATGACCAACTTGACCTTAACAATTCGCCACTTTTAAATCTCTTTTAATACCTTAATCCTTTTGACAAATATTCTTTTAAAGTATTTTTTAAATTATTTTAAATTCTCTTTAGTTTTTAATTGCTTGAACGTTTGTTAATAGCTTTTGGTTAAGCCCTCATAATTTTAGAGAGGTAATTTTATTCTTAGTTGTTTTAGTATAAATTTCTTGATTTTCTTGTAAATAATATTAGTCTGATGAAGTTACTATGTAACGAAACTAGTCACTATTAAATTAATAACTTTTGTTATTATTTTTGTTGAAATCTTAAAACGTTGTTTTATTTATTCAAATTTAATAATGGATTTTCATCAAGTAAAAGCCGACACAGTTAAACAATTAATCATCCTTCAGGTAAGTCGATTAATTTTTTAATTATGTTTATTTGAAAATGCATGATAGCACAGTTTTTATGCAGGATTGTTAGAAGCAGAAACAAATTAAATATTGATACCTTCTCATCTGAATATTCTTTGACTGTTAATTGTATATTGCCTGAAGATCGCTATAATCCGAAACAAAACTAATTTACTACCCCTGACGTTATTTAAAAAAAATATTTTTTTAACTTACTTTTTCTTGGTACCGGATCAGCTTCGTTTTTATCTCTGGATCTTTTATTCTAAAAGTAAAAGTATTCATTAAAATAAAAAAAAGATTAATTTAAAGATTTTCAAAATTAATTTTTTTAGTGGAATTTTTTTCCAAATATGAACTATTTCTCAAAATTCCAATTTTAAAACCATTTTTTTTTCAAGTTTAGGTTGGGTACAAAATCAGTAATTTACAACGTAACTTATTCATAAATTATTAAATAAATATTAAAACCTCTAGGATAGATAACTTTCAATTACTTTCCAGTTATTTAATAATAAAATTAAAAGACTTACATCACTTTTTTTTTGTATCTCAACTTGAGGATCTGGTTCGTCAGAGGAAACACATAATTTTTGACTTGGGATCTAAAAATCACATAATAACTTTAATTGTGAAAATAAAGAGGGGGTAATCCCACCTAACTTTTCGAACACTCTTAGTAAAGTAATTGTTTAATCAATTATTTTAGTTATTCTGCATAAAAATACATTAAAAAAGTTGGTTAAAAAAAAACTCATTGATTTTTTTTACATTTTTGGCCATAACTTCTGCAAATATTATTTTTGAATTATGACATAATTCATAAATAGTACTTTTTAATCCCTTTCAGATACTTCAATTAATGTTTTCATTTGTTCTCTTTTTTATAAAACTAAATTACAAACATTTTTTTTTTAATAAAATTCTTTATTTTAGTGATAACAATTACAATTTTAAATTCGAAGACACTGAAGTATATTGTAAATTTAGAGTATTCAATTGTTTTTAACATCGTAATAAAATTTTGAAAAAAATCATAATTATTTTTTATTACAAATTTAACCGTATTTTTTTTAATTTTTAATGTTAATATTTACCACAAAAAATTTAACATTTTTTAAATAATTTTAAAATCAATAAATATTTCATTCAATTTTATTCAAAAAGAGAAATAGCCCATTTTTAAGGTTTTCTGGAAATGGTTATTTAAAAAAAAAAAATATTTTTTTGTCAAAATTCATACCCTTTAAATTTTTTTAACGTTTTTGACTATAACTTTTACAAATATTGCTTTAAAATCATAAAATAATTCATTCAAACATATAGTACTACTAGCTCAAAAAAAACCGTGCTTTGCTACGGAGTCTCTTTAAGATTAGTACCTGGACGACAGAGCTTTGTTTGTTTTTCCTATTTTTTCTTATTTTTATCCATTTCTTCCTATTTATCACTATCTTTTATATATTTTTTTATTTTTCCCTATTTGCCACTATTTGTCCCTATTTCTCCATATATTTTCTCTATTTCTCTATTTTTCCTATTTCTTCCCGTTTTCTCCTGTTTTTGATTATTTTTTCCTGTTTATCATAACTTTTTCTTTATGATTTCTTTCCTATTTCTTCCTATTTTCTTCTGTTTTTGATTATTTATTCCTGTTTATCATAATTTTTTCTTTATGAAAAACATAAATTTCAATATTTTTAGCTATTTTTACTACATCTCTTTATTTTCATATTTTTCCCTATTTTGCACTACTTTTCCATTTTTGTAGCTATTTCTCCTTGTTTTTTCTTATTTTTCACTAATTTCCCTTTTTTTCCCATTTTGCCCTAGTTTTTCCTATTTCTTCCATATTTTTCCTGTTTTTCATAATTTGTCCTTATTTGTCTCTATTATTCTTATTTTTCCTTTTTCCTTACTTGTCTTTATTTTTCATTATTTTTCACTATTATCCCATGTTTCCCTATTTTTCTCTTATTTTCCTATTCTGAAGTATTTTTTCCTATTTTTCATCATTTTTCCTTAAATTTCGCTATTTTTCCTCTTTCTTCTAAGTATTTCTGTTTTTCATAATTTTTTCCTATTTTTCTTTATTTTTCCCTATTTGTCCCTTATAGTCCATATTTTTTTCCTATTATTCCTTATTTGTTCCCATTTTCCTCTATATATATTGCACCATCTTGAAAATTTTTGTATACACCTTTATATTTTGTTGTGATTTTTCGGGTAAAAATTCTGTATTGTAGCATCTATTTGTCTTATTTCTGGAGGTGTACCTTATTTATCTTCACTTTCTAAATTAAAAAAGAAGAAAAATGCAGATAATATCAAAAAACGACAAAAAAAAATCAGAAAAGTGAGAAAAAAAAGGAAAAATAGGGGGAAATAGGGATAAATAGGAAAATAAGGAAATATAGAAGAAATTGGGAAAAGAGAAAAAGAGGAAAAATAGTGAAACGTAGAAAAATAGGTAAAATGGGGGAAAAGAGCAAGAATTCGAAAAAGAAAAAAAAACAACAAAAAAAAATAAAAAACCCAGAGGAATAAGAAAAAAATCAGAAAACAAAAGAAATAAATAGAAAAATCAGAACAATAAGGAAAAACAAAAAATCAGAAAAATGGAAAAAAGCGAGAAAAAATTAGACAATTTAAAAAAAAATCTGAAAAAAAAAATCAGAAAAAAATCGAAAAAACCGGAAAAGAAGATAAAAAATTGAAAAAAAAATAAGAATATTGGAAAAAAATGAAAAATCAAATTGTTAAATACGAAAAAAATGAAAAATTCAAAAAAAAATGAAAAAAAAGGCGCAAAAAATCACAAAAATCGAAAAAAAAACCAAAGGAATAAGAAAAAAATTAAGACAGAAATAGAAAAAATATTACCTACTCCCCACAATAACAGTAATGCACTGTTCCGCTTCGGCGAATTGACTTGTACAAAACTAGATACCTGTGTATAGTAAATATACATTCCTATTCGTTACTCACGCTATTTGTTTATGGATACTATTAAGGGTAACCATCCGCTTTAGATTTGTAATGCGTTGGTAAAGGTTTCGTACTTTTACTCTCATTTTTTTATTTTTGATCTTAAGAAAAAAATTCTGACATAAATGTATTCACAAAATATAACTACGTGTTATGGTCACGGCAGATTTTTTAAAATTAGTTAAAAAAAAAAGTTTTTTGGATGTAAACATTGCCGTTTTTTTATGACTTTTTTATTTACTTGCTGTAACGTAATTAAATATTTATTTGAAAAAGTAACTAGACAATAACACGTAAAATTCTTTTCTGAATCCATATATGCCATTTTTTTTATTTTGCGTTGAGATTTGTAAGAGTTATTATTTAATTACGAACACTCTGCAAATTCTGATTTAGCACTAAAAATGGTATTGTAATGTGGCGCCTTCGCACTTTGCGGAGTATATTGAATCATTTCTGGGCGGAGCATACTGAGAACGTATTTAATATTTTTAAAGAAAGAATTATTATATTTCCAAGTTTCATTAGTGGTTATAAAAACAGTTTTATATTAGAGAACTAGAATTTGCTGTTTAAAAGTCTTGTGATTATTTTCTAAAAAATGTCATTATTTGTTTGAAGTTACATATTTTAAAAATTAATTTTGTATTTAAATTACTGTTTACAACAAAAAACAACTAACCAAAGTGAAAGTGATTTATGGACTAATTAAATATGAATATTAAGGAATTGAAATAATCATGCACTTGCTGAATAGTTGAATAAACAATAATCCGCCGGCAAAAATTTTTCATCCCAATTCTCTTTTTAATTATGCTTTCGTTAAATAACAAATTTTTTACACATATATTTTTTATACGTTATAGTTTAATTTCGAATGATTAAAATTTTTAAAAACTTTTGCCATTGTTGCCAGATTTATCAAAAGTACTTTTTTTCATTTTTTTTTAAATTACCAATATAATGCATTTTTATGAAAAATTACAAGAAATGAAAGTTGTAGAACATAAAATTTTCTACACATTTTGTTATTACCGTTTTTTCTTAATTCCTCGTAGTTTCGCCGCTAGAGGGCGTGAAAGAAATTAGTATGCGATTTTTTTAGATTTTGAGATAAAATTATGGATTTTTATGAAAAATTACATAAAGCCAAAATTGTAGAAAATAAAATTTTCTGCAAATTTTGTCTTTACTTTTTTTTCGAGTTCCGCATAGTTTCGCCGCTGGTTTTTATTTTAATTTTTAAGCAATTTTAAACTTTATTAAATTATTATTTTTTAGTTAAATTTTAATACAAAAAATTTAAAACAAACATCTTTAAATTTGCAATAATTAAGTTTAATATTTATAATTATTTTCAAAATTTTTTTACAAAAATTGTGGAATTTTTTAAAAATTAGCTAGTAACATTTAAAATTATATTACGATTTTCAACTAAATTGAATAACTTCTAAAATATTAAAGTTATTGAAATAGGAGTTTCACCATTCAAAAGATAATTTAAAACTCTAAATTTAAAATGTATTGTAGTTTCTTAAAATTTAGAATTGTAATTATTATAGCTAAAATAAAGAATTTTTTTTAAATTTTTTGTAATTTCGTTTTATCAATAAGCATAAAATAAATGAAAAAAGTATATAGCATATCCAAATAGGATCCAAAAGTACTATGTGTGTAAATTATTTCATAATTTTAACATAGTGTTTGTAAAAGTTATAGCAAAAAATTAAAAAATTAAAACAATCCAATGCATTTTTTAGTTTTTTAAACTAACCTAATTAATGTATTTTGATCCAGAAATCCTAAAAAAAGGTCTGTTTCCCATTTTGAATATAATTGAATGAGATATTAATTATTAATTGATTTTAAAATTATTCGAAAATAGATTTTATTTTTTTTAAGGTTAATATTATTATTAAAAATTTAAAAAAATACCCTTAAATTTGTAGTAAAAAACTCTATAATTGTGATTTTTTTCAAAATTTTATTCAAAAAAATTTAGCCAAATTTAGAAAATTTAGAAAATCTTTTAGTCTCTTCGAATTTAACGTTGTAATTATTATAAACAAAATAAATAAAAAAAAATTTTGTCCTTTTGTTTTATCGAAAATGGTAAAACAAATGAAAAAAATAAATAGTAATCGAAAGAAATCAAAAAGTACGTTATGTGTGAAATATTTCATAATTTTAAAATAATACTTGTAGAAATTATACAAAATTATAAAAAGTTAAAACATAATTTTTAGAAAAAATTTATTTATTTTTTAAATTAGTTTAGTAGGAGTGTTCGGAAAGTTGGGTCGGATTAGCCCTCATTTTTACTTTTTTAAATATAATTTTTATTTTCCATTTATTTCATTCTGAAAAATTCTCATAATTATTATAATATTCTAGAAATACTTGTCAAGGGGGTTGAAAGGTCTCGCTTTTTTACTGTATACCTGACCTTCAACTTCTTTTTAAAGATAACAAGTGCGATTTTAAACAACAAAAATTTTTTTAAGGAACGATTTTTTTCTTAAAAATCATTATTTTTTATACTTTTCTCTTTATATTCTATTTTTTCCGATTATTTCCAATTTTTTTCCTCATTTGTCCAAATATTTATCTTTTTTCCTATTTTTTCTTCTTTTTTTTTATTCTTTACTGTTTTTTCCTGTGATCTATTTTTACCCATTTTTTCAATTTTTGCCTATAAGTATTTACCTATTTTCCTTTTTTTCTCATTTTCCCCCATTATTTCTTATTTTTCTCTTCTTTTTTTCCCATTTTCTCAAGTTTTTTTCATTTTTTCCTGTTTCCTCTTTTTTCTGATTTTTCTGTTTTTTCCTATTTTCCCATTTTTCCTATTTTTCCTTATTTTTCCTTATTTTTCGCTATTTTTCGCTTTTTTTAAATTTTTTTCTATTTGCTACTTATCCAAAAATCGCTTAACGCGCCTAGATAAGTATTCGCTTCAAAAATAAAATTATAGTAAAGAAAAGTAAAAACTTGTTTCTAAAAAAAATTGAAAAAATTTTTGCAGTGTTTGGATTTTTTTCCAATTTTCGATATCTGCAATATTTTTCAAGGTATCCGCAAAAAAAAACCAACACATCTTTTTATTAAATTGTTTACAACTTTTAAACTATTTGTTTGCGAGACATGAAACACAGCGTAAATTATATCTACATAAAATTATCCATCCAACGATACTTTGCTCATAATTTACAAAATTTACAATTACCAATATATTCTGTTAATATTTTTTAATTTACAATCACATTTTTTATTAAACTATAAATATTTCGTTCTAATTTATTATTATGAGAATAAACAAAAAAAAATGTTAAACTGAAATTTTAGTAAACACATATTCCCTATTTTATAAAAATTCTTATAAAAAAGTATTGTGTTTACATTTTTAAAAATATTTTCTTTTGCTGACGGTAATTCTATTTTCGATAGTTATATGTATAAAAACAACCTTTTGTTACATCGAAAAATATGAATTCTAATCTCTTCCACATTTCATAATAAATAACCTAACCTACCCTTGAGCTAACCATTTTTACTATGCGATAAGTATTCACGAATATTAAAAATGCGAGTTCGGCCCTGACTACTTGCAAACTCAGAGAATTGTACCCGCCCATCAGGCACTTCGAACCTACCTCGTTTCTTACCCCTGCGCGTCTGTGAAACTAGCTTGTCTACGAATAGCTAGCCTTAATTGCTCAAAAGCAGTTGAATAATTAATATATAACTTAATAGGAGTAGATAAATATTATTACAGAATAATCTAAATATTTCCTAAAATTTTCATAAAAGTACCTGAACTTATACAAGTTTTCGGTCTTTTATTGGTCTTTTATAACAATAAGTACAGAACAATAGAAAAAGGTTTGGACAGCCCAAAAGCCCTGTGTATTAACGCCCGGTTGCACCAACGTATCCTAGGATGCATTTTATCTAGGCTCGACCTAAATGTGTGATGGACTTATGATACAGTTGTGTTGCACCAACGTTATAGAACGTCATTTTACGTAGGATGCATTTTATCTGAATTTACAATGGCAACATTGCAATATTGTCAAACTACTGTATAATAGATGGCGCTGATTGTTAATATCGGTAAAGCAGGTCATGCAATTATTGGTTGAATGTTTCTTTTTCTGAGTTTTATAATCAAGGATGTTTATACACAAATTATGATTTTCGATATTACATTTTATTTTTTAGCAAATTTTTCATTTTTCAAAATCGTACAATTTTTATTTTTTTTTTTATATACTTTTTCAATTTTGGAACCGATAACGATGAATTATTTGAGGAAAAAATTGAAATTTGGTAAAAACTAAAATATCGGAAATTTTTCAAGTCCATAAATACGACAAAGTGAAATTCAAGGAAAGACATTTTTATTTTAAATTTTTTAATTAATTAATAGCATGAATCTAAACACAATTTTTAATTTTTATTAACATTTTCAAATTGTCATTTTTTTGTAAAATTAATAATAAAAAAATTTCAGACATACTGTATATACAGTGTGTCCACTTAAGTTCGTGACATATGGGAACTGAGACATATAAAATTATTTTCTACAAATTATGTTATTTACAAATACAAATATTTTACGATATTTTCTTAAAATATTAATTGAATATACTTGTAGAATATTTTTTTTTTATTTTGTTGAAGTGTTATTCTTTGTTATATGTAAATAAAAATAGTTTCCTGTAAAAATTACTTTTTCTTCAAGCGTATAATAATAAATATATGACTTTCGACAACATAGACCATAGAAATATCCTATCGTTTTACTTGTACAACAATAATGAGAAAAGATAGAAATGGGCTTTGTAATCGAGTAGGTAGGAACTGTCATTTTAATATTTATTTAATTGGACGTTTATCAGTTCATAAAATGTCTATTTTTTGCTACATACAACTTGAATTATTTCTAGACTTGAAGAAAAAACTAGTATACTAGTATATGTATATTACTCGGAGAAGAAGCCTTCATTATTTATGTTTCAATCAGATTACACTGCCTCTGCTATAACGCCTCGGTAGTAAACTTCTGAGCTCAACAAATAATAAGCGCCTTCTACTTCTAGTAATACAATATAATATTATTTATAAGTACCAATCTACAGAGAGGATATAGAATATTATTTCTTAAAAATTCTAATATTATAAAATTTATAAATAAATAAAAAAATGAATATTCCTATATTCTGGCAAAATAATTATTTACAAGATATCATAGGTAATCAAAATGTTCATTATTATTGAATGAAATTGGAATATCTCATCTCTTAGCGTTTCTTGGATTTGATGTTGCATCACTTCTACTTCATTGGGTAATAATTGGGAAGATATTAGTCAACTTCATTCTACATCCATATGCCATATCTCAAACTCTGCTTTTAATCTGTAAATGTTGAACATTGTCACATCATGAGTCCTGGCTACAATATGCTTGAAAAGTAGATCTGCACTCAATACCGCTTGGACATTTAGTGAAAAGTAGCCTTTTCTATTTCTAAAAATTTCGCCATCGAGACCCACTGTGAAAAATATGTACATAGATTATAAGGAACTGAAAAAAAAATAAGTGGTGAAATCAAACCTTGTGATAAAATTCTTATGTGAGTGCCATCAATTGTCTCCACAACAGCAGCAATTTCAACTTCATTTCTTGGCATTATATGTACTTTTCTTTTAAATTGGAAATTATTCGTGACACTTTTGATACAATTCTTGATATATTGGATTTATCAGCTCCTATAAAATCTCCAGTAGCTAGTAGATGACCGCCAGTAGCAAAAGTTCTTATTGTTAAAAGTAATTGATTCATTTGACTTAATGAATTGTTTCTGAAAGTTGTATTTATTGGTACTATTTGTAATACATATATTAATTCAATTAAAGCTCTTTGGGCAAGTAATTGTAACGTGGTCCCTTTTTGTAATCGAAACCTTTTAAAAAATTCTTCCTCTGATAGTTTCGAAATAATTCATTCTAGGGTGAATTTGTCTTGGGAGAGCATTTATTTCTTCGTCTATATCCATCCATTACATCCACATTATCCACAATATTTATATCTGCGTCTAGATCCATCACTTTAAATTACAAATTACAACCGAACTTTGCAAACTAATACCACTCTATTAATACGTAAAAGTCTTTTTATTTTTGTTAATATGAAATATTATATTCTACAGAAAAAATGTTTATTTGTCTCGTTTACATTCACTTTAATTAACTTTCAAGCAACTGTTTCTAGTAAATGTCAAATGACGTATATTTTAAAGTTATAATCCTCGTCCTAAGCCGTCGAAATCGACCGCCTAGGATCTGTGATCAAGTTACATCACAGGCCAGAGATTTTTCGTTGGTGCAACAGTATAAAATCGATTTTAGACTTAAGTCTGACTTAGGATAGGAATCCGTCCTAGGATGCATTGGTACAACCGGGCGTTAATCCACCATCAGGAAAAGGGCGCAGACTGATAATAGTATACATCGGCAGTTCAAATGGTTTTGTTCAAGGTGGTTTATTGACTTTTGAATCTAATCGTACCGGTGAATACCATGAGGACATGAATTCTGATGTCTTTAAAGAGTGGTTTGAACAAATGATAGAACTTCTTCCTCAGAACTGTATAATAGTAATGGATAATGCAAGTTATCGTTCGATACTTTTAGAAAAATTGCCCGCAACCAATAACTGGTTAAAAAAATTACAGTATTCGCTAAATTCAAATTAAGTTCCATCCCGGTTCTGTGAGAAAAGAACTGTATTCTTTGTGTTCCCTTCATAAAGAAAAAATCAAAAAACATGAAATTGATGAAATTGCAAAAAATCGTGGGATTACGGTGGTTAGATCAGCACCATATCATTGCGAACTAAACCCGATTGAACTGGTATGGGCACAGATAAAGGGAGAAGTTTCAAGACAAATCATTCTTTTAAAATGAGTGATGTTGTTAAAAAGTTGTTTTTGGAGGCTGTAAATAATGTGAAGCCTTAAAACTGGAAAAAGGCAGTAAATCATACGATTAAAAAAGAAGAGAAAATGTGGAAGTTGGACGATATTACTGATGAAATGATCGAGCCACTCATTGTAAATATTGATTGCGACAGTTCATCCTCTGATTCCTATTCTGATTTGGATTTGTAAGAATTAGCTTATTTGAACAAATATGATTAAGAATCGATATAAGTTTAGAATAATTTACTACGCCAGACAGCGTGTTAACGCCGCCTAATTGACCTTAATACAGAGTATAAGGATTTAGTACGTTACCACTGTAAGGGCTATTTACTCACCCATTTATTAGCAAACCAACATTATTAATATTACATTTTTTATTACAATTTACTCTTATTATTATTATTATTAGAACAACTGCTCTCAGTACTACAAAACATATTTACAATTTATGTACATTTTTAGACTCTCAGAAAATTTATTATATTGTTAATTTTTAGGGTGCGGTCAACCGCTTTTTATAACGTCGAGACATGATATGTCCTCTGAACTCTGACAGATATGATGAGACTCTCTGAAACC
The DNA here is from genome assembly GCA_963243735.1 of Neocrepidodera transversa. Lineage (NCBI taxonomy): Eukaryota > Metazoa > Arthropoda > Insecta > Coleoptera > Chrysomelidae > Neocrepidodera > Neocrepidodera transversa. Next base: position 35,250,461 of record OY725341.1, read on the forward strand.
ATTAGGCTGTTTCCCTATTTATAGTTTTAGAAGATTTGTAAGAGGGGATTTGTAACGGTTTTCTTCTTCCCAATAAGAAAACCGACCCGTTCGGCGATCACAGGTATTTCTGCGCTTGTCGCTCTTAGAAATATTATATCGCTTAGAGGGAGATGGCGATAGGGTGAATTATTTTGTACAAACAATATTTTTGCACTCGGCAAGACAGCTAGTGACGTACATACAGAATAACAATCTATCTTCAGATTATGAAATGGTAAAATATACAGCACTGGCCAAAAGTATTAAATTTAAAAATATTAGTTTATTTTGCGAATTCTGGATAATATTCCGGGGAAATTTATCCATATTATTTATGAACATAGCGTTGTTTAATAGTCAAAGTTTAAACCCTTATACCTACATAACCAGTATGACACAATGTTAACATACCTTGTGGAAAAATAAAACATTTTAGAAAACATTGCACTTTTTTACCTTCAGCTGTTTAGAAGTTTTAAGCAGGTTAATTAGGTGGAAATATAAGTGTACACCCGATATATTTATTATATTTATACAAATTTTATTTCATACGAAAATAGTCGAGGTATAACTTCAAACAATATTTTAACTGTCTACTAAAAGAAGTGATACGCCTATGGATTACAAATGCTTTATTATTTTAATACTCTCTCTTCATAAAAATGGACTTTAGAAGAAACATTTTAAATTTAGAGTTTTATTATATCTTTCGAATGATGTAAATCACATTTTAATATCTTAAAATATTTTAAAAGTCGTAATAAAATTTCCAATTTTGTTTAGGCATTTTTAAAAAATCCACAATTTTTATAGTAAAATTTTGAAAAAAAAAAATACAATTATAATTTTTTTTACTACAAAGGAGGGTATGCTTTTGATAGGACAATTTGGGCTATTTCTGAAAAATTATTTAAATGCTTTTAAATGCTTATAAATGAGTAATGTAGTAATACTTTTCATTTTTTCAATTTAGAATAATTTTAACTTATTTATAAAAAAATAATAACTTCTTCAATTATTTATAAAAAATGCTAAGCGGCAACATTGCTTTTCAATAATTATTTAAATGGTTAATTGTCAAAACTGACATTTGCTTATTAGTATTATTATTGATAACAAAATAATGCATTATTTTCTTTTCAATTCGTTTATTTAATTTAATTAGTCAGTATTCTTATTTAATTTTAACACTTTTAATATCTATTAGCATATTTTTTATTTGAACACTTTTATATCTTGATATGTTCAAAACCTCGCCTAGTTTAAAACGCTTCTATACTAATAGGCTTTACTCTGTTGGCCGCAGTGGAGGGGCGAGCAAACGCTCCACTGACATTGAACCTTATACTAGGGACTAGCATCAAGTAGAAGCCGATACGTAGTTATTACAATAAGTGTATTTCTTTTGCACTTGGATCAGTTCACTTGGATCACTTTTGAACGGGTCAAAACTGGCATCCAAGCACCAAGAATTTTATTCCTCAGATGACGAATGTATCTCGGAGAAAATGTATTCCTAAAATTGAACATTAAACATTACACCGTATATATAGACGTCTTTTTACTTTACTTTTAAATATTTACCAAAGCCATATTATCTTCCTCACTAGACGAAGTGTCGCCTTCCATTTTATTAATATCTAGATTTTTAATTTCCTCTTGATAAGTCCACTTTTTTTAGGTTATTCTAACTCCTTTAATGGGGGAGTTCCCTCAATGTTGCCAACCTAGAAAAAGGTCTACCAACGGGGAAGGATTATTTTTGGTCAAAATCTACTTCATTATTTTCGCAATGATAAAATATGCCTACAAAATTCCATTGAGCTTTCCCGAATATTTCGTTAGCGAAATATAATGATTTTAATAAAATCTTACTTCTGATTGGTTGAAATTTCGTTGTCAAATGTCATTACTTCCGTATACACACGAATCCTGAAAAATGAATATTTACGAAACACGGTTACTGAAAATTTAGGACATTTGACAAAACCAGAACAACCGTTGATTTTTGTTGGTCGTTCTGGTTTTTATTGACAATATAGATGTCAATGCTGCCAAAAGTGAAATATAAAAAAAATAACAACACCAGAGAAATTTATGAGCAACTTATAATTCAAAAAATAAACAAACTAAAAATATTGAATACTTGTTTTCTATTTGGCCTACAACAAATCAATTTTTCAGAAATATGCCAGTCTCCTCTGACATTTGACTTTGACATGTTACCATGGGTGCTCCGTAATAAAATTAACCACACTAACCAACACTGAAAAAGAACGGTTGACACCGGTTGATATAGGCGATTTACGAAAAGCACTCAGAGTAAGTAATAGAGCGACATGTTTCATTTTCAGATTATAGAATATTAGAATTACTCGCCAAATTCAGTTTAGTTCCACCAATCCTCCAAGGCTGTCGGTCAGTCGCTGAAAATGAAATATGTCGCTCTATTATACTTACTCTATGACGAATGACATCTGACAACTAAATTTCAACCAATCAGAAGTAAGAATTTATTAAAATCATTATATTTCGCAAACGATATATTCTGGAAAGCTCAACAGAATTTTGTACACATATTTTATCATTGCGAAAATAATGAAGTAGATTTTGACCAAAAATAATCCTTCCCCGTTGGTAGACCTTTTTCTAGGTTGGCAACATTAAGGGAACTCCCCCATTACTGTCAAATAATTTTAAAAACCCCGCCATCTGAGGTGATCCAGATCATTTTTGATTCAGATCAGTTTCAAGTAAAACAGTGAACCAAGTGATCTAGAACTGAATTGAACTGATCCAAGTGCAAAAGAAATACAGCTATTCACGTGCTTAAAATAATCGGCCTCTACCTATGTATTACATCCAAACGACAGAATACGCACATAAGCGGCGTTGAGAAATGTCTATTTTTTTATTATATTGCCTTAAAAAATTGTGCTGAAGAAGAGCTTATTTGAAGATGTTCCGGAATGGTTTGAAAGCTAAAATTTTGGGAAAATGTTTCTTTTTATAGATCTAAAAGTGTGCAAAATCTTATGGCCGGGAGCAGATAGCCCAGAAAAGCATACCCTCCTTTAACAGTATTTTTTAATTTTTTCTTTTTATTAAAAAAGGTACAAAAATCAATAATTGACTTAAAAAAACTTTTAATTTACTTTTCTGTTATACCCTGTTTCGAAATGAGGAATAGTAATAAATCATTTCAAACGCCGAAAATAATCCCCTTCCATAGGCATTAAATTCTTTTTAAATAACATTAAATCAAAAGAAAATCTGCATTGCGTCGGTGAACACGAATTGCAAAAATCTAACACTTTAATCCTATTGCTTAATGATGACCGGCTAATGCCGGACGCGAACTGCAAAATGTAATTAAAGGGTAAATTTTAATCCCATACTCGACCACACAAAGCCGTTGTATTGATATTTTCTAAGAATATATTATTTGTTTATTTTTGTTATGGGATTTAAAATGCACTTTTGTCTTTAAATTTTTAGTTTTCATATCGTTTAACCCCTGTAACATAAAAACTATCAACGTTATTAAAACTTGCTGACTGTATAGAAAGAGAAAACAATATTCTATATTTACGAAATTTTTCAAAATTTTAGATCAAAGATTTTTTAATTTTCCCTCCTTTGGTCTCCCTTTTCTCAAGGTCACAATTCTTGCTAAAAAATTTTGGAAAAATTCTTATTTACATTATTTTTTTATTACAGTTTTAATGGTATAAATTTCATTTTAATATATTATATATTTGTTTTTGTTATGGGATATAAAATGCATTTTTTTCTTTAAATTTTTAGTTTTCGAATCGTTTAACCCCTGTGACATAAAAACTATCAACGTTATTAAAACTTGCCGACTGTTAATAGAAAGAGAAAACCATTCTATATTGAAGAATTTTTTCTAAATTTTAGATACAAAATTGTGGTTGTGAGAATACTGAGAGGCCTCAACTATAACGATTTTTTAATTTCCCCTCTTTTGGTTACTCCTTTTTCTCAAGGTTACAATTTTTGCTGAAAAATTTTGAAAAAATTCTCATTTAAATTTTTTTTTATTCCGTTTTCAGTGGTATTAATTTCATTTTTATATATTATTTATTTATTTTTGTTGTAGATGCTTGAATTTTTTTATTTATTCATGTAAATTTTTTTTCATATTATTATTATTACTATTATGTACATTTATACACTTTCTTCACTCACTTAATATGTATTTCATGGCTGTTTATTTATTTATTCACCTGTTATTATATTCATAACTTTATATACCCTCTAGTGTAAATTTTTATTATTTGTATTCTGTGTGAATAAATATTATTATTTTAATTATTATTACTATTCCATAATTTCTAAATAAGCATGAACAATTAAAATAGAACTTTTTACTATTACATATTGAAGGTACGCCTATGAATCAGGCTAGTCAAAGGTGCAGAGTGCGTAATTTGTGGGTTCACAGCTGTAAACCCTTTGTTAAATTGGTAATGTACCCAGTGAGCTCCGCATAAGTGTCAAACGAATAGTATTGGCATCTACAAATTGCTTAAAATCTTTTAAATTTTTTTGGGTCAATCTGTTAGTGTTGGATATTATAAATTTTGATTTATTACTATTCCTGATTTTCAAACAAGGTATAGTACTAATAATAAAATTTAAATACTTACATCACTTCTTATTGGTATCTCAGATACTTGATTTTGTGATTTGTCAAAGGAAACAAATGTAAGGCTCTCTGTTAAACTTTTATCACCTTTTTTACCCGTGTCAGGTTCATCGAATTGGGTTAGGTCATCTAAATTGGAAGGTCCAGCTTGATGTTCTTCTCCCTTATTAGATATTTCACTTGTATTTAATTTAGATGGCTCCTCGTGACTGGATTGACTTATACACTTATTTTGTACAATTTCGTTTGTAATATCAACTTCAGAACACTGAAAGCAAATCTTTAATTATTTTTATTATTATACTAGCTGAATATCCGTGCTTCGCTACGGAGTTTTTTAAGATTATAACAGTAAATTGCTTAAAATAATCGGCCTCTACCTATGTATTACATCCAAACGACAGAATACGCACATAAGCGGCGTTGAGAAATGTCTATTTTTTTATTATATTGCCTTAAAAAATTGTGCTGAAGAAGAGCTTATTTGAAGATGTTCCGGAATGGTTTGAAAGCTAAAATTTTGGGAAAATGTTTCTTTTTATAGATCTAAATAGAACTTTTTACTATTACATATTGAAGGTACGCCTATGAATCAGGCTAGTCAAAGGTGCAGAGTGCGTAATTTGTGGGTTCACAGCTGTAAACCCTTTGTTAAATTGGTAATGTACCCAGTGAGCTCCGCATAAGTGTCAAACGAATAGTATTGGCATCTACAAATTGCTTAAAATCTTTTAAATTTTTTTGGGTCAATCTGTTACTGTTGGATATTATAAATTTTGATTTATTACTATTCCTGATTTTCAAACAAGGTATAGTATTAATAATAAAATTTAAATACTTACATCACTTCTTATTGGTATCTCAGATACTTGATTTTGTGATTTGTCAAAGGAAACAGATGTAAGGCTCTCTGTTAAACTTTTATCACCTTTTTTACCCGTGTCAGGTTCATCGAATTGGGTTAGGTCATCTAAATTGGAAGGTCCAGCTTGATGTTCTTCTCCCTTATTAGATATTTCACTTGTATTTAATTTAGATGGCTCCTCGTGACTGGATTGACTTATACACTTATTTTGTACAATTTCGTTTGTAATATCAACTTCAGAACACTGAAAGCAAATCTTTAATTATTTTTATTATTATACTAGCTGAATATCCGTGCTTCGCTACGGAGTTTTTTAAGATTATAACAGTAAATTGCTTAAAATAATCGGCCTCTACCTATGTATTACATCCAAACGACAGAATACGCACATAAGCGGCGTTGAGAAATGTCTATTTTTTTATTATATTGCCTTAAAAAATTGTGCTGAAGAAGAGCTTATTTGAAGATGTTCCGGAATGGTTTGAAAGCTAAAATTTTGGGAAAATGTTTCTTTTTATAGATCTAAATAGAACTTTTTACTATTACATATTGAAGGTACGCCTATGAATCAGGCTAGTCAAAGGTGCAGAGTGCGTAATTTGTGGGTTCACAGCTGTAAACCCTTTGTTAAATTGGTAATGTACCCAGTGAGCTCCGCATAAGTGTCAAACGAATAGTATTGGCATCTACAAATTGCTTAAAATCTTTTAAATTTTTTTGGGTCAATCTGTTACTGTTGGATATTATAAATTTTGATTTATTACTATTCCTGATTTTCAAACAAGGTATAGTATTAATAATAAAATTTAAATACTTACATCACTTCTTATTGGTATCTCAGATACTTGATTTTGTGATTTGTCAAAGGAAACAAATGTAAGGCTCTCTGTTAAACTTTTATCACCTTTTTTACCCGTGTCAGGTTCATCGAATTGGGTTAGGTCATCTAAATTGGAAGGTCCAGCTTGATGTTCTTCTCCCTTATTAGATATTTCACTTGTATTTAATTTAGATGGCTCCTCGTGACTGGATTGACTTATACACTTATTTTGTACAATTTCGTTTGTAATATCAACTTCAGAACACTGAAAGCAAATCTTTAATTATTTTTATTATTATACTAGCTGAATATCCGTGCTTCGCTACGGAGTTTTTTAAGATTATAACAGTAAATTGCTTAAAATAATCGGCCTCTACCTATGTATTACATCCAAACGACAGAATACGCACATAAGCGGCGTTGAGAAATGTCTATTTTTTTATTATATTGCCTTAAAAAATTGTGCTGAAGAAGAGCTTATTTGAAGATGTTCCGGAATGGTTTGAAAGCTAAAATTTTGGGAAAATGTTTCTTTTTATAGATCTAAATAGAACTTTTTACTATTACATATTGAAGGTACGCCTATGAATCAGGCTAGTCAAAGGTGCAGAGTGCGTAATTTGTGGGTTCACAGCTGTAAACCCTTTGTTAAATTGGTAATGTACCCAGTGAGCTCCGCATAAGTGTCAAACGAATAGTATTGGCATCTACAAATTGCTTAAAATCTTTTAAATTTTTTTGGGTCAATCTGTTAGTGTTGGATATTATAAATTTTGATTTATTACTATTCCTGATTTTCAAACAAGGTATAGTATTAATAATAAAATTTAAATACTTACATCACTTCTTATTGGTATCTCAGATACTTGATTTTGTGATTTGTCAAAGGAAACAAATGTAAGGCTCTGTGTTAAACTTTTATCACCTTTTTTACCCGTGTCAGGTTCATCGAATTGGGTTAGGTCATCTAAATTGGAAGGTCCAGCTTGATGTTCTTCTCCCTTATTAGATATTTCACTTGTATTTAATTTAGATGGCTCCTCGTGACTGGATTGACTTATACACTTATTTTGTACAATTTCGTTTGTAATATCAACTTCAGAACACTGAAAGCAAATCTTTAATTATTTTTATTATTATACTAGCTGAATATCCGTGCTTCGCTACGGAGTTTTTTAAGATTATAACAGTAAATTGCTTAAAATAATCGGCCTCTAGCTATGTATTACATCCAAACGCCAGAATACGCACATAAGCGGCGTTGAGAAATGTCTATTTTTTTATTATATTGCCTTAAAAAATTGTGCTGAAGAAGAGCTTATTTGAAGATGTTCCGGAATGGTTTGAAAGCTAAAATTTTGGGAAAATGTTTCTTTTTATAGATCTAAATAGAACTTTTTACTATTACATATTGAAGGTACGCCTATGAATCAGGCTAGTCAAAGGTGCAGAGTGCGTAATTTGTGGGTTCACAGCTGTAAACCCTTTGTTAAATTGGTAATGTACCCAGTGAGCTCCGCATAAGTGTCAAACGAATAGTATTGGCATCTACAAATTGCTTAAAATCTTTTAAATTTTTTTGGGTCAATCTGTTAGTGTTGGATATTATAAATTTTGATTTATTACTATTCCTGATTTTCAAACAAGGTATAGTATTAATAATAAAATTTAAATACTTACATCACTTCTTATTGGTATCTCAGATACTTGATTTTGTGATTTGTCAAAGGAAACAAATGTAAGGCTCTCTGTTAAACTTTTATCACCTTTTTTACCCGTGTCAGGTTCATCGAATTGGGTTAGGTCATCTAAATTGGAAGGTCCAGCTTGATGTTCTTCTCCCTTATTAGATATTTCACTTGTATTTAATTTAGATGGCTCCTCGTGACTGGATTGACTTATACACTTATTTTGTACAATTTCGTTTGTAATATCAACTTCAGAACACTGAAAGCAAATCTTTAATTATTTTTATTATTATACTAGCTGAATATCCGTGCTTCGCTACGGAGTTTTTTAAGATTATAACAGTAAATTGCTTAAAATAATCGGCCTCTACCTATGTATTACATCCAAACGACAGAATACGCACATAAGCGGCGTTGAGAAATGTCTATTTTTTTATTATATTGCCTTAAAAAATTGTGCTGAAGAAGAGCTTATTTGAAGATGTTCCGGAATGGTTTGAAAGCTAAAATTTTGGGAAAATGTTTCTTTTTATAGATCTAAATAGAACTTTTTACTATTACATATTGAAGGTACGCCTATGAATCAGGCTAGTCAAAGGTGCAGAGTGCGTAATTTGTGGGTTCACAGCTGTAAACCCTTTGTTAAATTGGTAATGTACCCAGTGAGCTCCGCATAAGTGTCAAACGAATAGTATTGGCATCTACAAATTGCTTAAAATCTTTTAAATTTTTTTGGGTCAATCTGTTAGTGTTGGATATTATAAATTTTGATTTATTACTATTCCTGATTTTCAAACAAGGTATAGTATTAATAATAAAATTTAAATACTTACATCACTTCTTATTGGTATCTCAGATACTTGATTTTGTGATTTGTCAAAGGAAACAAATCTAAGGCTCTCTGTTAAACTTTTATCACCTTTTTTACCCGTGTCAGGTTCATCGAATTGGGTTAGGTCATCTAAATTGGAAGGTCCAGCTTGATGTTCTTCTCCCTTATTAGATATTTCACTTGTATTTAATTTAGATGGCTCCTCGTGACTGGATTGACTTATACACTTATTTTGTACAATTTCGTTTGTAATATCAACTTCAGAACACTGAAAGCAAATCTTTAATTATTTTTATTATTATACTAGCTGAATATCCGTGCTTCGCTACAGAGTTTTTTAAGATTATAACAGTAAATTGCTTAAAATAATCGGCCTCTACCTATGTATTACATCCAAACGACAGAATACGCACATAAGCGGCGTTGAGAAATGTCTATTTTTTTATTATATTGCCTTAAAAAATTGTGCTGAAGAAGAGCTTATTTGAAGATGTTCCGGAATGGTTTGAAAGCTAAAATTTTGGGAAAATGTTTCTTTTTATAGATCTAAATAGAACTTTTTACTATTACATATTGAAGGTACGCCTATGAATCAGGCTAGTCAAAGGTGCAAAGTGCGTAATTTGTGGGTTCACAGCTGTAAACCCTTTGTTAAATTGGTAATGTACCCAGTGAGCTCCGCATAAGTGTCAAACGAATAGTATTGGCATCTACAAATTGCTTAAAATCTTTTAAATTTTTTTGGGTCAATCTGTTAGTGTTGGATATTATAAATTTTGATTTATTACTATTCCTGATTTTCAAACAAGGTATAGTATTAATAATAAAATTTAAATACTTACATCACTTCTTATTGGTATCTCAGATACTTGATTTTGTGATTTGTCAAAGGAAACAAATGTAAGGCTCTCTGTTAAACTTTTATCACCTTTTTTACCCGTGTCAGGTTCATCGAATTGGGTTAGGTCATCTAAATTGGAAGGTCCAGCTTGATGTTCTTCTCCCTTATTAGATATTTCACTTGTATTTAATTGAGATGGCTCCTCGTGACTTAATTGACTTATACACTTATTTTGTACAATTTCGTTTGTAATATCAACTTCAGAACACTGAAAGCAAATCTTTAATTATTTTTATTATTATACTAGCTGAATATCCGAGTTTTTTAAGATTATAACAGTAAATTGCTTATTTATACTAATAAACAGTCAGGTTATTTATGTTGTCTGTGGACTTGACTAAAAAGTTATTTCTGGATATTTCGATTATTTATTCTAAATGATGGTGTAAAACCCTTTATCTATAATAGCGAAGAATTAAAAATGCCGTTTCCCCCTCCCTTGTTATAATAAATATACTTGTGTGGTATAGTTCTTCCATTGTGGGCGGCATGCCGACAACGGGCGTGCATATAAAATTTGTATAGGGAGAAAAATGAAGTAATAAAATAAAATCATTCCTTATACAAAAAAATTGTACAGTTTCTTATAAGACAAATAATAATTTAGGTAAATACATTAAAAATAATAAAACAAACTCAAATAATTCAAAAGTCAGGTGTTTATATAAACTAAATTGTGCTGATTGTCCTAAAACATTCATCGGGAAAACGTATGGAAATTTCAAAACTCGTATTTCACAATAAAACAATAAAACAGATTCTAGTTATTCCAATCATTTAATAGAAGAAAATCACTCGTTTGATCCAAACTTTGAGCCAAAGGGATATTGTACCTAATCGGCACTGTATCCCCAAGTCCCCTGCCAAGCCACCCCCAGGTTCTCCCCCCGACATGTCCGCTATTGTAGACATATCGCGAGTTCGCATTTAAGGACCGAGGTCCCCTGGTAGTCATTTATCATCACTTTCTTACGAACGCCGTATTCCACATACTTATTACAACAAATAATAAGTATAAATTCAAACAGCGAACTTTACTTGAGTAGAATCTGAAATAAAATAGTTTTTTTGTTGGAGCGAGCTTCGTTTTTTTGTTTTTATATTTTTTTTGTGGAACGAGCTCCTTTTGTTATATATTTTTTTTTGTGTGTGTGCTCGTCTGTCTGTCTGGTATTGTAGTCTTACATTGTTATTGTTTGTCGTCGCCGTAAAGTCCGCCTTAAACTTTTTTTGTTTTTATTTTTCATACATAACGATACATGAAACGGAAATTATATGTCAGCATCTTCTGATTCTGAAGTATAATCGTTTCCAGGTTATATAACTACTGGTGGTATAGGCGGTAAAACATGGAAGTCATTTTCCGTCTGTATAACATGAGTCACGCAATTTTTCCACACATCGCTATTAACGTCACTTATTATTTGTCGGATATTGTCAAGGACCGTTGCGCTTAAAGTTGGTGACTGATTGCATTTCCGTAAACGCTTTTTACAGTACCCCAAACCATTTCGATTTTATTGAAGATACAATAGTATGGGGGTAATCGCAAAAGAGTTTGACCGTGGCTGCTGCAAAAAGTATCAATAACGTACTCATTTTGAAAATTTTGACTTTTATCATATAAATTAATACAGCCTTTTTCGGAATTTTCGCGGGAATATTCATATGTTTCTTTTTCATAAATTTTACGATTTCGTCCTTTTTCGTGTTCATGTTAGGTATTTTATTTAATATTCGCGAATGATACAACGCATTGTCCATTATAATAACTGAATTCGGTGGAACGTTAGGCAAAAGCTGTTCGACAAACAGATCAGCTGTCATATCTTCGTGATAATCGGCAGAAGACTTTCGATATATTTTTGGCCGATAATAGCAACGCGTTAGGTACAAAGCCGTCTTTGCTTCCAGCATGAAGGATAATAACGCGTTTGCCTCTCGAATAAGGTGTACTTAAAGCACAATTATTTTTGTTGTCAACCCAACCGTACTTGACAACATCATGCGTATCGAACCAAGTTTCGTCTAAATAAATTATAACTCTGATTGAATCGCGGTAACCTTTTATTTTACGCAAATACTCCTATCTAAGTTGAACGATGCGCTGAGATTCCATTATAACCATTCTATTATCTAACCTTTTATGTTTAAAACCGCACGCAATGTCTCTAAAGATTTATAAGTATATTCAGAAAAATCAGAAAAATCGCGTAATTTATCATGAATCAGTTCTAAAGTTGGTACTATATTATCTTTATAAAACCCGTAAATAATCCGTCGAATAAAATTTTCTGTAGCTTTATCGACTTTCCACAATTTTTGATTTGGTCGTTTTCGCTTTAAACAATGATCTGTAACAGTGCCTAATTTAATTACATTATATATCGTCGTAAATCCCAATTTCGTTAATTGGTGAATTCTCGCGATAACCTCATTATCCGTAATTCCAGCTTTTTCTTTTTTCAAACACGCGTACATATTTAAAACAACACGTTGACACTGGACATGTAAATCTTTATTTTTAAATTCGGCATCATCAATATTATCATCCGTATTATTTAGTTCTAATTCATTTGGCGGTGCCAATTCAATTTCCGGCACTATTTCAATACATTCCACCATTACATCATCTCGAAATGCTGTTTCAAATGGTCGCCAAAACGCTATTCTGATTATACAAACCTTAATAAACTAGTATTAACACACACTTGAGGGTGACACTGTTCGTAGAAAAGTTATGGTCAATTTTTCCAAGATATGGTTTTACGGTAGCAACAAACCCTTAGAAACTACTGTTTAAAAGATTTATAACCCATTGTATTTATCCGCAAAGACCGGCTGTTGCCAAGTTACCAAAATTTTCATGCATAAGGCGAATTTTTATATTTAACGTAAATTTTATCATTGGTGGAACTAATTAATTATAATATAACACTAATACACTTATATCTATATATTTACAAAAAAAATACACTATCTGTATAACAGCGTCACTAACTAAAATTTTACTGGAATGACGAGAACAATTTTATAGTAAGGCTAAGAAAGAATTTTAGAAAATAAATGTGACAACCTCGATTGATTTCAGCCTCCTCAAACTGAGAATGGAAAAACTATACATGTCTTGGGAGTTTAATTATATTTACTGAAAAGTGTGCAAGGCATTTAAGTATTTGCCAAGTGCGCCAAATCATTCTTTCAGTTCTGGTTTTACGTTGGCCAGGGTGAAATATATGGAAGTAGGTTTACATTTCGCATCAGAAAAGAAAAGAAAAAAATAAGGAGTTGGGAAAAGAATAATAAATAGAACAGAAAGGAAAAAAATAATAAGCTTTTTTTATTAAGCAGCTCACTCCAAATTTTAAACTGAAAAACGTGTTTATTTATTTTTAAAGAATGGCTTGAATACCAATCAAATAATTTAAAATTTCTTTAGTTCACATTGCTTCAAAATTGTGTTTTTTTAGTTTATTAAACTATAATTTAATTATTTTTTAGTCTTAAAAAAAATGAAGTGTAAAAGTAATGAGGGGACTCAAGTCTTAGCATTTTATTATTTTATTTCATTTTATCAAAATTATTTCATTCATATTTCTTCTTTTTTTTTAATTGTTAAATTTTTTATCCAAACCGAATTTTGAAAAAAAAATTGTTTCCGACACATACCAATTTTAAATCGAATCTTACCATAATCACAAATCTCGTTCTCCATCTTGGAGCCGTCATCTTTAATTTAATAATTTTAACAAACAAATCATCATTTCCGATCCCAAAAATCGCCATAGACCAATTTTGAATAAAATCAGTCTATAATCACAAATCCGATATCGTTGAGCCGTCATCATTTTGAATTTTTTAAGTTTGACAAAAAAATCATTATTTCCGATCCCAGTAACCTCAACATACCCATTTTGAATCGAATCTAATCATAATCACAAATCTCTTTCACCATCTGCGAACCCCCATCTTGATTTTTTTAATTTTGATCATAATCTCCGCCCTCAAAAACCTCCGCAAACCAATTTTGAACAGAATCGATCTATAATCACAAATCTCGTCCGCCATCTTGAACCCGCCACTTTCAATTTTTTATTTTAACAAAAAAATTATCATCTCCGGCTCCAAAAAGCTTCACATACCAATTTTGAATAGAATCGATGTGTAATGACAAATCTCGTCCGCCATTTTGTTCTTTTTCTCTAACAAAAATTTCATAATGCATTGTCACTATGAACACCTGCCAATTTTCAAATTAATCGGACGTCTGGAAGTGGGTGAAAATTGATTTGAAAGAGTAGCCCCTGCCCAATAACTCTATTTTCGGAAAAAAATATTTCTTTATTTTTTAATAATAATCTAAATACCAATTTTAACTTTGTAACATGTTCGGTTGTACGATTTTTGATATGTAAAAAGTTCTTACATAAGCACACTGGAATTTCGAACAATGATGAAACACGTATTTGTTTAGTATCAATTTTAGTGCTTCCCTCAAAAATGCATACTAATAACTTGTAGTGTAGTGACATTTAGTGGCTTATAGGTTATAAAATGGAACCTGAAGATGTAAGTGAACTGCAGTGAAAAGAGTATGACGTGCAAAGCATGGTTCTTTTCAATAAAAAAAAGACATTGAAAATTGAACTGAGCAAATAACTTGATGGTTAAGCCTAAATAAACCTAAAGAATAAGAAGTATTATTCTAGTTATTGCTAAGGAGGTAAGAAGTTTGTCAGCTACAAATATCTAATTTTCATTAATTGATTCACAAAGCCAAACCAAATAGCTTAGCTGTACCCTAATTGGATCTGGATTGGAGGGCTTTGTGAAGAAACCACAATAGAAAACGTAAATGCCTATGTAGAAATGAAATTTAAAGACAAGAAGGTAAACTGCTATAAGTATAAGAAATGTTTCAAGATTGGTAGTGATGAATTAACACTAAATTTTGAAAGTTTGACACAGAAAGTATCTATCCGGTCCTTTAAACAGCTTCAATCAAAAAAATCATATAAAAACAGCCTGGTGGATTCCAAGACGAAAATTAAAGAAACCGGAAGAAGCTAATATTTTACATAAACATACGGTGTTTAAATAAGAAAATATTACAATTCAATAATTTTCTTTCAGATAAAGATTACGAATTTGCAGAATGTTGCTAAACTTCCGATCAATTTCAGTTTTTATCAATAAAAAATCATTCATGAGCTGTTTTCTAGGCTAGAGACAAATTCATGGAAGGGTAGCGATATACATAAAAAACGGCTGATCTTTAAGGAAATGTAATAATGCAGCAAATTTTTCTAAGGACCTTGATATATGTGCGGTAAATATTCCAAATCTTGAAAATTGTCTCATATCTTGCATTTATCGTTTTCCTGATGGTAATTTTAATCAGTTGGAGGAGACTTTATATCATTCCTTAAGTTCAATCAACAAAAACTAAAATAATACGTCATTATCTAGACTATTGACAAATAATTTTGTGGCTTTTGGTTTGCTAGAGGATGTAAATGATTTCATTAGCATCAGGAGTTGATAATGCTTTAGCCAGCGCCAGACGATGATATCAACACCTTCCATCATTGGACGCTTGATGGTTGGACGTATCGTGCTGCTCGAACTACGAGTGTCCAGTGTCAAGAGTCCAACGTTCGTGTTGGAGCATGTTCGGGCTGTTGTCGGTCTTTTGACCCGTTTCAAAGGGTTTTTTCTCACTGGACGGTGCAGTTGAAAGACACTTGATACACTGCTACACGATTCCGTGGATTGTTGTATATTGTATAGGCCAGTGTCATTGACGTCAGCTGATCGGGAAACAAACAGGAGCAAGTTCCATAATCGTACCCCAAGTGACCATCTATGTCGCTGTGATATAGTATTTAAAGATAGAAAAGGGATTATTAGTACATAGTGCTTTCTCTGTCTCCGCTACGTTTCTCAGACAAAACATGTTCCATATTTAATGCAAACATATAGATACTATGTAAATACTTTGTAGCAGTTACGTAGTACTTCTACATAACATTGAAGTAGATTTTTTACCTTATAGCGATAATTCATATTGAGAGTGAAAAGAGAGTATTATTACGTGGTTTAGATTCGTAGTAGTTACGTTCACATACAGAGACCAGTTCTCTATTAAAAAAAGAAAAAGAAGAATATCGAGGTTATGTCAGCATCGCGATGTGAGGCGTGCTGTGGGCGCGAATTTGTGAGTTATTTCTGTCATACAGAAAGTACAATTTCTGTTTTTTGCGTTTTTACTGTGCTGTTTATCAAAGTAGAAAGCTAGCTACTAAATCAGATAAGTATATATTTTTATTTTTTATATTTATTAAATATGCCAAGAACTCAACGAAAACCGTTCAAGTTGTTATCTAAAAGACACCGACGTAGGATTACTTCCAACATTCTACAAAATGTTGGAACTGATGATTCCTTATGCAATGAATTATCTGCTCCTATTGCTTCCTCATCAACTCCTGTTAGTCTTATTGCTTCTTCGTCTAGCCCAACTCATGTTGGTCCTAATGCTTCTTCTAGCCAAACACTGCCAGTTTCAGAAATAAATCAGATACAATTACACTACACTTTCAAACCCATTTGATTATTTACATTTCACCCCAAACAATTCTCAAAATGTTCCTGTTCTTTAAAATTTAGAAGATACTGTCCTTGGTGCTAACAGGTATAGTTTTCTTTCAAGTAGTCGTCAACCAAATATCGAAAATCAATCTCTTAAAGTTGGATTACGTACATGGGCTTTTAATTCATTAATAAGTAGAGTTCATTTAAATGAATTACTTAGGCTGTTAATTTCCCATGGACGTTCAGATCTTCCTACTGATGCTCGATCACTGCTTAATACTCCTAGGGAAAAAATATTATTACTGTAGATCCTGGTTACTATTTTCATTTTGGTTTGGAGTCGATGTTAATTAATTCTATCAACACATCATATAAACCATATAAAATTCCTACCATTATAGAACTTAAAATTAATGTAGATGGGCTGCCTATTTCCAAGAGTTCTGGGAGTCAATTCTGACCCATACTTGGACAAATATCTTCTGTCAATAAATACATGGAGCCCTTTACTATTTGTATATATAGAAATGTTACCATAATCCCCTACGAACAATGGCCCATTCAGAGGTTCACCGACTCGTAAGTGATGCCACCCGCCTAGAAACCGAAGCCATAAATAGACAACACGCAGTCCCCTCAGGGTTCACTTCAATTTCAATCTTCAAGCAGTATGCACTTTTAATTAAATACTTTACTTGTGAAATACCTATAGGTATTGAATGACAAATTGTTAAAGTTCAATAATAATAATTTGTAATATTAAAGTCAATAAACCTTCTTTGTAAACAGTAAATAAAACATTTTTTAAAACGTTCTTTGAGTGAGTGAAAACTTAATTGGCGCTGCGAACAGGATCCACTACACAGAATAATCTTCATTCCTGGTCAACTTCAGTTGTTTGGTAGAGGTCCACTACGAATCTGAGGAAAGAATGCCCCGGCCACTTTTCAAAAATTAATGGATAATCTCCTAATGCCATTTTTGTACAAATTCTGTTTCGTTTACATGGACGACGTAATTATATTTTCAAAATCTCTTCAAGAACACATCTCACACATTACAACTATTTTTAAAACCTTTCAAGACGCAAATCTTAAAGTACAACTCGATAAGTCTGAATTTTTGACAAAAGAAGTTGCATTTTTAGGTCACGTTGTGACTCCAGAAGGAATCAAACCAAATCCCGCAAAACTAGAAGCTATTCAAAAATACCCACTTCCAAAAACAATTAAAGAAATTAAATCATTTTTAGGATTAATTGGCTATTATAGACGCTTCATACCAAATTTCGCAAAAATTACCTCTCCATTTACGCGATGTACACGAAAAAACTCAGTTATAGATATTAAAAACCCAACATATTTAGAATGTTTCGAAAAATGTAAAACCTTACTTTCTAATACCCCTGTATTACAATATCCCGATTTTTCTCAATCTTTTACGTTAACAACAGACGCATCTAATTTAGCTATAGGCTCTGTATTAACACAATCAAATCACCCCATTGCATATTATTCTCGTACTTTAAATTCGGCCGAACAAAATTATTCTACGACCGAAAAAGAACTTCTAGCCATAATAGATTCTTGTAAACATTTTAGACCATATCTCTATGGACAAAAATTCTTAATTGAAACAGATCACAATCCTTTAGTTTGGATTTATAAAATAAAAGATCCCACTTCCCGCTTAGCGAGATGGCGATTAAAATTAGACGATTATAATTTTGAAGTTAAATATAAAAAAGGTAAAGATAATCAGGTAGCTGATGCACTTTCTAGAATTCAAATAAACGCTCTTACTAGTGATTCAATCTGCGCGAACGCCCCCGACACGACAGATTTTGACATTGACGAATTTTTAAATACTTTTGATGACATAAGAGAAAATCCAACAGACGATTCGCAAACTCAACACACTTCTATTGAAAATCCAATTAACGGAATTCCTATTTCCGAAGAAGCATTAAATTTATCATCAAATCAAATTATTATAATACCAAACTCAAAAGAATTTAATATTGATTATAAAAAAATATTTAACAAACACAGGTACACGATTAATGTAACTGACAATTGGCAAGACTGTATCATGGACGCTTTTAGAACAATATTACGACCAAAACAAAAATTTGGAATAAAAGCTCCTCATGAATTCAGACCTTTTATTTGTAACTATTTTAGAACGACAATTGACAATACGGTTCAAGCAAATTTCTGTAACACACTTTTACAAGATATTGTAGAAGAAAATAAACAAATTGAATGCGTAAAAATTTATCACACTTCTAACCATAACGGTATAGTTGAAACTTACAAACATCTCAGACATAAATTCTACTGGCCCTCAATGCAATCTACTATTGCTAATTTTATTAACAAATGTGAAATTTGTTTAAAAAATAAATACGAAAGACAACCCTATCAATTACCACAATTAGGTCCATTACTTGGTCAAAAACCCTTCGACATTCTTCATGTAGATATTTTACAATGTAGTAAAAATTATTATTTAACAATAATCGACTCATTTTCCAAATATGCCCAATGCTATAAATTACCCGACAAAGCTTCCGTATCATGTCTAAGTAAATTAAGACATTATTTCTCTCATCATAATTATCCGAAAAAATTAGTTTTTGACAGCGGTAAAGAATTTAATTCCGCTCTCTTAAAAGAATTTATGAACCTACATAAAATCGAAGTACATTTTACAACAGTAAATAATTCTTCTTCAAATTCTCCTATAGAACGTTTTCATTCCACATTAATAGAAAAACTTCGAACTTTAAAATCCCAAAACCCCCACGATTCATTAGATCAAATAATAACCCATGCAATTTTAATTTATAATCAATCTATACATAGTTCCACGGGATTTTCCCCATTTTCAATATTATATGGCCCATACGCCGAAGAAATTCATTTTGATTTCAATTTACCCGTATACGATACATACAATCAAAAACATAAAGACGAACTCCAACCGTTTATAGAATTTTTATACAAAAAACAGAAAGATAAACGAACTAAAGCTTTAAATAAAATTAACGAAAACGCCGAGGTGATACCAGATGTTAAAAAACAAACAATCTACGTAAAGAAAAATAAAAACAGACCTAAGCTTGACGCACCCTATCATAACATATCCCCTACTAAGCAAAACAAAACTAAAATAACAGGACTGACTGACAAAAATAATCAAACAAGCACACATCTTAAATACGCAAAGAGACTACGAAAAACTTATAAAAATATCTCTTTACAGGACAGGCCTAGCACTTCTAGAGGCATTTATCAAAGTTCAAATTGTTCCTAACAATGGATATTACCCCGAACCGATGGGAAATTCAAAAGAAATATCCCACTACCACAGACATATTCTACAAATTAATCTTTCAAAATTAGAAGCGACTTTAAGTGACAGTTTACATAATTTCGAGAGATTTACACCGAACGTGACAGGACTTTCATTACTAAGAAACCAATACGACCATTTATATTCAGAAACAAAAGACAACTTGCACAAAATAACTCGAAAACAACACAAACGCGGACTATTTAATTTTTTAGGAACAGCTATTAAATACATCACCGGTAACGTTGATAACAATGACTATGAATTTTTAAGGACTCATATCACTGACATAGAACTCAAAGAAAACGAAATTATAAAAAAATACAATAATCAAATTTCTTTTAGCGAAACCTTTAATTCAAGATTCGATACGTTATTGGATAAGTTAAATGATAATAATTTAGTACTTAGGAATATTGTTGATCATATATCCCAACAATTAGCTATAGTTAATGAAATATTCGAAATACAAAGTATTAACGAATATATTAAAAAACTAGTTAGGACTATAACCCTTTCACAATTAGATTTAACAAATATTGAACTTTTCACACTTAGTGAATTAAAAGCTCTTCAAGCAAAATTAATTTCTCTCTATTCGCGAAATGCTCTAGTCTTAAACAATGAGCACCCATACGAATTAGTTGAATTTTCACACTCTCTTGTGTGCGTAACCCAAAAGAAAATGCTCATAATCCGTTATAATTAAGAAAATACGTTATAATTAAGAAAAGAAACAGAATCAGAAAATTGTTGTTTGGACCAAGAATCCAACCCCAACAAGCCATCGCCCTACAGGAGCTATTGGAAGCTTCGAGGACGAAGTTTCATTCTAAGGAGGGAGGAGAAATGTTACCATAATCCCCTACGAACAATGGCCCATTCAGAGGTTCACCGACTCGTAAGTGATGCCACCCGCCTAGAAACCGAAGCCATAAATAGACAACACGCAGTCCCCTCAGGGTTCACTTCAATTTCAATCTTCAAGCAGTATGCACTTTTAATTAAATAATTTACTTGTGAAATACCTATAGGTATTGAACGACAAATTGTTAAAGTTCAATAATAATAATTTGTAATATTAAAGTCAATAAACCTTCTTTGTAAACAGTAAATAAAACATTTTTTAAAACGTTCTTTGAGTGAGTGAAAACTTAATTATATCATGGTATGTCTAAACCAAAAGATCCGAATAAATTTCTTGAGTTACTTGTAGCAGATCTCAAGATAATTTCAAAAAATGGTGTGACTATTATGAATACTAATTATCAAGTGAGGCTTAAATGAGTAATTTGTGATGCATCAGTCTGTGCTTTTATTACAGGGGTGAAAAGTCATACAGGGTATTTTGGTTGTAACAAGTGCATTCAAGAGGGTGAGTACAATGAACATCGTATGACATATCCAGAAACAAATGCTCTTTCCCGAACTAATGAAAGTTTCCGCAATCATCAACAGGAGGATCATCATCGATGTTATTCAATTTTAGAATCTCTTGAAATTGGAATGGTGTCACAATTTCCCCATGATTATCTCCATTTGATTTGCCTTGTTGTTATAAAAAAACTTCTGATTTTTCACCTTTCATTTGTAGTGAATTTTCCAGAAAACCTCGGGGTCTTTCTGATGTTGACAGATGGAAAGGAACTGAATTCCGTATTTTTCTACTATATACAGGACCTATAGTTTTGAAAGATAACCTACCATATGACAAATATGTGAATTTCCCAAGTTTACATGTTGCAGTTCGTATATTAATTAGTAGAAAATTTCATCTGAAACTTATCGATTACGCTCAGTCTTTGCTAAAATATTTTGTTCAGAACTTTAGTGTCTTATATGGAGCTGAGCAAATAGTTTACAATGTTCATAATTTGATACATATTTGTGAAGATGTCAAAAATCATGGTGTTCTTGATGATTTTAGTGCCTTTGCATTTAAAAATTTTTTAGGAAAAATTAAATTCAAGACCAAATCTGCTCACAGATTTGGAGCAAATAATTAATCACATAACTGAATGCAATACTGAAAGTCAATTTTATGAAAAAAGTATCCTTCATTAAAAATTTCAAAATCTGGTGTAACATCGCTTCAAGTGTCTTCTGAATTATTTTTAACTGATCAAAGCCCAAACAATATTTGTCTCTTTAAAACTTCTAAAATACTGATTGTAAACTCTTTTGATCTAAAAACTAATAAAATAACACTAAAAGGGCAAGAGTTTCAACCTATTGGGCCACTATTTAAAAAGCCACAAGTTGATAATTCTATAAATATTTTTAGTGTCAATACCAACTCGATATCCACTGAAACTGAAGTTCCTTATATCTTCAATAGAAGCTAAGTGTGTTATGTTACCAATTAATGCAACTGAACGTGCTGTTATACCAAAGATCCATTCATGTGTAATAATAACTGTTATTAGCACTTAGTTGATGGTGCATCTGGTGTGTGTGTGCATGTGTGCATGCGTGTTGTGTGTGCCTGTGTGTGTGGGTGCATGTGTGTCAGACATTTAAGACTTAAGACATAAGTACTGTAGAGCTGTTTGCTATGAACATCAGATTGCACAAACAAGTATGATAGTTAAGAAAGTGTTGTTTTTTAGTTTTTCGATTAAAAAATAAGGGACTACACAATTGTGCGGTTTATAGAGGAGAATGAAGAAGAAGAAATAAAATCGGAGGTTCCTACCTCTTGGATGGAAAGTGATGATCATTGTCGGTGGCCTTCCTCAAAAAATGTAAGCATTCTAATAAGCAGATAAAAATAAATGGAGAAAATATCCTGTCGCAATATTGGGCGTTGTTGGTAAGCATAGTTAACTTTATTTTTACAGTTATTAACATTCCAGTAGTTTTGCTGCTGCCTGTGAGACCAGGTTGTTTTCTTTTACTTGCTTTTGTCGAAGAAAATAGCGGTTCCACATCAGATTATGATGACATTAAAGAAAAATGTAAGTATGTTCATTAATTAGTATTATGAAGTATCTTTGTATTTTGTTCACAAGTTTAGTTTTCCAATATTGAAATAGATTTTTTTTATTATGTACTAATAAGGTGGTACAAGCAGATTTGCCCTTTATTATTGTATTCCTTTATTTAGTAATCCAGCTAATAAATCATTGTACACCGTAGTTCCAGTAAATTAAAAAAACAATGAATTGTGGGTTAAAATTTCTAACTATTGGACGAATATAAAAATTATCTATTGCAGATTGGATAGTTATGGACATTAAAACTGTATTGAAGTTTTCCTTGTAAATATTAGTTCTATAATTTTTATATCTTGTTTCAGTCATGTCTAAGTTGCCAGAATATCCATTTATTCAAAGTCGTTTTCATTCTGAAATTAATCTGGAAGAGGAATCAGAAAATCAGGATAAGGGATCAGAAAATCAGAATGAGGGATCAGAAAATCAGGATGACGGATTAGAGAATCCGGATGACAGATCAAATAATCAAGATGACTCCATTCAAATGCTTGATGATGTAAGTTTATTTGAGTTCTGTGGAATGTTAATCATTTTATTACCATTACAAAATTATTATTTTTTATCTACAGAGTACACGACGTGGTCCAGGCAAAACGTACAACACAAGCGGGGGATGCAATAGAAATGGCCAACATGACCATTATTAATGTGTCAACAGGTTATTTTTTGTTTATCAATTACTTAACCCATCTTTTTAGCATCTCTTGGCATTCAGCCACTCTTTTATGCCTTCACATTTTTAAATACTACATTGCCCCATTTGTTGGATTTACTAAATTGAAAAACAAATAATTTACACATACTTTTTGTTTCCAGATCAGCTTATCAATGACTTGGCAAAATATGTTAAAGGTGACTATTTTTAATTTCTTTTTTATCTTCAATTTTCTTATAATAAAAAATTTTGAGAACTGAAATACTTATTCAGAATAATTTATCTACGAATAAATATGTTACGCCAAACCGTGAATAGATTATAATAAAATTGAAAACATTTTTGTTTTGCAGAAGAAATTGTCAAGACAAATCGAATTTTGGCAGAAATCCTTCTAGAAATTCAATCAATCAAAATTTAGAAAACATACTGGCAAAATTACCTATTGACAACTTAGATGCCTTAAATGATATTGATAGCAGGATGGAAAGGGACCTGCAATCCTATAAAAAAGTAGTGAGTACAAAATGTTTATGCTATCTGTTCAGAATCTCTCAATTTTTGTTGGTTAAGGTTACAATGCTGCTAGGTATACAATATTTTTTATAATTGATGCATGTTCTTGTAAAAATTTTACTGCATTTGACTGCACTATCTCAACTATTTTTATTACCATGCGTTATTATTTCTTGTTTTATTTTAGGTCCTATATGTCAAGACCATTGGAGGTATAACCTTAAAAGAAAAAATTTGTAGCATACTGAAAAGAACATTTTCCAACAAATTAATTGCGCAAGCCAGCTGGCTGGGGCACAGTCGTGGCGACAGGAAGAATTTCCAACTCAGCAACCTCAAAGTAATTTCTGCCATTAAAGGTATGTCATTCAAAGAGTGCAGTGTTTTGAAAACTAACATTTTACCTTTTACTTCCATTTTGAAGTACATATTAAATTTACTTTTCAACGAAGTGTTATATTCTTTATAAAATGGAAGTAAAGAACTAAGTATATTGGTATTTATATTGATTTTGCCATAAAATTTGTTTCAAGGATGAGGTTGATGTTTTGATTCTTAAAAAGGTGCTCACATTTTTTATGACATTAGAAAAATGATCTAAATTATTTTATTCACAATCGTTGTATGTAATAGCTCAATTACACACTTTTAACGATACATAGTATTATTAATTACAACAATAAAGTAACTATTATAAACTACACATATTTCCAAACCCCGTTTTAATTGTTAATGTTTATTGTAATATTTTTTGTCCATAATTTGTCATTTTCCTTTTTTATTATTTTTTTAAATTGATAGTACAAAAATAAAATGTCATATGTAATATCTAAATGCCAAAGTATTTTGATTTCAAAGAAAACTTGACTACAGTATTTTAATACGCATGTCACACAGCCAGCACTTTTAAAAATAATAACTATATATTCTTTTTAAATTGTGAATTGAAATCAAATGATTGTGAATAAAATAGTATACAAATCTTGGCGAAAATTATCATTCCTGTCTCGGGCAATAGATCACCTCGGCCCTCGACAGCAATGATGAATTTACCGCCTCGGTATGTAATATACTATTTTTGACCAAAGCATAAGAAACACTGAACGTGAAAAATAAACTAAACAGTGTTTAATAATAGTTTTGTCTAAAATTGACACTTTCAAAATTACTTTGTAGTTCTTGAGATAATCCACACCCTGTATGATTAAGTACATAGCTTTCTGACGAAAATTATTATTAATAAACATTTTTGGGGGGAGATTCCTCTTTGAATATTTTGGAAGGTTTTTCCTATTAAAAATCGCAAACTATTATTGAAATCATTTCAGATGCTGTAAACAATGACATATCATATTCCGAGAAAGATTTTGAACGAATTGCCGCAGACCGGACTCGTCAAGGGAAGCAGATAAAACAGAGAGAGGAAAAACCGAACGAAAAATAATTTTTATTATATTTATAAAATAAATAAAAAAAGTAGTTTTATTGTTAATATTTTTCTCATTGTAGTAAAACCTTTGTCCTCTAGAGACGTAGTTGATACAAAACTGAAACATCTCTGAGACATAGTTGACACAAAACTGAAACAATACTGAAACGTTGTTGACACAAAACTGAAACATCTCTGAGACATAACTGCGTCAGAGAAGGGACATAATTTGGAGCTTGAGAAAAGAGTTTCGCTACCTTTTTAGGTAGGACATAGGAGCATCACAGAGATAGCTCTGTTATGTTTACGCGCTTTCCTCGTGATATCTCTGTGACAGAACAAGTAACACCGGTGATGTATGTGGGACGTATGGTCAATTGGGACGTGTATATTTCTTATCGATTTTTTAGAAAAACCTATATGTTAGGCAATATTTATTGACTGCGTTATGAATGTTGTTTCATTTTAAATAAGGTTAAATTAAGTGCAAAAGTCCGTTAAGCATGTAAAGTAATAATTTATACATTGTTAGTTATTGCCATGATCAAATATTTATGTAGAAATAAAAATCAAAGTCTAGTACCACAATTATACTTAATACATTTAAGTTGGAAGGTAAACTGGCAACTAGTTTGGGCATACAAATGCCATCATCAGGTCTATAATACAAATGTTGCAATGAGGTACAAAAAGGGAATTATTATAAGAGACTTATCAAAAAAGTTTTGGGAGTACAGAAACTGGGGACATTTTACTAATAAATGAAAGGTATAGAATTCATTCGATGGTGTGAATTCAATAAAATAATATAATTTTTTTTAGACTTTTTATGCGATGTATCAAATATGTCTGGTTAGGTTATGAAAGGTATAAACAATAGTCAATGTTGATTCAAATATATTAGATTCAAATATTCGTTCACCGTTGTAGCAGGGTACTCGACATGTTAATTCTCCATTATTTGAGTTAAACGTTGGAGGCTAACTTTTGAGTCAAACGTTGGTAGCATCGTCTGGCACCGGCTTTTTACGATTCTTAACTTCCTGTAAAATTGGGGTTTTTGAAACGAATTTTTCTGATCACATAGCTGATAAGAAACTACGAAAACATTTAAAAAAATCTTGTCTAAGAGTGGGAAATGCAAACAACATGATAACCTTCAAAAAATCTTTATAAAATGTGGATTGGTCTATCCATTTTGCAGATACCAAGACAAATAATTTTTCTCTAAATATATGCCGTAGTGCTACAATATATCTTTTCCTGAGATATATGTAAATAAAAATCGAAACCTATGATAAAGTACAGTGAAATTACCAATAAGTGAACTTCTTATATGATATCTGTAAACATAATAATTTTATAAAAAAGAATATTGAGCTGTTAAAAAATATATCTCAAAACTATACAAGAGGAACAAAATAGTGACATTTTAATGAAAAAGTGCATAGTCTCTAATTAATACACATAGAAACAAAGTCGTCGACAAAATAGATATACCACCAGATAAACTAAATGATTTCTTTGCAAATATAGCAAAAATAAATTTAGCAAATAATCGTGTCACTTCTTCATTTTTCCTAGAACCGGTATCACATACAGAAATAAGTGAGATTCGTGTTCTTAACACATCAAAAGCCAGAAATTTCTATGGGTTTAAATTTGCTGCTGGGAAAATATCTCATCAAATTGTGCACCTCATAAACTCCTGTTTCGATACTGGCATCTTTCCAGATAACCTAAAAATTGTTACGACTAACTCCAATGAGTAAAAAGGGCGATAAAAATGCCGCTGAAAACTACAGACCCATCTCTGTATTACCAGTTATGTCTAAATTAATTGAAGAAACATTAAAATCTAGATTACTTAATTATCTCGAGAAAAATAACATTTTAAGTGCTTAACAATTTGGTTTTAGACCGGGAAGATCTAGTTTCAGCTTTCGTAGAGTTTGTACAAATATCTTTTCGTGTTTCGTGTTTTGATTTAATGAAGGCTATTCACTGTGTTTCACATAGACTACTTTTATCAAAGCTGGAAATTTATGGTATAAGAGGTGCCCCTTGGAAGTTATTAAGAAACTACTTGACTGATCAAACTCGGTTTGCCCAAATCAATACTATAGTCTAAAGTAAGGAATACAGAACAAGAGTCCCACAGGGCTCTGTCCTGGGCCCGCTATTTTTTACAGTCTTCCTCAACGACATTTTCGAGTATACAAAAAAAGAAGGTTATTTATGCCGATGACGTCACCTATTCTATAATTAGAATGCATCTTTTTTACTTTAGTTTAATTAAAAAGTAAATTAGAACCGTAAAAATGCCGAGAAATTTAAAAACAATTTATATCTAGTTGCCTGGTTCCATTATAGTTTGACGTTCCTCGTTAAATGTTTAGACTTGTCAGTTTCGACTGAAAACATTGTTAGTTTTTTATTTATCATGATTTGTGATTCAGAAAGTGATAGTAATTTTCCAAATACACCACCAGAAATATATATAATATATTATTATGACATAAACAGGGTTGTAGAAAAAGTAGTGTTTCACTCGTCGAAAGCATTTTTTGAAGTTCGTGAACATTACCAGCCGCGGCTGGTAAACGGTTCTCTCGCTTCAAAAAATGTTAATTTCATCACGCGCAAAACAATATACTATTACAATATTAATGAATTTTTTGTATATTTTGACATTAGATTTTCATTTGTTTTATACTTAATTAGTGGATTGCTGTATTATTAGTGTTATAAATTGACGAGTGTATACAAATGTAATTTGTCTTAACAGAATAAAACTTAATTTGAATAAAGGACTGAATTGTTTGCTGGATAAAACGTGCGCAATAAGATTCTTAGCTAAAACTGGATACCGGGTGTAAATGGGTCATGGGCCACCCATATAACTTTTAAACTGGTAAATAGATTTTCATGTCATTTCCGGTCAAACCGGATGTCGGCCATATGGAAGTTTAATTTAAAAAATCAAAAAATAGCTCGATTATAATCGACGACAATTTGGTATAAATCTATTAACCCGTTTAAAAGTATAGAAATTTTTTTTTTAATTCAATATGAAAAAGGAAGAAATGTGTCATTCGTTGAATTGATAATATACATTATTAAAATTATATTAATTTATAGTAAATAAATTTGGCTATACCTTATCGAAATATCTAACACGTCTTAACGCGTTTCGTGGAAGTTCATCAATATCACTATCAGAAATACTTATGATAGAGATTTCCCGTTTTACCTGTAAAACAGGAAATTGTTATTATATTAAAGATTAATAAACCAAATAAAATAAATAAGAATGAAAGGATAAGGGATGAAATAGGTAATTGCGAAAGAAGTATGTATGGAAACTAAGAAAAAAAGCATGCATTTAAAATCCAATGATTATCGTTGAAGACTTAACTAAATCGATGTTGTTATTACCACCCGCCACGGATCATCAGTGTCTGGTTTACACAGATACCCGTGACCTTTAAGCACACTGATCTCTTATCTGTGTAGAGAAATTAAAAAAAAATAAATTAAAAAAAAAATATACATTATCATATGTTAAACTTATTTATTCAGGGTTTTTAGACAAAAACTTATTCATGGTAAAAGTTTGGCATTCCCTAAAACCAAACATACACCAACAAAATATAGTAAAACACACGTAATATACGAGGAGAATTCAAAAATTTTATTTTGAGACAAGAGTAAAGTACCAATATTTTGAAAAATCTCGGGAAATGTTATTGAGAAAGTTGTTTAGCATTAAAAAATACATCTGATATGAAGTCATCGCCATCTAAGTGAAGTTTTATTTTTTTTATCCATTTTTACCTCTCGCCTTTCAGATAAGAGAGGTATTCATGCTAAATTTTGGGTAGTGAGTTTTCAATGGATAAACACGTTTTAAATTCCGTAGAATACGATTTTGATCTTTTCGCGATGATGTCTCTATGTGTGTTAGGATGGATGTTGTAGTAACGATAACTCAAAAACTATAGAATTGAAAAATATGAAATTTTGCATACAGCATTCTGACACACTCGGTAAGATCTGATTGGTGTCAATCAGACAACCGGAAATGGCAGTTGCTATGAGTGATGACGACATTACTAAACAAAATGGCAATAGTTTTACACACATATTTTGTATATTGGCAGAGAGCGCGACGAAAACGCCATCTGACGGTTGCATAAAAGCAGGCTCGACAATTGTGAGAAGTAAGTTGAGTATAAAAAAGAAAATTTCGTTATAAAAAAACTTCATTAGAATTTATAAGCATATAAATAAAAAATGTGATTATATTTTTGAAAGAAACAATTCAGTAAAACGTGTTGTGATGAACAAAGTCACTATAAAACATGTAAATAAATATCAAAAACTATGATTCTTAGGTTAGGTTAATCAGTGACATCCACAAAAATAATACATGACAGCTAGAATAATAAAAATGTATGAATATCTGCTAGATTTTCAGTCACAATAATTTATCATACCTTTTTTACCTCTCGCCTTTCAGATAAGAGAGGTATAGGAATCATGCTAAAAATTGGGTAGTGAGTTTTCAATGGATAAACACGTTTTAGGGTCCCTAGAATACGATTTTAATATTTTCGCGATGATGTCTGTGTGTGTGTGTGTGTTAGTGTGTGTGTGTGTGTGTTAGTGTGTGTGTGTGTTAGTGTGTGTGTGTGTGTGTGTGTGTGTGTGTGTGTGTGTGTGTGTGTGTGTGTGTGTGTGTGTGTGTGTGTGTGTGTGTGTGTTTGGATGGATGTTGTAGTAACGATAACTCAAAAACTACTGAATAAAAAAATTTGAAATTTTGCATACACGATTCTGATACCCTAGATTAGATCTGATTAGATTTTGGTGCCAATCGCACAACCGGAAGTGGCAGTTGATGAGGGTGATGACGCCATTATTATACAAAACGGCAATAAAGTTTTACACATATATTTTGTATACCTTATAGTTTATTTTCATCTCATTAAAATTTTCGAAACTTTTGCCATTGTTGCCAGATTTATAAAAAAATAATTTTTTTTCATACTTTTTTGGACAACCTGTAAATTTTTGATTCTAAAATGGCGAGAGGTCATGTGCTGGCCACATCAGATTTTTTTAAATAATTTTTAGGCGATGATGAATGTAATTATTCAATCAAACCGGATTTGAGTCAATTACTCATCAAATATCATTTCAACCCCAAACGACAGATAAAGGGAAGCAACTTATCACGGCTGGTCACGTAAGAGATGTGAAAGAATTGATACATAGTGGCAAAAGTTATTTAATGACATTGAATTATTGTAGAATAAAACACACAATCGTCTAAGTAATCATTCTTCAGAAGTAGGTTATACATTACTTACTTTTTTCTCCTAAGTGCATTTATCCAGTTCTATTTTTTCTCTAATTTAAAACTAGCCCTTGAAAATGTGTAATATTTGCACTTGCTATTTCTCCCTGTATTTTTGCAATCAACAATACAACAACTATTATGAACCATTTTTACCTCTCGCCCTTCAGATAAGAGAGGTATAGGAATCATGCTAAAAATTGGGTAGTGAGTTTTCAAATCCATCGTGACCCGGAAAAACGTGTACTGGGTTCTTTCGGCGGCCATCATAGTGAAAAAGCGAGAACAAGCCCGATCTAGCGGCTACAGTAAAAGGGTGAGAGATTTCCATTTATTTCTTCATTTCCTATTCTTTTTCCTAGATTTAATACTCTCAATCAGTTAATAACTTTATAATAGTGTCATAAAAATGGATGAACAACCACAAGAAATACAGTGTGAGCAAGCGTTAAATTTGCTCACAAAAAAGCGCGGTCAGGTAGAAACAGCATTAACTTTATTTAGAAAATTTGTTTTAAATTTAAAAGATAAATTTGGTAATATAACAGCTGAAGAAACCATTCCGGAAACAACTTTTCATGAACTAGAAAAAAGAATGGAAGCACGAAACGGTCTTTTGTCAAGTTTCGAAGAAGTTCAAACAGAAATTGAATTTTTGTACGAATCTATTGATCAAATAAATTATCGGGAAAAATTTGAAACAAACTATTTCGGTACATTTGCAGAAGCAAGGCATCTTTTATCAAAAAACTCTGAAAGTCCTCCAAGTTCTAAATCAAATTCTGTCAAATTACAAAATCAGAAGGTACAACAAAAAATTGTATCTCATTTGCAGCTTCCAGCAATTAAATTACCGACATTTGCGGGGTCATATAGCACATGGTTGGAGTTTCGTGATTCATTTCTGTCTTTGGTGGACAAAAGACAAGATCTAGAAGATGTTGAAAAATTTCAATGCCTTCGTTCTCATCTTGAAGGTGAGGCAAAAGAGTTAATTAATAACATAGAAACGGCATCAGAATATTATAAAATAGCATGGGAAATGTTACGTGAAAGGTTTGAAAAACGTGATATGCTTGTTCGAAATCATTTAAAATCACTTTTAAACACGCCAAACATAACTTGTTCTACCTCTTTGGAACTGAGACAATTTGTCCATAACATTTCAAAACATGTTCGCACTCTTAATCAACTAAATGTTAATACCCAGAACTGGGATATTTTATTAATTTACGTGTTAGTGTCAAAATTTGATAAAAAATTAGAAAATGAGTGGGAAAGTTTTAAACCAGTGGCGGACTTGCCCACTTT
Organism: Neocrepidodera transversa; assembly: GCA_963243735.1. Lineage (NCBI taxonomy): Eukaryota > Metazoa > Arthropoda > Insecta > Coleoptera > Chrysomelidae > Neocrepidodera > Neocrepidodera transversa. Next base: position 35,282,480 of record OY725341.1, read on the forward strand.
AGATGAATTTAAAAAATTTATTAATACTAAAGCTGATTATTTGGAAAAGTTAGAAGCAAACTCGGCTGAAGCTAATCAAAATGTACCAAAACAAAACTTAAATAACATACAAACAAAATATCAAACAAAGTCTAATTTTTTCAAATATCAACAAAAGCGGACGCCTAAAGCAAATAATAGAGAATTTACATCTCTCATATCCACATATAAGATCACTTGTACTTTTTGTAAAAATTCTCATTATATCACAAATTGTGCTGAGTTTCTTAAATTAAGCAATAATTCTCACCTAGAAAATGTTACTAAATTAAAATTATGTGGAAATTGTTTAAGAGCAAACCACAAAACACACTTCTTCACTTTGAAGGGCCTAGTGCAACTGCTACATCATTTAGTGAATCAAATCTTAGCTCTGAGCAAAACTTATCCAATGTTTTAACTTTAAATTGTAACATATCACAATCATCAGAAATTCTACTTTCGACAGCCATTGTAAACATTCTAGATTTTAAGGGCTCATCTCATCCGTGTACCGTATTACTAGATAATGGCAGTCAAACAAACTTTATTTCAGAACCATTCTTTGAACAACTTAACTTACAATCTGAAAGGGTTAATTTATCTATATTTGGTGTTAACCAATCACTATCTAACGTCAACAAAAAATGTACAGTCCACATAAAGTCTCAACACAATAGCTATAGCACAAATTTATCATGTCTAATCATACCAAAAATCTATGGCAGAGTTCCAAATCAGCAAATTAATCGTGAAGGCCTAAAAATTCCTAATAATCTTAACTTGGCAGATTGTCATTTTGACAAATCCAAAGATATTGATGTACTCATCGGAGCTGAATTGTTTTATTCATTATTAAGCACTGGACAAATAAACTTAGGAAAAGGGTTGCCATTACTCCAAAATTCTATCTTAGGTTGGATCATATCTGGTCCCACGTCTAGAGCACTTTCAATAAATAAATTACAATGCAATTTAGCAACTATTGATATTCAAGATCAATTATCAAAATTTTGGGAATTGGAAGAGCCGGTTCTAGAACCAAAGCCTCTTTCTATTGACGAAAATTATTGTGAAACTCTTTTTGCACAAACAACTAAACGTAATGAGGATGGCCGATTTATAGTCCATATCCCTCTAAAAATGAACCCTGCAGTGCTTGGAAACTCTGAAAATCTTGCTTTAAAAAGGTTCAACTTCCTAGAAAAAAAGCTTCAACGTGATTAATTCTACAAACAATCTTATTCTCAATTCATGCAAGAAGATGAACAATTAGGTCATATGTCTCCGGTCTCTTCTGAAACCTCTCGATCTAATAGCTATTTTTTACCTCATCATGGTGTAAAAAATGAATCTAACACAACGACCAAATTGAGGGTCGTATTTGATGGATCCGCCCCCACAGATTCAGGCCTCTCTCTTAACGATATTCAGATCGTGGGGCCAATTATTCAAGACGATCTTATTTCAATTCTTATTAGATTTAGATCGCATAAATTTGTCGTATGTGCCGACATAGAAAAAATGTACAGGATGGTTCTTATAACACCTGAGCAACGCCAGTTACAGAAAATTTTGTGGAGACCAAGTTCTTGAAATCCAGTTCAAACTTATCAGCTCAACACAGTAACTTATGGCACTGCTTCCTCCAGTTTTCTAAGCACTCGATGTTTGAAACAACTTTCTTTAGACAATACCTCTAAATTTCCTAAAGCATCTGAGGCCATATCTAAAGATTTTTATGTTGATGACTTTTTATCTGGTGGCGATTCCATTTTTGAGGTATCAAACTTATGCAACGATGTGTCCTCTATTCTTTTGCCTGGTTGCTTCAAACTCAGAAAATGGTCAACAAATGAGCCTAAAATCCTTGAGCTTTCAAATATAGCTTTTGATGCTAAAACTACTCAAAATCAATACTTTGAAGATACAAGTACTAAACTGTTGGGATTATACTGCTCACCAAATAGTGATTATCTTCTATACAATATCATTCAGCCTTCACCTACTGTTATAACAAAAAGAACAATTCTGTCACAAATCTCAAAAATATTTGATCCATTAGGACTACTTAGTCCCACCGTTATTTCAGTTAAAATTCTATTACAGAGTCTCTGGTTACTCAAATTAGATTGGGATGACCCTGTCCCTAACAACATCTCTTCTCAATGGGAGATCTTTCGAAAGGCTCTACCGTTCCTTAATACTCTTAGAATACCCAGAGGCGTACTAGGCACTGACCTAACTAGAATCGAATTGCATGGGTTCACAGATGCCTCTTTAGTAGCATATGGAGCGTGTATTTTTCTTAGGTCGCTTGATTCCTCTGGTGGCATATCTGTTTCCCTCTTAATAGCTAAATCCAAAGTAGCACCTTTGAAATCTCAAACGGTACCCAAACTCGAACTCTGTGCTGCTGTGGTATTAGCAAAGCTTACAAGAAAGGTAACCAATTCTCTTAATAAGTCTGTTCATGCTAAATATTTATGGTGTGACTCAACCACTGTGCTTTGTTGGATAAAAACAAAGCCACATCTCCTTAAGACTTTTGTTTCTAATCGTGTAACCCAAATTCAATCAATCACTAATTCCAATGAGTGGAATTATATAAATACAAAGGAAAATCCAGCTGATCTTCTTACACGAGGAGTTCCTCCTGATAAAATAATTGAAAATTCGTTATGGTGGTCTGGTCCTCATTGGCTACATGACATCCCTGCGAATTGGCCTTCTTTTCAAGGAAATATTGAAAGCTTGCAAACTGAGATTCCAGAAACAAAGTCTCATCTTTTATCATTAATCGTGACTGTCAAACCTCTTGAATTTCCATTTGACAGATATTCGTCTCTTCAGAAATTACAAAGAATAATTGCCTTTTGTTTTCGATTTAAGCGTAATTGTTTGTTGGAAAGGAAAAATCGAGAAATTGGAGCTCTCAGTCCTGCGGAGCTACAAAATTCCTTTCAAGCTCTCTTAAAGATAGCTCAGAGCCAATCATTCCCTTCAGAACTAACAGCTTTCCGTAATAAAAAACCTATCAAATCAAAAAGTAACATATTAAGTCTACATCCATTTCTCGATGAAAACGGCTTGATAAGAGTTGGTGGACGACTGCAAAACTCTACTTTCCCTTACGATAAAAAACACCCCATATTGATATCAAGTAAACATCCTTTAACCAAACTAATCTTCGATCATAAGCATCGTCGGCTGTTGCATGCTGGTCCCCAACTTCTTCTTTCCTCAATAAGAGAGCGGCTTTGGCCTATAAATGGTAAAAACTTTGCAAAACAAACTGTGCATAAATGCATTCGATGTTACCGCACTAATCCTAAATTTGTAAAACCCCTTATGGGATCATTACCTCAATCACGAATCACGCCTCAAGTTCCTTTCTTTAATACTGGAGTCGATTATGCTGGACCTTTGTCCATCTTAGACAGAAAGGGTCGAGGAGCTAAGTCGCACAAATGCTATATCTGTCTCTTTATATGCTTTGCCACTAAGGCTATTCATATCGAAATTGTTTCTGATCTAACCTCTGAGGCCTTTTTGGCCGCATTTCGGCGATTTACTGCTCGACGAGGAAAACCTAACCATATGTACTCCGATAATGGTACTACTTTTGTCGGAGCGAATTCAGAACTTCAAGAACTTGGAAGATTCTTACTCAATAACCAGGAAACAATTAACACTTCCTCCTCGATAGAGGGAGTTACCTGGCATTTTATTCCCCCTTATGCTCCCCACTTCGGCGGACTGTGGGAGGCTGGAGTTAAGTCAGCCAAATTTCACTTAAAACGTATTATAGGTAATTCATCATTAACTTTTGAGGAACTGTATACTGTTATAACGCAGATTGAGAATGTATTAAACTCCCGACCTTTAACACCTCTTTCAACCGATCCTACTGATCCTTCTGCACTAACCCCCTCTCATTTCCTTATTGGAAGAAATGCTAGCTGCTTGCCTGATCCTGATCTTCAGCATTTACCTTGTAATCGTTTATCAAGATTCCAATTTTTACAAAAATTACAACAAGACTTTTGGTCCCGCTGGTCCAGAGATTATCTATCTGAGCTACAGTGCAGGCAGAAGTGGAAAACAAACCAGAAAAACTTAAGTGTTGGTGATCTAGTCGTTGTCCAAGAAGATGGCATTCCTCCTCTTTTGTGGCGTCTTGGAAGAGTGATGTCCCTTCATCCAGGTCGTGATGGTATTACAAGAGTAGCCAGCATAAAAACACAAACCGGAATTATCAAGCGCTCCTTATCTCGGATCTGCGTTCTTCCTATAGATGAAAGCGACTAAGACTTCTTGAAAGACATTCTTCCAACGTGGCGCCATGTTGGCCACCCCGCTCCACCCTAAGTTAAACATCATGCGAATCTACTTCAGGCGCATGCCCGGAATTATTGATTTGGTCTTAGAGCGACGAGTCCACAGGGTCGTGTTGGTCTTGCGCGAAGAGACATTATATTACTTCACTTCACTAACTTGACTTCAATACTCATCTCTGATCATATAAGCATCATAAACCTGTTCAATTAAATTAAGTAAATGTGTAACGCAAATCAGTGTTAAAAAATGGCGAGAGGTCATGTGCTGGCCACATCAGATTTTTATATTTAATTTTGACGTGTTTATTTATGACAAGAGAATGATTTCACGAGATTTTGACCACTACGAGCGCTGGGATCGTTTCAGTTGTCCCCACCATGCACTCTGCACCCAGCGAATACTATAGTTTATTTTCGTATCATTAAAATTTTCAAAACTTTGGCCACTTTTGCTAGATTTACACAAAAGTCAATTTTTTTCATACTTTTTTGTGTTAACGTGTAAATTTTTTATTCAAAAATGGCGACATCAATTTTTTTAAATAGGGGCTATGAAAAAAAAATTACTAAAACGATAAATAGACAACATCCTGTATACGACGGTTTATTTAAAAAGCCTGTAATATTACAAATTACAGAACCATTGTTTTAACCATGGTCAATTTTTTTAAAGAGTAAAGAAATTTTCAAAGTTTTTAGTGCAGTTATTTTTATTTTTTGGTAACACCGAAATTGCTCAAAATTATACAGTATTGTAGCAAGAACTTAATTTTCAATAATATCAAATCACAAAACATCAAAATAAAATAAGTATTTCGGCACAAACTAATTACATTAATTTTGTGAAATTTTTCTTGTCCAACATAAAACTTCACTTAGATGGCCATGACTTCAAATCTAAATGTTTTCTTTAATGCTGAACAACTTTTCTAAATAACATTTACCGAGATTTTTCAAAATAAGGGTATTTTACTCTTGTCTCAAAATCAAATTTTTGAAGGCTCCTCGTATATTACGAGTGTTTTACTATATTTTGTTGGTGCATGTTTGCTTTTAGGAGATGCACAAACTTTTACCAAGAATAACTTTTTGTCAAAAAACCCTTAATCATTAAGTTGGTGCATACTTTGGGGATGACACTGTAGATACAACACACGAACAATAAAAAATTCTTTAAGCAGCTCCAGAGCGAGGCGTGCACGAAAATGGCGATTCACGTTGGATTTGAATCGCTGAGAAAGTCATTCCAGTTCAAAATACGACGATAAATTAAAGTTTTTACAATTGAGATAATCAAAATAATTTAGACACTTGTGATTTTTTTTAATATTTTTATTTTATAATTTTGGCCTACCGTAACACATTGCACCAGATACAGCCCTTCTGAGACCGATCCTGTGGCTGTAATTAATTCTTAAAATTTGAATATCGGAGCTACAGTGGCTTGTGACGTGGCCCAATTGAAACAGATTATATTTGGCTATGTTTTCATATCGATAAAACTGGCAACTCTCGTTCTCATTTGTTATGATTGAAAGAAGGAAAGAAGTATGTTAAATTTTTCTAGAAACGAACAAAGCCAGAATCTTGGCAATGCTGTATAAAGTAAAACGTTAATTATTGGTCAAGGAGCAGCGCCACTTTCAAAATATATTAATTACTATTTATTGATTTTTATTTATTAATGAATATTATAATAACAATGAAAATCAACATAAGCAATTAGGTTCTTTAAGCTATTTATTCATTATAATAAAACCAATAAATTCGTTCCGACTGGTTAAGTCCAATATTTATCATCGAAGTAGTAGTGATCAAAAAAAATTTTTTTCAAGAAATAAATATCAACTGTATAACCACAACTCGAGTATGAATGAATATTACCTTCACATCAGAATTTATTTGTATGCATTGATGAAGATAATATTAATAGTAATAATATTAAAAGATAGTAAAATTAAAAATCACATTATATTATAAAATTTTATAAAATATTTGTCTTCAAGCGTATAGCAGTAAATATACAACGTGTGTCACTATCTATATATTGAAAACTACTTACCCGATATTTATGAAAAATTGTATACAAGGGTTTGTCGTTGTACCACATCTAAATAAAATATTTTTAACTTTCGGTTTATACAGGGTGTTCCGAAAGTAACGACCAACTTTGTTATTTCAGATGGAACATTCTGTATTTTTTTAATTTTTTAGATTCGTCCTGACCAGATGATTTCAAAATCATATTATAACTATTATAAAATAAATAGTTTTGAAGTTATAATGTTGAATAATATCACCAAAACCACACTTTGTTAATACTTTACGTATGTTTCGCTAACTATATTAGCATCATCAGGAGTTTATCAGCAATCAACTCCTTATGATAATAATAATAATAATAATAATAATACTCGCCCTACATTTCACCCCCTTACGAGTGAACCCCAGAAGCCAATGGCTTGTGCGGGGAAGGGACGGCTAACATAGTTAGCGAAACGTGCATAGAGTGTTAAAAAAGTGTAGTTTTCGTTACTGGTGATGATATTTTTCAACATTGTTGAAAACCAAACGGTCCAAATTCACAATTCAAGATGAAGTTATAGACAATTAAAAATCACATTTTTTTAAAGTACGACTAGCTCGATTTATAATTTTAGTACGTGGTTCTATTTCAAGGTTCTCAAATTTACGGACGCTGATAAAAATATTTTAGAATAATATATATATTGCTGTTGGCCTCTTTCAATTATTGCACTGTAACATGAAAAGTTAATCTGCTAAAAATTGTACTTGGTTTATAAATGCCAAATACCTAGTTTAATTGTGACAAAAAACACAAATAAAATCATGAAAATAACTTTCCGATATTTACTCATAATCCCTACTATGGTATACTCTAATCACATGTAATCTATATTTATCCAAATTTTAATCTTAAATAACCGGGACAATTGAACTATTCCATAACTCAGCAAGGTGGTTGTGCTCCAGATGTTTCGGCTTAGGACAGGCCCTCCTATTAGGGTCAAACTGGTCAGTTTATTTATCTTTTGTAAATTACTGAAACTACTAAATCGATTATGTTATCATAACTTCTCGATTCAATTCGATAATAATATAAGTAATCATTTGAAATTTTTAGTGTTTATTTAGATACATCTCTTTTAAATTCAGTTAAGAGGGAATGATACATGAGAAACAGAAAGACCTCCTAAATACTACGAATACATTATCACTTAGTCGTCAATCCGTTCCTAGACCGAAGTTTATTACTTACTATGTCACAACATACTCCCACTTAGCAGTGCAACTAGTATAGGGCAAATTAGCATAGTGTTACGCCCCGGCCGATCGCCTGTGGCGCTGGTATCGAATCACAGTTGGTATTGATTCGTTGATAATAGTTGGCTAAGCTGCTTGAGACAATTTTTGTCCAACTACTAAACCGACCGTAACATTGAAAATCAGAGAAGTGGGGAACGAAAGAACAAATTGAAAATTAGAGAAGTGGGGACGCTGAAGGTGTCTGTTTAGTTTTCGGAGAGTATGTACTTTTGGGGAGAGAAGGATGGGAGACGTAATAGTGAAACGGCCATTTTAATTTTTAATGTTTTTGTTTACAAGTTGTGCGTTGTATTAAATTTATTTGAGCGTGCTTAAAGCTTTTTCGAATCGATTACACATAATTTTATTGTTTGTGTTGGTTCGTTAGTTAGAGGAAACCCCAACAAAAAGGAATTTAGATGACATTGATGGTAATGTATAACAATAAAACAATATTTTTAGTTGTGTTACAATTCTATTATTTATAGATTTATACCAGCCATCCACATCCAAACACTATCCGTTAAATAATACGCTCACTGAAGAACAGCTGTAGAAAATATGGAGGATAATCTAGAAATTGAGGACCATATCGATAACCAAGCAGATATGGAAAAAATGTAGTGTATTGTTGTATCCAAAAGTAAGTTGCACACAATTAATGAGTACTTAATCAATATAATATTAAATGTAAGGTATTTTAGTATTATAATATATGTTTTATAAAACATGTACTTGCTTTTTGTAGATAATAAACTAGAGTTTAATTGTATCGTTTATTTGTAGGTGTTTGTGCAAAGAAGAACATTTTGAAAAGTACACAAGTTACAAGGCGACAATATCATACACCAAAAGCAATGAAAATAGCTGGCCGAGGATTTTGTGCATTATATTCAATATTATTTTTTCTCTGATTTGGTCTATTAATCAGCTATTATTTTCCTTAATATTTTGTAGATATTGTATTGTTCTATTATGATCATAATTGTTACTGTAATGCTTAATCATTTCTATTCTTTTCAAATAATTATTTAATTGTTCAATAGTTTTAATATTCTGTATTGCAATTATTTCTGGTATTTCTATTTTATGTCTAACTTTACTTTCTCTGTTTCTTTTACTTTCTGTAAATTATACTCTTTTCTTTGAAGTATATTAAATTTTTCATCTTGCAATTTCTCAACTTCTACTATTCTTCCTATCATTATTTTGTTTTATTTCTTTTATTTTTCATAAATTCTTGTTTTTATCTATTTTCTTATTAATGTTTTGTATTTCTTTATTTCTTTCTGCATTATCTTCCTTTCTATCACCTTATTTTTCATCCTTTTTATTACTTTAATTTAATTGTTATTTATTGGTAAAGTTATTGTCAATTCTGTTATAACTTTTTTTCTAGTTTTGTTATTTTATTATATAAATTTTATTTTTATATTTTTTTAAATTCATTTTATCATTCTCCTTTATAAATTTTATTCTATGAACCCTGTTATAATTTTTTTAATTGTATCAATCAAAATTAACAGTTTCTCCTTTAGTCCTATAAATATTAGCAAATTTCATTTTTATGCTATGTTTAATATCATTTACTACATTTTTTTATATTCAAATTTCTCATATGTTTATATTACAAATAAGGAAACTGCTAATTTTAATTTTTTTATTCTGTTCCAACTTTCCAACTCATTTTCATATTTTATTTATTTATCCAACCCTCACTCACTATTATATTAAGAAAAAATAATATATACATTAACAACTACTATTTACTATAAACTATTTTTAACTATTATTACCATTTTGATATTGTCTCTTATTAATTATTTACTTGTGTTTGAATTTGTTTTTTTGTAAATGTAATTTTCTTTGTTGAATAAAGCATTATTATTTATTTATATATTCTTTTCCTAAATATACATTAAAAAAATGGACATAATTGTTAACTGGACCACTAATTTTATTTAGATACCTAAACATATGCAAATTAAATGTATTAACATTAATTTGACCTTGTTTAGTTATCAAAATGAAATTAGCTTTCCAGTTAATAAATAAAAAAAGTATGTTTAAAATATAAATATTTGAAATTACCGCCACTCTGGTATTAGTTGAGCGGCCGATCGCCCGTGGCAGTAAAGATTGTATCCCTACTTTTAACATGGGAGTTGCACTGCAAAGTGGGGGTATGCTGTGATCTATGTCGAACACTTACGAGGGGGAGTCTAAATTCGGTATGGCGGTACGGTTGGTGGAAGTGTAAAATAACAAAACATAAGAGCAAGTTGTAGGATAGGAAGCGAACCGTATAGTTTCGTATACAGGGTGTTATTGAAATACACGTACATATTAAAATGGGGAATGGTATGTAATGACCAAAAACGATTGGCACCAATTTTAACTTCAAATTCTAAAATTTAAATATTGGGGAAGAGTCCCCTTTTCCGACCTACTAGTTTCCATATTTAAAGAAGTAAAATAAATCGAAATTGAACTTACCCATAGAAATTGCACTGTTGCCGTAGCAAAACCAATTAATTCAAAATAAAGTTTATTACAGTAATTGTTCAAAATGCCGTCCATTATTATTTACACACACTTGCAATCGTCTTTCCAAAGAACTTCAAACATTAGAAATTAGTCTTGGATTTTGTCGTAGTTCCTCGGCTACCGCATTAACTTTATTGGTTAATTGTTCAACACTATTAATAGGTTCATTATAAACCAGTTGTTTCATGTGACCCCATGCACAAAAAGAAATCGCATGGATTTAAGTCCGGAGATCTCGGAGGCCACTTAGTAGGTCCATTTCTGCCTATCCACTTTTGAGGAAATCTAATGTTCAAAAACTGCCGTACGTTTAAATCAAAGTGAGGAGGAGCGCCATCTAGTAGGTACCACATCCGTTGCCTTAATTGTAACGGTATCTCTTCTAGGAGTACTGGCAAAATATCTTCTAAAAAGTGGAGATATCCTGGCCCATTTAATCTGTTCGGGAGAACATAAGGCCCGATTAAATACTGATCTATTATGCCAGCCCAAACATTTATTGAAAATTTTCTTTGATGCCCAGTTTCCCTAATGGCGTGAGGATTTTCATCACTCCAAATATGCGTATTGTGCATATTGAACACGCCATCACGAGTGAATGAAGCCTCGTCAGTATACAATAATATTTTTAGAAAATCAGGAATATCAACACATTTTTGAATCATCCATTCACAAAACTCCACTCTCTTTTCTTCATCACCTGGATATAAGGCCTGGACTTTTTGGATGTGATAAGGATGTAAACCTTGTTCTTTAAGTGTCCGCCACACAACAAATGAGGACACTCCAATTTCAAGACCTAGTCTTCTACAACTTAATTGAGGCCGGTTTTCAACAGCTTCCAATATTTCTTCTTCGGCCGCCAATGTTCTTTGTGTTCTTGTTCTCCCTCGATCTGCATTGACACTCTCAAATTTTCCATGGTCTCTTAGATGCTGAACAGTTGAAATAAACGTACGACAGTCCGGAATTCTCCGATTTGGAAACCGTTCGCGATACAGGATTTGTGCTTGCCGAGAATTTTCTCCAGCTGCCCCATAAACCAGCACTTGACTATATCGGTTAGTTCAATATTCGTAAATAGTGGCATCGTAAAAAAATATTTAAAAGTAATCGTAACAACACTTTTTACCAACTTGGAAATGACGCGCTCGTGTTAGCCAGATTCGTAAATCAACTAAAATTTTAATAATCTATAGTTTCAAAAATGTATAGTTTAAAAACAATCATTTATCAAATATTCTAGTTTTTTGATAACGAGGGTAGTAAAAACCAGTCTTCGGAAATAGAAATTAATTCGAAAATCTTGGCAACATGGTTATTTCTTACAAGACTAGTTTTCTTATCATCTGACAAAAACTTGCATATTAATTACTGTTGATGTTTAAAATAGGTAAATAAACCTAATTTATATAGGTCATCCTCAACATATCAGTGAAGTACATTTGTTTTAGAATTAATTTTCAAAAATTAATAACTCCCTTAATAAGGGGTATTTTTAAAAAATAATATTTTTCTACATTCAGTGGGGATCTGCGCAATACCCAGTTTTAATATGTACGTGTATTTCAATAACACCCTGTATAATTTGCGAATGTAATAATGGCCATACGCTGTTCTATTTTTTCTACTCCCATTATATATTAATTATCTTAAATGAAAAGGACTTTTTTTACAACATATTAATTAATTAATCTTTTTTGTTATTAACTTTTAAAAAATTTAAAATATTTTGACAGTTGTCTGTCAACTTACCTAAAAATAATTATATTCTATTGGCTAAAAAAGTATCTTTATTGATACAAATAAATTATTTGATTATTATTTTTTTTTTTAGAATTAATATCATTTTTTAAATTATTTTTATTATTTTATTATTTACCCTACAAAACTATAATTATAACTTACAGGAATAAACATTAAAGTGGCGTACGGACACGCGGCTACTACATGTAGTCTGATTATAAGGAACAGGCGTTTTTATGGCTGTCAAAAGGACACATTTTATATAGGAGTTAATTTATCATAGTGAAAATCACTATCATAATAAAAGTCATGAAACAGAATTTAATCTTTTATTTAGCGTATCATTAAATAGGAGTATAAAATTAGTTATTTGTGCAACTAGTTACACTAGTTACATACAATATTTTTTCTCCTACCATAATATTTATGTACAAAAATTGCTCATGAGAAAAAGTTATTTTGCAAATTTTTTAAGTTAACTGGTTTTAACTTTAACTAGATTTTTGGCACATAGAATCTTGGCAAGATAAGAAACATAAGGATATTGCAAAAAAATGTGCACATGCGCAGATACTATTTTTCAACTTTTCTTTTACTTTAGGTATGAGATTTTCAAATTAAATTCATTTGTGACTTTTTATCTTTCATTCTCTCTTTTATTCAAAAGTAGGATAAAATATGGAAAATTAGTGAAAAGTAGGAAAATTACGGCAAAATACGGAAAAACAGGCAAAAAAGAGAAAAAAAGGGAAAAACATGAAAAAAAAATAGCGAAAAATATGAAGAAATACGGCAAAATAGGGAAAATAGACAAATGTAGGAAAAAATAGGGCAAAATGGGGAAAATATGAAAAATGGAGAAAAATAGGGAAAATGGGAAAATGAGGCAAAATAAGGAAAATAGTAAAAATTAAGGCAAAACGGAAAAATAGTAAAAAGTAAATTAATTTGGTGAAAAATAGGCAAAATAGGACAAAACGGGGAAAACAGAGAAAAATGGTGAAAAATAGAGTAAATAAGGGTAAAATGGGAATAAACAGGGTAAAATGTGAAAAAAATAAGAAAAATAAAATAAGAGGAGAAAGGTAAAAATAGAAAAAATAGAAAAAAATGAGAAAAAAAAATAGGAAAAAATACGAAAAAATTAGACAAAATTGAAAAAATGGGAAAAAGGTTAAAATATGGAAAAATAGGGCAAAATAGAGAAAAATAGGAAAGAGTAGGGCGAAATTGAGACAAATAGGGAAAAATTAGGAAAAACAGGAAAAAAATAGCGCAAAATAGGGAAAAACAAGAAAAAACAAGAAAAAATAATGAAAAACAAATAAAATGAGAAGTAAAAATAGGAAAAGAATGGGAAAAAATACGAAAAATGGGAAAAAATTGAAAAAATATGAAAAAAGGGGAAAAAATCGGAAATATATGAAAAAACAGATAAACATGGAGAAAAATGGGGTAAAATTTGGAAAAGGTTAAAATATGGAAAAATAGGGAAAAATTGGGATAAAAAAGGAAAAAATAGCGCAAAATAGGGAAAAATAAGAAAAAATAATGAAAAACAAATAAAATAAGAAGTAATAGGAAAAATTCGGAAAGATATGGAAAAATGTGGGAACAAATAGGAACAAATGGTAACAAATGTGTCAAAATTGTGAAAAATATGGAAACGATAGAGTAAAACATGGTAAAATAGGAAAAATAGGGGAAAATGGGGACAAATTGGAAAAAACATTCAAGATAAGATCTTTGAAAAAAAATAATGCAAAATAAAAAAAATAGAAAAGAACAGGAAAAATTGGAAAAATTTGAAAAAATCAAGTAAAGCATGGTCGTACAGGTATTCAGTTAATATTTAGTATAAAACTGTTTTATTTTTCGACACACGGAAAGTGGAAGAGGCCACGTGACTTGCTTTGTTGCCATTTAGAGAATTACCCAATGAAAATATTTATCAGAAGAGCGCATCTGTTCTACTTTTTCAAATTTATCTAGAGAAAAAGTTGATAGTCGTATCACTGTTACTAAAAATAATTCTAAAAATATACCATAAATGCGCTCTCAACAACTAAATACAGAATCGATTGGTGAAAACCGCAGCTTCCTAGCTTTAATATTAACGGAGCGCCCGTCCAAAAACTATTTCAGGCAAGAACATTTTTGTATTGGCACTTCTTAATAGGGGCGTTGGCAAGTATTCATAAATGATTAATTCCTTTGAATTCTGATAGCGGCGCCACTCTCCAGATATAAAATACAAGGTGTCCATCTATAAATTGACACATTTTAACAACTTATAACTCGAGAACGGAAAAAGATATCGACATGCGGTTTTCACTAAACTTCCTAAATTTACTTCTAGTTTCTGTTGACATTGTTGCCGCATGTAATTTTTTTCTGGAAATTGACGAAACAAAAATTAAGGTTTTTGAACCAAAATTGTGATCTTAGATTAAATAGGACACCCTGTAATTCTTAAAACCTTTGAAAAGACCATTTCTTCTTCTATCCAAAAATGTATACATTGTTGGCATTCACCCACGTTTTTAGGGAATAATTTACTTTTTCATGAAACCACTTCCAAATCTAAAGGGCCACATTCTAACAACTTAAAACTATAGAATGAGACAAGGTATTGAAAACAGGTTTTACTGAAATTCTTAAAAATGTTTTAATTTGTATCAAACGTCTGTAAGTTTCTTTAAAAATTTAATTTTTCAAATTCATATTGAGGGCTTCTTGCGAACAAAACTCCTATTTCTAATAATTATTTGCAAACCTTCATCCATAAATTATCATTTAAAGGATTATCGTAAGCATTTTCAGTACACATTTTCTATTTAATGTTCTCATTTTTGTAAATTGACTTACCCAGCTGAGCATAGAATATGAATGGCTTAATAAATGATATTAATTTATCAAGAGTGCTGTGTAACGCAAATCGAGTTGACAGAAGTGTCAGATTAGCAATAATTTTAGTGCAAGATAAAGCTGGTACTAAAAAAAATGTTTACCAAAACCGAAAAAGCCCGGTGCGTTTTAGTGTTTAATGAAAGTAAATCAATTACGCATACACAAAGAAGATTTAGAAACATTTTTGAAAAAAATCCGCCTACTAGAAATTCTATTATAAGCTGGGTAAGTCAGTTTACAGAAACAGGAACATTGGAGAGAAAAGAAAGACACATACAAAACGCTCAAGATATTCTTTTAAATGATGTTTTACAGTTAAGAGAGATTTTAGAAAGAAACAATAATAAAATATCTATTAGAAAAACCGCTCAACCCTTACATATGTCAAAGAGTAAGGTGCATAAGCTTTTAAAGATAATCAAGTTTAAAGCATATAAGATTCAGACTTTCCAAAAAATTGAGAATCATGCAATCGAAAAGAGATTGTTTATGTGTGAGACGTTATTAGATTTGTTTAGAAATCAACCAAACGTACATTTAATAATGTCCGATAAAGCAACATTTTACTTAAATGGCCGCGTAACCAAACATAACTGTAGGATTTGGGGTGATGAAAATCCTAGAGCATTCAACGAGTTTGAAAGAGATTCCCCCAAGGTAAATGTGTGGTGTGGTGTCTCCAAAACAAAAATTTATGGACCATTTTTTTTCCAAGAACAAACAGTAAATGGGAACAATTATACGGATATGCTAGAACTCTTTTTCTATCCTCAACTACAACAAGAAGGTATACTAAATGATGTATATTTCCAGTAAGATGGTGCTCCACCGCATTACTCTTTAATAGCGAGGAATTCTTTGAATATAACCTTTGGAGACAAGTGGATAGGTCGAGCTGGTCCTATTGAATGGGCTCCCTATTCTCCAGACTTGACTGTACCGGATTTTTTTGTATGGGGGTACATTAAGGATAGATGCTACGATCCAACACCTTCAAATTTAGCAGAACTGAGGAATAACATAATCAATGTGTTTAATGTAATTACTCCAGAAATGCTCCAAAATGCATTTACACATTTTTTATTGCGCTTACATACATGTATTGAACAAAATGGAGGTCATATTCAACAATTACTTCATTAATGTATGTTTTGGTTTTTATTTTTAAGTAAAACCTGTTTTCAATACCTTGTCTCATTCTATAGTTTTAAGTTGGTAGAATGTGGTCATTTAGATTTGGAAGTGGTTTCATGAAAAAGTAAATTATTCCCTAAAAACGTGGGTGAATGCCAACAATGTATACATTTTTGGATAGAAAAAGAAATGGTCTTTTCAAAGGTTTTAAGAATTACAGGGTGTCCTATTTAATCTAAGATCACAATTTTGGTTCAAAAACCTTAATTTTTTTTTCGTCAATTTCCAGAAAAAAAATTACATGCGGCAACAATGTCAACAGAAACTAGAAGTAAACTTAGGAAGTTTAGTGAAAACCGCATATCGATATATTTTTCCGTTCTCGAGTTATAAGTTGTTAAAATGTGTCAATTTATAGATGGACACCTTGTATTGTAATGTAAGAGTTTCCTAATCCCTAACTGTTAAAGTTTATTTTTTATTATTAACAGATAAAAAATTTTAAATTTCGAAAAGGTGAGGGGTAAGGAACATAGATCAGATCTTTACTAATACGTACAAATTTTTTAATCCACTAATAATAAAAATTAAACTTTAAAAGTTAGGGACTACGAAACCTTTGCTTCCACTGCTTTATAGTATAGTACAACTTCCTCTTAATTTTTCACTTTTCGATATATTCAAATTCTATTCGTGGAACGAACACATAATAAAAAGAATGGGCTACATTCACAGGTCGGAATTTTAACATTATGGCATATACAGTGCGTCCATAAAGTAACGCATAAATCCATTATTAGCTAAATGAACAATTAAATTAGAAATTCCCGAAACAGGTCGATTTTTGATTTCAATTTACTATTTTTTCAGATCATAATCTAATATACAGGGTGAACCACCTTCGTGTAATGACGTCATCACCATTTTTTTTAAATGGAACCCGCTCTTTTTTTCAATTTCCGGATTGCCCTTGCTGAGCTGATTCCAAAAATGTATAATATGTTGCTTCAAATTGGTACAGGGTGGGCAAAAATGCAAAAAAAAAATTATGAAAATTGTTTATGGAAAGTTATACGTTACTGAATGTAATAAACAAATTAAATGGAATTACGTAGTTATGCAATTAATGTGATACACTACCAAAAACAAACAAACGAAATTTTACAATAAATGTTCAAATTGTTCTCCATTGACTGAACCGGGCATTACTTTCATCTCTAACATTCTGTAGCATAGCGGGTGTTATGTTTTGTATTTCTTGTCTAATTCGGTTTTGTAGTTGAGGGATATTTCCAGGTCTGTTGAAGTAGACTTTAGATTTTAAATAACCCCATAAAAAGAAGTCTAATGGGCTCAGATAAGGTGATCTAGCAAGCCATTCCACTGGTCCCCTTCTTCCTATCCACCTTTGTGGAAAAGTAGATACAATTGTTAAGAATAGTAAATTTTTGCATTTTTGCCCACCCTGTACCAATTTGAAGCTACATATTATACATTTTTGGAATCAGCTGCTCAGCAAGGGCAATCCGGAAATTGAAAAAAAGGGGGGGTTCCATTTAAAAAAAATGGTGATGACGTTATTACACGAAGGTAGTTTACCCTGTATATTAAATTGATCTGAAAAAATAGTAAATTGAAATCAAAAATCCACCTGTTTCGGGAATTTCTAATTTAATCGTTCATTTAGCTAATAATGAATTTATGCGTTACTTTATGGACTCATTAAAAGAAGAGCATATTTACTAATAATTATTTCCGTTACTGCCAATAACAAGCATATTTCAAAATAATGCCTTTTTACTTTTGAAATATTTAAATTCCCGCCCTCCTCAATATCCAATCACGGAAAAGCTCGGCAGTGCCACGTTGCCAAGTCTAATCAATCAACTTACGTTCATTTGACTTCTCTTTTCGTTTGGTAAACGTCTTTGGTCGTATTTGTGTGACGTTCTGTGTTAAAATTATTTTTCTCATTTGCAAAAGTGTCAAAGCTATTTAAAATGAATGCAGAATTTTATAAGGCAGATTCTACTAATCGTCCACGAATTATGGAGATAATGCAATAAGTCTCTTCCACGAATTATGGAGATAATGCAATAAGTTATATAACATATATATGCAGTTAAAGCGAGAACATGATGTCTGCATTGTCAGAGCAAAAATAACACCAGAACATAAAGTTCACAAAAAGGCATATAATGTGGAGGTAATTATTAATAAAAATGTATCTTCTTGTGTCTTCGAAAGTTCATCATCTGGGTGGCTATTCTTGAGTCAATAGAACGCTCACATCGTCTGACTTTTAGTAGAGAGCTCTCTTAAAATCGAACGAGCAGTATTCTTGAGACGATCACATCACCCTCACTTCTACTGAAACTTGATAGAGTCAACTCTGACGACCAGACCCAGTAGATGCAGGTCATTTCAATAGAAGTTCAGAATATAGACCCATCAAAATTACAAAATATAACGCACCTTGGCGCAATTAAACATATTTATTTTTTATGATATTAATTTTGTTGGAGGATTTATAACGGACGAAGATGAAGTATTAGTTATCAATCAAATTTTTCAAGATCTGATAGAGGCTGAAGAGGCACTTGAAGATAATGAAAATGACGGAGTGCGCTTTCAAGGACAAGTTGACGCCTTCGCGGTCTTAACAGAAAAAAAAATTAGGCTTTCTAAGGTCTTGGCTCGGCTGATAATAAATAGGGTAACCACTTTTATAATTCCTCTGTTAAGACAGTCCAGAGTCAGATTTAACCGTTGCATCCAAAGTAAGTTTTTTTCATTTTTTGTCAATATTTAACTATCCACAACAAATTAAATCTTGGCAATATTATGGCTGTGTTCGTTTATTACGTCTGACTAATCTAACTGCTCGCGATCGTTCGTTAATTCAGTCTAGATTTAGAGGTCGTAAATCTGAAGCGTTTTTTATTAAAATCGGACTAGTCAGAGGTCAATCTGTTTGCTCGGTTCGTTTTGTTAGATGTAAGCGATTAATCTATGTATTTGAGGTTAAGTTTTATACGTTATATTTGTTTATAAACTTTATGCTGATTTGTGTTTTATGCTGCTGAAAGAAGAATAATAGACATTTTCTGCCTACATTTATTAGTTTTTTTTTGACAAAATGCCTTTGCTAGCAAGATGACAAACAATACTCCTTTCAAGTAACTGATAATGATTTTAAGAGAGTGGTTGAAGAGGAGATTTCGGGATGCCCACATAAAACAGGTTTCTCACTCGTACTCTGCAATTTCTGAAAAAAAAATCTAATGTTTCTGGGTACATTCGAAAATGCTGCCTAAACTGATTATTCGCGAAATTGGGAACAATAAATTCCAAAAATTTTGCAGTTTTTAGAATGTGCACTTTTTCTTCCTCATCCCCCCATCATCGAATCACAGTCAGCATCGCCTCTTTTAGTGTGAAATTCATTATTTTTTGTTCATTTAAATGTTTTAACTTTTTCTTTTGGTCTTCTAGATTATACAAAAAATAGAAAAAACAAACTTAACCTTAGAACTTAGAAAATAACCACGCTTAACTTCCCTCCAAAAAAATACAAATGCCAATTTAATTTCCGAATTCCGTTATCGTTGTAAATTGTCAAAAACAAACGGTATTTAGGTAATGTAAATCCATAATTTAGTTAATATGTACCAAAGACATTTGGCAACACAACAAGAGAAAACGGTATACTCAGGAATACGATATGACTGCACCGAGAGAAAACTGCTCGATCGAGAACGCTCTCACGAGAACAGTCTTCTCTTGATAGAAACTTCACCTCCTATGAGTCCAAGAATAGCCACCCTGATGTGCTCTTTGCCATACTGATTACAACGGAGGAAGTACTAATTGGGGAACTGAAAGTTGAAGAAGATGAAGAAGTATAGTTTTACTGAAGTAAAGTTTTGAAATATTAACTGTCAGTAGATAGAACGTCCATTAACTTTAAAGATTCAGTAAGTAAAGGCGATGACGTTTAGAATAAAACTTTACAAGTTGATTTCTTGTACAATTGTCACAATCTAAACGTCATTGTCATTAGTTAACGAACGTTCTATCTACTGACAATAAGAGAAATAAATTTTAGTAGTAAGATAAAAAATATGTAATATAGACGTACCTAATCAATAATTATAAGGCTCACAAATAAATTTTCAAAATATAAAAGTTCTTTCACAAAATCCGCAAATAAACCAGAACTCAGCTCTAACGAATTACCAGATTGAATTGGATATAAGTAAGTTAGGTTACGTTAACTGTCACGTCTGTCAATGTTATTGTTAGTTATGTTGCAGAAAGACGATAAAGATGTTCAAATATTTTCTAGTGGGATAGAAAAAGATAATAATATAATCTCGTGTTATAAGAGTACCACCGGAATAAACTGATAATCCTACAACATAGCAGCAGATTAAGCGGTATATTCCCGTTTCGCCTGATCCCATTTCGCCTGACGTAAAAATTTGGTACGTCTTAAGCTTAGTTCATACAGACGCGAATCGCGATTTGCGAATTGCGAAAAATAAGAAATCAACATGGCTGTCTGACAAGATTTTCAATATTTTACGAATTCGCAAAATTTAAAATTTAGGGGGCGGGAAAATTGGATTGAGTTCAATATATTCGCGCGAATTGCTGTTGGGACTGATCGTTTTATGGTTAGCACATGCGCCTTTTAGCAAATTCTTGTTCTGTTCTTTTACTTCTGTCTGATTCTTGTCATTGAAGCGTGTTTCTGACATGGAAAGCAGCGAGATATGTTGCGTTATTCATTGTTTGTAAAAAATATAACCAAAATAACCTAAAAATGCTAATCTGTCTCTGCTAAGGTAAAGAAATCCCAACGTAATAACTTATTAGCCATTAATAAAATTTTTGTATAATGCGAGAAAATGTTGCTTCTTTTGCCTTTCATACTGAATGATAATTATATCGAAAGTATAACTTTTTGTGATTAAAGATACCTGATTCTGGTATTTTAGGTTTTTTTCAAATTGACGAAGTTTTTTTCAAATGTGCGAAGCGTAAAGCGAATAACTTACAGATTTTTTTCTATATGTCCCTATAACGAGGAGTTACTTCAGACAAAAAAAAACTATATACAGGGTAGCGCAGCCTATACGCTTCGGGATTTATCTGGAAAACGGGAAGATTTTATAAAAAATGTTTAATGCAGGTATGTACATGGTGTATATGAGTACACCTTAAAATTTTAAAATCCTTCAGTTATAATTTCAACTGTACATTACTTTAGAAAAGGATTTGTCTATAAAAAAGGATTTAAGAAAAAAAGTATCAAGATTGTTTAAAAAATTTAAAAATAATGATTTTTAACACACTAGTATAAAACTTTCTTAATATAATGTGCAGTTTTTTTTTAAACAGTCAATACATTTTAATAAGCTCAGACGTGGAGTCTATTATTATTTGTTTTTATTCATTAATTAATTGGTTATTCTTCTAGGTAAAATTCAAATTAATGCAATGGGTTTGAAGATGGATAAAAAATTAAAAAGACTACAAGAGGTATCTGTTAATATATATTAAAACAAATTATTTATAAACTGTTCAATTTTTGATAAGTTATTAATTTGCATCCTTATTGATCAAATTTTGCATGTATTTTGAAAATAACCCTTATGAAAAAAAGGTTAGATCATGCGAAACGTTACCACAATTTAAGCCGTCAGGCGAATCGGGAAATTTTAATTGGTCAGGCGAAACGGGATCAGGCGAATCGGGCATAAATCGATTAAGCAATCCTATTGGTTTTACGTCACATACCATTTTGACCACACTTTTTCAAATTTCAATATTTTTTTTCTGCTTTATTTGGGACTTAAACAAAGTAATTTTTTCACTTAAGTGTTTATTTTATCTTATATTATAGCCCTGAATTTTATCTCAGTTCATGACTGAAGCCCATTGAGCTTAAATCACATTTATTGCCAAATCATTTTTATCAACGAATAAAAAATAGCGTTTCACAAGTTGGCGCGAAACGTGGGGCTCGAACCCACGAATTTGGTTTTTTTTTAGGTTTAAGAAAATATTAAAAAATTTGTAAAGGTTCTCATGTTGTTTAGAATTTTTAAAGATACTTTTTTACGTTATTTTTCTGTGCCACCCTGTATTTTCTTTTTTTCTCTGCTCAGTATATCTTAATTTCACATTCTCTTCATATCCCTTCTTCATTTCTTCTCAAGATCTCTTGGTATTACTATAAAATGTCTTTCCCATGTTATATTTATTTTGAACTCAACAAATTGAAGAAACGGATTTTTATATAGGTTTCAATTGTCAAATCCAACTATTTACAGCACTTTAAACATCGTTAAAGAGATTCCAAATTGCATAGTTAACTTCATTGTGTGAACGATTTGAGCGAAAAGTTGGGGTTGTAGAACGCACTCATGACCTAATTTAAAAAATCGGTCAAGTGCGTGCCGGACTTCGCACATTTAGGGTTCCGTACCAAATGTAGAATATAAGCCAGCTGTGCAGATGCAGGATTATTAAAGGACTTTAAAATTTTAATCGAACTAAAAAGATTTAAAGAAGAGAAAATAAAAATAACGTGGCGCATATGAGACGAAAAATGCATTTCCTAACAAAATTAATATTAACACAGATAAAAATAATAAAATATCGAATATCACAATCCGCATATAAACTTAGAATGCTTTTTTTAATAAAACTAATACGATTGCACACATAAAAATAATAAAATATCGAATATCACAATTCGCATATTTACGAAACAAATATACCAAATTTCAGCTCAATCGGATTAATATTTCTTCAGATATTTAATGCTGAATTTTCAAATTTTGACATTTTTTTTATTTTTGACAGGTGACAGTTGGAGAAATAATTTTAACTGTTCTGACTAGAGTTTTTCTAGGGCTTTAAAATGACATATAGCATGTCCAATTCCGTGACATATTGCATTTGTCATTTTTTGATAGTGGTACTTCCATTTGACAGATGTACAAAAACTAATGGGTTCTTCCGACGGCTACCCAGGTAGCAGTGTGACGTGTTAAAGACGTTGAAAATTGGTGTATTCTCGTCAACTGACGTAATTTGGGCCAAAACATGACGTGAAAAAAACGTTGTTAGGTGGATGTTTTTAAGACGTCATAAAAAAACGTAATATATTCGTTGAATTTTGGTATTAGTTTTCGAATAAATATATAAAATCGTATGTTTTAGAAATTTGTTTATACCTCACACTGACATTCCCAATAAAATTAAAACAGAAAGTTATTTTTACTCGGAAAGACTTCGCGCGAAATCGTAGCCTTAACCATGAATTGAATAATAAGAAAATAAACTAAAATGTAACGAACAATTATTATTACATAGACAATAACGAAAACAGGACTTTATAAATTCCTAATGAAATTTATTAGAAATCACTGTTTTTGCGGTGCAAACATCAGTGGCCCAGTGTTGCCAGTGTCCTGATAATTATCGAAATCTAACATAAGTTTTCTTAATCTTGCTTACGAACTGATAAATCGATAATGATAACCTATAATGTAGCTAATCTAGACAGAGATAAAAATTTCAAATAAATCAATATATCAATTTTTTTCTGATAGTTTATCCTGGAATCTTATAATTTTATGGTCATATTCCAATAATTTTAGACTAGACGTTTGACGTTGGCAACACTGCGTCCGCCTTTGCTTGGCTTGTATCGAACTTCGGCGCAATAGAAGCCATTTTGTCGTGTTTTGTTGTAAAAAAAAGTAAATATGATGAACAAAAAAAAATAATAAAACAGTACTTTTTATCCATGGCTGCTGGAGTAGTAAACACGACCCTTATGTTCCCTTTACCCAGGTTAGAAAATATTGTTCTGTCAAATTTATATGATGAAATATTTTAAAATGGAGTGCACGTGTGCGAGTGAAATATTTATTACAAATATGCTTGGCCAATTAGTACTAATCGTTCACAGGTAAATCTATTATTACTGTTTAATATAATATACAAATTAATTAAGTTATAAATCGTTTTCAGAATCCTAACCCTACTTTTTAGGTTCAACAGGAGTCTCGTGCTCTTGTTTTACAATAATTTGATACTAAGTTACGATCTATAATCAATATGAGCTGTTTATCAAATATACTAAACACTATCGACAATTTAAAGTTAAAAACCAGGTAAGCCCTAAGACTAATGTCATTCATATAATTTAGCTTCTTTTATTTTCAGTACTTGAAGACAGTTCAGTAAATGGAAAGATCTTACTTGTTAGTTAGTAGACTCTAGAACTAGTATGATGTCCTCTACGCCCCTATCACTGATCAATAGTTTACCGGATCAAAAATGGAAGGAAGGCGGCTTTGAATGGATTATATCCTGTCTTAAGTTAGCCAAAAAGCAGTGGTAAAGCAGAAAAGCATAGAACGAGCAAACATAAAACCGATGAGACAGCAAGATGGTAGCGCTTATTGGGAACGCTCAAATCATTAAGTTCTTGTTGTGCCCCCTTCTTGATGTAAGGGTAACAAAAGAGGGTCTAGAAGAGAAAATATATACATATATACAACGTTGGAGAGAAGAGTTACAGAAAGCGAGCATAAGTTAGACATAAAAACTTACCCAGGATGTTGGATGACCTTACGAGTGATTTCCTACAGGTTAGTGTTTCATATATCCACCTTAAAAGATGTGCAGTATTCTACCATACAATTTAAGAAACACTTTAACCATTTATTTCTTTTTTAGGCATTTAAATCTGTTACCGGTTGATTTTATTTAGCACATGATACAATCATCTTATCACCAAAAAAGGAAGAGAAAAGAAAGGAAGGAATTCAATCCATCAAATGTCACATTCAAGAAAGGCCTTTAACCTTTTTAAGTCAATGGGTACCAAATCTGGTTAGTGGGTTGGCAATCCTTAAGTAGAAAAATTAATTAAAAGAAGAATTACTGATTTAACTGTGATGACAAAGGAATTGTCAATAAAATATAAAGTAAACAATAGTGAGATTATTATTAAAACAAGGTTTGTAGTATCCTTTTTATAAATAAATTGGGAATCCATTACTCTATTAGGAGACTTAAAATTTGGCGTAAGATTTTAATGCCTAAAACATTTTAGCCCGTAACACGATCTCTTAACAGGACTAATAATAATGTAAAAAGTGATAGACTTTGGCGAAGAAGATGGAGGAGGACTAGTGGTGGTTCATTCTTAGTGGCTACCCCCCTGTAGCTTCTCAGTAAAACTCAACATGTTATTATATTTTCAGTTTATTTTTTATGTTTGCTAATAAATTATACAGGTGTCTTGCAATATTGTGAAGATTTTTGAACTGAAATACCTTCGAAAGAGTGCCGTTTTGACTACCTAATCGTCTTTTATAATCTAAAAATGAATTTAAGTAACTTGTCCATCCAGTTAAACAGAGCGGAAATCACTGCGATTTTTTATTTTTAAATGGGATACTCCATGTGCATGTGTTTAATGAAAAATATAGTGGGAACGGGAAAAAATGCATTCAGACAAAACCGCTCTTTTATCGTATCTTATTCGAAGTTATTTTAGTTTAAAAATCGTCAAACTACTGTTGGACATCCTGTATTTGAATATAATTTGTGTAATTATTTCTTTTATGAATTCCGAAGATATTTTGTTTTTTTACAGTAATCTAAAATGACGTCAAAATGGATGTTTAATTATATGTTTTCAATACGTAAAAAAATACATCATTGGTCTGTGACTTATGACCCTGTATATCACGTGTTTTCCACGTCATTCATATGCGTAAATAATGACCAATATTCAACGTCTTTAACACGTCACACTGCTACCTGGGTAACCCAAACACCCATACCAAATTTCAGTTCAATCGGATTAAACGTGTGGCCTCTATCGTGGAAGAATACACACACACACATACACACACAGACCGACAGACAGACTTCCATCTGGAAATGGTCTTAATCGTCTCAGGCTACCCGAAAATGGATATTTCTATTTTTATCTCGAATTTTTTTTTTAGCTCGTTCACAATACTTTCCCTTCTAGGAAGTGGGTCGGGAAAGTAATTAAACTTTAAAAGTTAGGGACTACGAAACCTTTGCACCCACTGCTTTATACTATAGTACAACTTCCTCTTAATAAAATATAATCTGAAAATAATATGGTCAATCCATCTTTGACCATGTTTTGATCGAATCGTCAATGCTTGTAAAAATTAACAATTGTTAGAGCTTGCTGTTTTTCTTATATTATATATAACTATAGCAACAAGGTTAATAGCAATATATGCTTGAAATAAAAATTTGATTTTGAACGTCACGAATTATTTAGTAATATTTTACGAATAATATAAATACAGTCCACTTCTCGACCACGTACAACCATTTTTTGGTCCTTCAGAGCCACGGATATTCACGAAGCACTCATCTCAGAAGAGTTTCAAAAAGAAAATCAGCAATCATTCCAAGTCTGTAGACCTGAGTATCATTCCGTCCTCGCGTCGACATCCTTCTTAAGCACGGTAAGATCAAAGATCGTTATTTCAAAAAATGAGCTCTTCTACTTCTCTCCTTCTTAAATAAAGATTTTATTTTTTCTCTTTGTATCACCTATACCTACGAATACGAATTCCTTAATGGAGTAGGTGGTTCCAAGTATTAAATTTAGGTGAATTCTTTATAAAATGAATGAATTAGAACAAATTAGTAAACTACATAAAAGAAAATCCATATTAAAGGGTCAGCTTACGCGTTTTGAAACTTTTTTAAGTTTACCCGATAAAGTTTTAGACAAAGCGCAACTAGAGGTTCGACTTAGGAAAATAGAAATCGCGTTTGAGGAATTTGAAACAATTCAAACAGAGTTAGAAATTTTAGATAGTACAGAGCAAAGTACACGAGAAGATTTAGAGGATAGGTATTATCTTCTTATTTCTAGGGGCAAAAGGGAGTTAATAAATTCACATGACCAGACAAATTCGAATAACTCGTCAGCTGCTACTAATGTTAAGTTACCACCAATTCGATTACCTATGTTCGCAGGAGACTATCAAAACTGGACCACATTTCACGATACATTTAAGAGACTTATTCACGATAACACTAATTTACGAAATGTAGAAAAATTACATCATCTTAAAGGTTGTTTAAAGGATCTATCACTTCAAATTATAGCGAATTTAGAGACCACAGATGATAACTATGATATCGCATGGAATTTGCTTGTCGACAGATTCGAAAATAAACGTTTAATTGTTAATAGCCATATAAACGGAATTTTAAGTTTGCCAAATTTGACAAAATCATCTCCAAATTTACTTAGGGAATTGACAGATAATATTCATGTTCATGTCAGTGCTCTAGAACGACTCGGATTAGACTGTAAATCATGGGAATGGATTCTTACATATATAATTTCCTCAAAACTTGATAAATTAACAAATCTTGCCTGGGAAGAAACATTACAGCCAAATGTACTACCCAGTTACGACATGCTAAAATCATTTCTTACTAAACGATGCTTTTCTTTTGAAATTGCCACAAGTATTAACGCGCTATCACACAAAACTACAGAAACTTCCAAATCATCCATTCATCATTTTAAACCATTAGCTTCATATACCGTAACCGATAAAGGTTATGAAATGTCACACGTGAAATGTCATTACTGCAAAACAAAATCATTACATATACAGATGCCCAGATTTTTGTAAACTCTCATTAGATCAAAAACATATAGAAATCAGAAACAATAAACTATGTAGCAATTGCCTACGTTCCGGACACCGAAATCAGGAATGCAGATCAGGTTATTGCAGAATCTGCAATAAACCCCACAACACGCTTCTTCACAACAACAATCGAACAAATCAACCTCAAATCACGAGATATAGTCAAGAAACCACGTCCATACAGTCAAATTCAAAACCTTCAACATCGGCCCAATCACAATTAGCCTCGTTCGCATCTAATCATCAGCATCATTCTCAAACTCCCGAACTATTAAATTGCACACAAGATACATCTCCCAATATACATCTGTCAAATGCACATGTCATAACACGAGATGACACCTCAGATTTCATTGAGGAGACATCTCCATTATTAAAGACTTTACATATACAAGGTAAATTAGATTCACACAAGCCATATGTTTTATTATCCACGGCACAGATATTGATTAACGATAAGTACGGAAATATTCACACATGCACTGCTCTTTTAGATTCAGGAAGTCAGAGTAACTTTATAACCGAACATTGTTGTAAAAAACTGGGTTTAGACGCATCTGAAATTCTTACTCCTATCACAGGAATTAATCAGACCGTCATGAATATTAGACACGAAACTAAATGTACAATAAAATCGCGAACAACTTCGTTTACAAGTGAACTATCGTTTTTGGTAATATCAAAAATTACTGAAAAA
The DNA here is from genome assembly GCA_963243735.1 of Neocrepidodera transversa. Taxonomy (NCBI): domain Eukaryota; kingdom Metazoa; phylum Arthropoda; class Insecta; order Coleoptera; family Chrysomelidae; genus Neocrepidodera; species Neocrepidodera transversa. The sequence continues at coordinate 35,310,955 of OY725341.1, forward strand.
ATCCCTTCCTCTGATTTCGATATTGATCTATCTTTCCTACGAAATCACAACAATATTTGTTTAGCGGATCCAAACTTTAACATGACACAAAATATTGACATTCTTTTAGGCGCAACTATATTTTATGAGTTACTTTGCCCGAATCAAATAAAATTAAATAAATATAACCTACGATTACAAGAGACAACTTTAGGTTGGATATTTACTGGTACTATATACATTAAGGAATCGAAGCAATTTAATACGGGTATTTGTAACTTTTCGCAAAATATCGAAATTGACATATCCAACGAAGCATTAAATGAAAATATTAGTAATTTTTGGAAATTAGAAGAAGTGCCAGAAAAACAATTCTTATCACCCGAGGGGAAATTAGCCGAAGAATATTACCGTGAAACGACAACACGTGATTTAAACGGCAAATTTATAGTAAGGTTACCATTTGCTGAAATTATAAATAATTTTGGCGATTCACAATCAGTTGCTTTGAGACGTTTTCAAATGATCGAGAACAGGTTCGCAAAAAACGAATCATTTAAGAATGACTATGTTCAATTTATGAATGAATATAAGGATCACGACCATATGTCTCTGACGCCTATGGTTAATATAGAACAACCATTTTATGTACTTCCGCATCATGCTGTAATAAAACAGTCAAGTACTACTACAAAATGTAGGGTAGTATTTGATGGATCATCTCGTACTAATATTGGCATTTCCCTCAATGATACTTTATTAAAGGGATATACGATACAACCTAGTTTATTTTCTATAGTTACTAGATTGCGATTACGAAAGTATGTACTCAATGCAGACATCAAAATGATGTTTAGACAAATATGGGTGCATCCTAATGATCGAAAATACCAAATGATTTTTTGGCGCGAGAGTCAAAATGCATCACTCGATTTGTATGCTTTGAACACTGTAACATACGGTACAGCAAGTGCGCCATTTTTGGCAACAAGAACAATATACGAATTAGCCACGCTTTATGAAACTAAATATCCTCGCACATGTAGAATTATAAAAACTTCTTTTTATATGGATGATTTATTAGTTAGTTTAAATACCTTCGAAGAAGCTTTAGAAGTTTTTAGGGAAATGTCGAAAATATTCGAAAGCGCAGGATTTCATTTAAGAAAATGGTCCTCAAATTCTTCTAGAATGTTAAAGGAAATTTTAGGTGATAAAGACAATACTGACAAACTCGTAGAAGTTCACGACAACAAAGAGTTAAAGACTTTAGGAGTTGCTTGGAAAACAGATACTGACACATTACATTACTCGGTAAATTTAAATTCTTATCAAATTCTAATAACAAAAAGATTTGTTTTGGCTAGTATTTCCAAGTTGTTTGATCCACTCGGCTTATTAGGTCCCATCATTATTTGTGCCAAGTTGTTTATGAAACAATTGTGGCAACAAGATATTAAATGGGATGATCCTCTATCAACAGATTTCTCAAAATGGTGGAAGGCTTTTCTATTTGAAATTCAAGCGGTTAATAATTTTTGTATCCCAAGACAAGTGATATGCGATAACCCTCAAAATATTGAGATACACGGATTTTGCGATGCAAGTGAAAGGGCTTATGGAGTTAGCATTTATTTAGTTTCAACCGATATGTTTGGAAAAAGATATGCAAATCTTTTATGTGCAAAGTCTAAAGTAGCTCCTCAAGCTAAATGCACTTTACCGCGTCTAGAGCTTTTATCTGCCGTTTTACTATCTAAATTAACTTCTTTAACAATAGAAACACTTGATTTAAAAATTTCTAGTACCACTTATTATTGCGATTCGACCATAGTATTATCATGGTTACATATAGATCCTAGCAAATTAAAAACTTTTGTTGCAAATCGTGTAGCAAAAATCATAGAACTCACGGATACAAATCATTGGAAGCATGTATCCTCAAAGGATAATGCAGCAGATATTATCTCACGAGGTATGAACCCAAAGGAATTACAGATGTCAGATATGTGGTGGCACGGCCCACAATTTTTAATTAATAATACTGCTACAAATTTTTACAAGACATTCTCGGAATTAAAACCTATTGAGATGTTACCGGAATTAAAACAAATAGGTATTACATTGACTACAGTAATAGGTGACTTCGATTTATTCCATAGATTTTCTACTCTTACAAAATTATTAAATGTTGTTAGTTATTGCTGTAGATTTAAATTGACGACAATAAATAAACAAAAATTTTCATCTATTTTGTTGACACCAGCGGAATTAGAAAACTGCTTAATTCTATTAATTAATTTAGCACAGAATCAAGCATATCATGAAGAAATACGTTTTCTCCGCAACAATAAATCACTACATTCGACTAGCAAAATTCTTTCTCTTAATCCTTTTTTAGATAATTTTGGCACCCTGAGAGTGGGTAGTCGTTTAAGAAATGCTAACGTTGCTTATTCTCAGAAGCATCCTATTATTTTACCAAAGGGACATACACTTACGAGACTTATTATTAAACATGAGCATATTAAAAATCTTCATGCTGGTACTCAAAATTTGCTCGCTATATTACGATTAAATTATTGGCCAATCGACGGAAAATCTTCAGTCAAAGGTGTAATCCGTACTTGTGTCAAATGTTTCAAATCAAATCCGAAACCTGCAAATTTTTTAATGGGCGATTTACCGACCGATCGTGTTACTCCAAGTCGACCATTTTCACGTTGTGGTTTAGATTACTGTGGGCCATTTTTTATTAAGGATGGTACTCTGCGAAACTCTAAACTGGTTAAAGCTTATATATGCATATTTGTATGTTTTTCAACACGAGCGGTCCATATTGAATTGGTGAAAGACTTGAGCACTGACAGTTTTTTAAATTGTCTAAAGCGGTTTATATCTCGTCGTGGAAAACCGTACGAATTATTTTCCGACAATGGGACCAATTTTATTGGCGCGCGAAATCATTTTAATGAACTGTATGAGTTGTTCATGAGTTGTAAGCATACAGAACATGTCATAAAATTTTTGTCCGCTGATCGAATTCAGTGGCGTAATATTCCTTCACGCTCTCCGCATCTAGGGGGTTTATGGGAATCAGTAGTGAAATCAACAAAATATCACCTAAAGAGAATACTTGGAAACGCTTCGGTTACTTATGAAGAAATGTATACGATTCTTACTCAAATTGAGTCTGTTTTAAATTCTAGACCTCTTTCACCTCTATCTGTCGACCCTAATGATTTTTTACCACTCACCCCCGCTCATTTTTTGATTGGCGATTCTATGATGGCTATGCCGCAAGAAGACGTTCGAGAAGCCAATCCTAACAGATTGCAACGCTACCATAGAATGCAGCAGTTAGTACAGCACTTTTGGTCACGTTGGTCAAGAGAGTATCTAACTTCCCTACAACTCAGGAACAAATGGAAATTGGACAATCCTCATCCTCCTAAGATAGGAGATTTGGTAATTCTCATTGAAGACAACGTTCCTCCCTTACGATGGCCCATGGGTAGAATCGTGGAACTACATAAGGGCAAGGATGAAATTGTACGAGTAATATCAATCAAGGTTGCAAACGGTAATGTGATTAAACGATCGCTTGTGAAGATTTGTTTATTACCAATCGTGGACAATCTATCATGAGAGGACATTTTATTTATTTAACGTTTAATTATTCTTACCGCCCATTACATTAAATTATAGTTTTGAAAGTAAAACTTTCAAGGTGGGCGGCATGTTAGAGCTTGCTGTTTTTCTTATATTATATATAACTATAGCAACAAGGTTAATAGCAATATATGTTTGAAATAAAAATTTGATTTTGAACGTCACGAATTATTTAGTAATATTTTACGAATAATATAAATACAGTCCACTTCTCGACCACGTACAACCAACAATCTTATAATATTTTTAATCATAGCAACCGAGGACGACTGTTGTCAATATTAGGGTAAATGCCTGCATTTATTTAAAACTTATCGAGTAAAAGTGACCTAATATTTGAAGCTTATGTATTTAAATTTATTACAAAAATATTGTTCTAATTATTTTTTACATTTTTGTGGCTGTGATCTACAATTTTATTAAACTTTAGAAAAGCAAAAAAAAGTTATTTTTTAAGAATTTCGTTTTTGTTTTTCAGAGCTGATTTAAAATAATAAGAGATCAAAATTATTTATTTTTGAACTTTTTTTATTATGTATAAAACGACACCTTTTGTGTACCTGCTATACATTTACTCTGTAAAAAACAAAACAAAAATGCACAATCGGAACTATATTAAAAATTCACTCGGCACCGCGATGTGTCGCAAAGAAAAATGTTAACTTAAATTACCCTTCGGTCGAACCGTTTGTTGAAAAGTTCCAAACTTCAACAAAATGCACGTGTCTTAAACCGTTCTTATTTTTCAAGTATCTTTGAAACTTTTATAAAAATATGCATACGGCAACATCGTATTATCATATACGTTGAAATGTTTTTGACAGATACCGTTTGCATTCCTGATTGGTCAACCATTAATTGTTTAGACGACGACTCAGCATTTATCCAAGTTCCAATACTTATGTAAACTCACCCTTACGAGGCGCATTGGTGGTGAACATGGTGAACTACAATAACATGATAATTTAATGCGGCAATTTTTAAAATTGTGTCAAAAATTTGCAAATCTAAATCATGCTTTTAGCAACAACTATCCCACATCCAGCCCTCATATTTTGTAAAAGGTAATAAGAAACGGTAGAGAATGGATTGAAATGAATTTTGTTATTCATCTTTACAATTTTATTTTCAAAGTTTATAACGATGTGAATTTATGCTTAGTTATTATCGAATATATTTATATTCAATTCATTCTTACAACATTGCTGTTCATAAATATAAATTAGTTTGCTTGTAATTTTTCCTTATTATAATAAAAAGCATGATTTAGTAAAACCTTGTTAACTATCAAAAAAGGCCGCCATTTTTTGCATATTTTTATACAAGTTTCAAATATGGAGGGTATAGCAGGAGGAACATCGCAACGTTATAAAAAGTGGCCCGATTTTGGAAGCCAGTTGGTGGCGCTGTTGATCGACTGTTGATGACAGTTTAAGCGAGTTTTGACATTTCCTTTAACTTTTTTTCAAATAATAATTTTAATTCATTAAGTAAACTTTTAAAAGATATGTATTTTATAAAAATTGGGTGGCTCATTAAATAAAAAACGTTATTTGAGATTATGGATCTAATCAATCTACAAACAGTTTTTCAACATACGATCGTCAGCGCCGCGTCTGTTATTTTTTGTACCATTAGTTGCGTATAAAATGTTGACCACATTTTAAACGTGTTGTCCATTAGAGATTGCCCTCCTTCTATACGCTCCATAGTTTCAAAGATACTTGAAAAATAAGAACGGTTTTAAGACACGTGCAGTTTTTTGAAGTTTGAAACTTTTCAACAAACGGTTCGACGGAAGGGTAATTTAAGTTGACATTTTTCTTTTTTAACACATCGCGGTGCCGAGTGAATTTTTAATATAGTTCCGATTGTGAATTTTTGTTTTTTTTACAGATTAAATGTCTAGTACGTACACAAAAGGTGTATTTTTATACATAATGTTCGGGAATGTATCTCAGTTAACCTTCCTGAAAAGGTGGTCAAAAAAACTATATTTAATTGACAACAAAATGCGGTGAATTTAAATGGACTGTATATTTCTATAGTTCTAATTCTTATTAAAAAGCAATTAAATCAAATCCCGGAGTTTACTCTTTTTAGTAATTAATGGTCATTAAATAAAATCCAGATAAAATTCAACAATCCAAAAATTTATTAATTACTACCTATTCTAAATACAAAATGCAGTTACGTTTAGCACTGCTAAAAATACAACAATAAAAAATATGTGCGTACTTAAAACACGCGAACTGCTAAAATAAAATACAATAAAAAATATGTACGTAATTAAAACAAGCGAAGTCTAAACACAACATGAAATGTTTAGCAAAAAAAATACAATATTTAGCAATACAAACTACAACGTTTAGTACTGCTGAGACTACAACAAAAATATGTGCTTATTTAAAACAATTAAAACACGAGAAATTCAAGACGACGCAACGTCTGGTCAAATTAGAGTAAGCATGCGCATACAAAATCTGCGTTTCACTTTAATATAACAGGTAACAATGGTACCTGGTTACAGTTTTAATACAATTAATTATCACAAATTCACTGTGATTAATATTAGCACTAAGTTAAAATTCGTTTATTTTTTATTAATGAATCAATTATTCGAGAAATAAGTAAGGGTTTACGTTACGTGAATATGGCTTCAGGTGAAGAATGTTAACGACATTCTCCATTCTCCGCGCGGTGTAGTGATGAGGGAACCAGCTATTTGCCAGCTAGTGAATTTTGTACGAAAAAAAACATAACCCAACACGGGTTTACAACTGAAGAACTACGAGAACTTTTACCGATAACACCATTATTCACAAAACAAACCACCAACAACTGCGTATTGAAATTATTTATTTTTTCACATCGTGTGTGACTAGACCAAAGGCCAAACGTCTAATCCCTAATCCCTAATCCCTTATTTTTCAAGCTGGCACCTGCAAACTCATCCCGTTTTTCCATCTCTTTCTTCGCGCGGAGATGTGTTTTGTGTCTATTTTTTAACCTTGAGACTTAAAACTAATGAAACTAATAAAACTAATAAAACTAATAAAACTAATAAAACTAATAAAACTAATAAAACTAATAAAACTAATAAAACTAATAAAACTAATAAAACTAATAAAACTAATAAAACTAATAAAACTAATAAAACTAATAAAACTAATAAAACTAATAAAACTAATAAAACTAATAAAACTAATAAAACTAATAAAACTAATAAAACTAATAAAACTAATAAAACTAATAAAACTAATAAAACTAATAAAACTAATAAAACTAATAAAACTAATAAAACTAATAAAACTAATAAAACTAATAAAACTAATAAAACTAATAAAACTAATAAAACTAATAAAACTAATAAAACTAATAAAACTAATAAAACTAATAAAACTAATAAAACTAATAAAACTAATAAAACTAATAAAACTAATAAAACTAATAAAACTAATAAAACTAATAAAACTAATAAAACTAATAAAACTAATAAAACTAATAAAACTAATAAAACTAATAAAACTAATAAAACTAATAAAACTAATAAAACTAATAAAACTAATAAAACTAATAAAACTAATAAAACTAATAAAACTAATAAAACTAATAAAACTAATAAAACTAATAAAACTAATAAAACTAATAAAACTAATAAAACTAATAAAACTAATAAAACTAATAAAACTAATAAAACTAATAAAACTAATAAAACTAATAAAACTAATAAAACTAATAAAACTAATAAAACTAATAAAACTAATAAAACTAATAAAACTAATAAAACTAATAAAACTAATAAAACTAATAAAACTAATAAAACTAATAAAACTAATAAAACTAATAAAACTAATAAAACTACTAAAAATAACACCAGTGGCGCGGTCATTATTTTACTGATAAATAGAGTTATTTAAAAATTCAATTAAAACTTTAAATTTATTTTAATTAATTGTTGCTGAGGCTGCAACACATAATAAAAAAGTTAAAAAATAAATAATTTCGAACTCTTAAAAAATAACTTTTTTTGGTTTTTTGGGTTTCTAAAGTTTAATAAATAAAAAATATAAAAAATAATTAGAAAAATATTTTTGTAATCAATTTAAATATAGAATCCTCAAATATTAGGTAAATGCCCTACTTTTACTCCACAAGTTTTAAATAAATGCAGGCATTTACCCTAATATTAGCAACACCCGTCCTGGGTTGCTATGATTAAAAATATTATAATCGACGGAATAGAATCGATTGTTAATTTTTACAAGCATTGACGATTCGATCAAAACATGGTCAAAGATGGATTGACCATATTCTTTTCAGATTATATTTTATTAACTGAATTTAAAAGAGATGTGTCTAAAAAGACATTAAAAATTTTCAAATGATTACTTATATTATTATCGAATTGAATCGAGAAGTTATTCAAATGTATACAGGATAATCAAAGTTTGCGTACTTTTGATAACCTTGTATACATTGTTCTCATATGCTACCAAGTCCTATTTAAAAAGTTAAGATAGGGACATGTAAGCCGTTTTATCCGTTTTTATCTCGTTTGGCCGAAGCAACCATTTATAGTTAAAAAAATACGATTTTCAATTATCTATACCTTCAAAACTATTTAGTTTATAGAATAAGTGTAATGGGTTTTTGAAATCAGCTTCTAAAAACGAATCTAAAAATGTAAAAAAATATAGGGAGTTCCATATTAAATAACAAAGTTGGTCATTACGTTCGGAACACCCTGTATAGACCGAAAGTTGAAAATATTTTCTTGTGATATGGCACAACAATCCCTTGTATACAAATTTTCATAAATATCGTAGTTTTCAATATACTATAATGATATTTTGACTATCTCAATTTTGGGTTGGGTTCTGCAGAAAAGTAATAAACTACAAAATTATAGAAAAAATATATAAATTTTGTTTATCCTATTATTTGCCTCTTGTTCCCTTTCTTTGCTTCTAAACCCGGATCTAAACCTTTTCTTAATGTATTTTCTCTCTTCCTAAAAATATTGTACTTGCTTTTCTATTTCCATCTATCTCTGCTTTTCTGTTCTATTCCTGCGTTGTCCTTTATCTTTTTCTGCTTCTTTGTTCTTTTCCTGCTTTGCCCTGGATCTTTGCCTGGTGTATTTTTAATATAAACTAATTTATTTCTTTTTTTAATTACTTATATTATTTTTTATTTAAAATTCATAAATACATTTCTTAATAACGCTCAATATTTTTATCTGACATTTTCGTATTATTAAAATTTTCAAAACTTTTGCCATTGTTGCCAGATTTACAAAAAAGTCAATTTTTTTCATACTTTTTTGTGTTAACGTGTAATTTTTTTATTCAAAAATGGCGAGAAGTCATGTGCTGGTCACATCAGATTTTTTTTTTAAATTTTCAAAAAATCGACCTTCTGTTTATTATTTTTCTTGCCTTTCAAATTTTTTTACCACTAGATTTTTTATTTATATCGCAACCTTAGCTTAGTTTCTTTAACACTCTATTCCCTGTTAACTATTATTATATCATCTTTCATTATCTCAACAAATTTTAAGATTCTTTCACTTTTTCAAATTTATTGCCAATGGGGGAGTTCCCTCAATGTTGCCAACCTAGAAAAAAGCCAACGGGGAAGGATTATTTTTGGTCAAAATCTACTTCATTATTTTCGCAATGATAAAATATGTGTACAAAATTCTATTGAGCTTTTCAGAATATATCGTTAGCGAAATATAATGATTTTAATAAAATCTTACTTCTGATTGGTTGAAATTTCGTTGTCAAATGTCATTCCTCATAGAGTAAGTATAACAGAGCGACATGTTTCATTTTCACATTATAGAATGTTCAAACTATTCGCCAAATTCAGTTTAGTTCCACCAATCCTCCAAGGCTGTAGGTCAGTCGCTGAAAATGAAACATGTCGCTCTGTTATACTTACTCTATGAGGAATGACATTTGGCAATGAAATTTTAACCAATCAGAAGTAAAATTTTATTAAAATCATTATATTTCGCTAACGATATATTTTGGAAAGCACAGTAGAATTTTGTACACATATTTTATCATTGCAAAAATAATGAAGTAGTTTTGACCAAAAATAATCTTTCCCCGTTGGTAGACCTTTTTCTAGGTTGACAACATGGAAACTCCCCCATTTATCTATAGCACAGCCCCACAAAAAAAGTTCATACACAAGAGAGTGACATATGTATTCACATGTATTTTTCGGCGCTGAATCCGATCCCGAACTCAGAATTGGGCCTACACGTCTGGAATTGGCCCCAGGGGCCGAAAATGGCCTGAAATGCGGTTCCCGGGATAAGGCGAAGTCGACGCTGAATTGTGGAGCTAAAGCCGGATTTGTGCTCGAAAAGTTTATGGCCAACTGAAATTCCGGGTTTGGTTAGGTTAGGGTTTGGATCCGGGAAAATGACCCCTGATTTGGACGTCCCGGTCGCGACTGTGGTATTTTCATGGACTTTCCAATTCTGGAGCTGAGACTGCGTGTGAAAAGTGTTTGGTCAGCTGAAATTCTCAGTTTGGGTCCGGGAAATATAATATAACTTTATCACCATTAATATAAAATAATATCCTCGTTATCTCGCCCTGGCAGACCCTGAATTACTTTTGGCAACACAGACCATAGAAATATCCTAGTATTTTACTAGCACAAGAATGAGAAACGATAGCAACGCTTTATTATGGGTAATTTAGTCTTAGTATCCTTAGGTACTATCTAAAATTTGAATATTGTGTGGTACCCCTCTCTAAAGATATTCATAAAAAACCAATTATCGTTAAGCCCTTTCTAGGGGTCGTTGCACCCTTAATAAGCGTTTTTGGATATGGGTTCATTAGACAAACATTACTTATTTTTAGGTGTTCTATCACCCCGAGAAGTGACAATTTTGGTCCACCTTGTATAACGGCAGCATACAAAACTGCATTTTTAATATTACAACTAATAAAATAGAATAAATAGGAGGAATATAAAAAAGAAACACAGAAAATATTAATACTGGGAAAATTATAAATAAAATGGAAAGTAATAAAGATGAAACAAGATAAAAGGAAATTGTAACAAAAATAAAACGAAGAATACAACAATTGAATAAAAGAAATAGAATGTGTAAAATTTAAACATAGAAGAGAAACAAATTGATGGATTTACTGTAGAAAACCATAGAACAGACAATTGATATTAGAATATGACTATAGGAAGTCAATAAGAAATTTAAATTTAAATTAGTTAATGTATTGTTAAAAATTAAAATTAAAGTCTCTTGAGGGAAGGATTTAAAAAGATAAATAATATCAGGAAGTGAAGGAAGTATAGAAAAAGTTTATAATGGACATATGTATGGGAATAAAAGCATTAAAAAGGATAAAGCAAGAAAATGTAAGAAATTATTATGAAAATGGTGGTAACAAGAATAGTATTTAAGAAGAGAAAATAGGATCTTGAATATAAATTGATAAAATAAATAATAGTATTAAGTGCGATAAAATAATAAATATTAATATGAAAAATATAATAAAAGTTTATAAATAAATATGGGTAATTGCTATAAGCAAAGAAATAGTTAATAAATTCAAGATAATATTAGAGAAAAGAAGATAGTATTTTATATTGAAAGATGAAGTACATAAGTTGGAAATAAAATAAAAGAATATAAAGATGTTTAAACCAAAGCACTTATCGAATATCCATCCAAGAGCAGAGACAATCTGCTACTATGCCTAAAAAGACGGGAACTCAAAACCGCACTAGGTAGACTGACAGGACACTGCGGGCTTAGAAGACACCTGAACCTCATAGGTGTATCAGAAGGTTCCCTATGTAGGAAATGTGAGGAAGAGGACGAAACTCCTCTTCATGTATTATGCTATTGCCGGGACCTGAACAGAGAAAGGGAATGGCACTTTGGGGTACAGTATCCTGAACCCGAGATAGCGAAAGCTAACATCAGGACTATTCTTGACTATGTCAAGAGTACTGGACTGATGTGAAAACTGGCGGGGCACAATAGGCCCAGAGCCTCAGTGCAGATGTTGAAAAATGAAGAACGAAAATTTAAATAAGGATTTTGATGAAGAAATATAAAAAAAAAACATAAATGTGATAATGACTATTTTTCAAGTGATTTTATTTTATTAATAACGACAGTATTTGTAATATAGTATAGGAGCTAGGAAATTGAAATTTAAAATTTTACATAAATGAAAAATTTTAAATGTAATTTTTGGGAATTTATAATGAAATCATTTTGTATGAGTTATAGAGGGAACGCGTTGCTGGATCGAATTTTGCATCATCGAAATATTGTATCATCGAAAAGTTACTCGACCGAATAGTTGTTGGATCGAAAATTGGCCTTCGAAAGTTGTTGGAACGAAAATTACCCGTTCGAAAGTTGTTGGATCGAAATATTGTTGGACCGAAATATTGCTGCATCGAAACATTGTCCGGTCGAAAGGTTACTGGGCCGAAATATCGTTGGACCGAAATATTACTGCATCGAATCATCGCCGCATCGAAACATCGCTGGGTCGAAATATCGCTGGACCGAAATATTGCTGCATCGAAATGTTGCTGCACCGAAACATCGTTGGATCGAAAAATTAAGAGAGAGTACGTACAGTCTGAAACCCAAATCAAAGTTCACACATAAACATTATAGACTATTTACACATTCTGCATATCTAATCGCAACGCATTGTCGTGCTTATTTTCACATTTCATTTTCAAATTGTTTTAAAATAGTTTAATTGTTTCGTTAATTTTTATATAGGAACATATTAAAGGAATTAGTTTCTGAGATACAGGGTGTTAATAGTTTGAAATCAAAATAAAAAATTTGTCTTAAATTAAAAATGTACTAAAATATTTTTTTCAAATCTGCCAAAGCAATATGCTCTATAAAAAGTTATATTTTGACATGAACTAACTTTTGAAAAATTTAAGCAGCGGCGCGCTATTGTTACTGGTAGGTAACAGGTAAATGTAGAAAATTTAGAATTTAATCGCATTACACTACTATTTATTTTATATGCATAAATATTATAAAAAATATTACAATATCTAATATATAGTAAAACAAAATATAGAAAAGTTTTTATGAAAATTTGTTGTATGACAAACTTTGACCAAATTTATTCTTTGAATAATGTTGTTTTTAATTTGCTCAATTTTTTCTTGATAAATTAACTCCTATATAAAATGTGTCATTTAATGATGACAGTTTTGTCAGTTTGTCAGCGATAAAAAAGGTACATCCATTTTTATCGCGATAAAAATGCCTGTTCCTCGCGATAAAAATACATGTTCCTCATAATCAGAATATATCTAGTAGATGTGAATCGCGTCGGCACGTCACTTTAATCTTAGTTCTGGCATTTTTCCATGTCAGTTTTTCTCGTAAAATTGCTGATTGGCAAAATTTTTCGTTATAAAGAGAAATTTATCCGATAAAAAAAGCTCTTGTGTTTTTACTGTTGACACAATTTTTTCGTGACAAATTTTTTTCATGACAAAGTTTTTTCTTTCTAAATCAAACTTTGGTCTTTTATTTACGCTGCAACTATTCAATTTTGTGTATGAATGGTTTTGCATTCCAATTATTGCTTATAAAAATCTGTATATGTTGGGTTGAGAAGTTTCACAGTAATTTCTTGGCTTAGTACGAAACAATTAGCATGAATTTGTGGTTCTAGATACGGATGATGATAGTGATGCCCAAATTTTAGGTGGAAAAGAAGAATCCTCATTTATATAAGTTTCTGTTAAATAATCTTCAAATTCAAATGTATCTCCAAATCCTTCACGAGGTAGAAGCATTAGACCGACTATATTATGTAACCATAATCCAATTTTAGAATTTGGATTTTTATAATCTTGTGCAAGTCCCATGTGTTGATTTTTTTCCCACCACGACTTCGGCAAATGAAACCGACAACCAATGGTATTTGTCGTTGGAAATATTTCATGAAAACTTTGATCCATTCCCATCTCAAAATCAATAATCGCATTTTTTTTTAAGTGCGTAGAATTACATTTTCGATTCAATAGGCAATTCAATGGCTGGATAAAATGCTTCGGACAATACTCAAATGTTCCATCCATAAAAATTTGATTTTGGGTTTTGCACATAAATTCCATATTAGATGGAAACGAAAATACGACAATATTCGTAGATATATGATTTATTAAAATAAAATTTTCATCTTATGCTGTTTGGGTTTTAATAATATTTAATACTTTTGCACTTATTGCATTGACTTTGCTAATTTTGGGTTGTGTTAAAGCTTTGCTCTTCTGATATTATTGGCAACGCATTTCACATCATGTGAAATGAGTGTTTCCAAAATATCACTAATTTTCGCAATCTCCTGATGAATTATTTTTTAGGTCTCATAGAGATATCTTTCATTGCTTTTCTTTTAACAATATTGCTAAGTTTCTGTCTATTTAATAAAACACGATCACTCAGAGGTTCATGGTTGTGGTTGCCAGAAAATTTTGAAAATACGTTGTTAAAAAGAAACATTTTGGCAAAGCAACACTTTTCGACTATTGTTTTAACTACCTGATAAAAATAATACTAATTCTGAAGCTGCCAAAATAAATGCAAAAATTGTATACTTCTTCTTACTATACCTGATTGTAAGTCGCAACTTATTACTTTTTTTAGTTAGATGTTTCTTTTTTATTCTAAGGAAGAGTATTTTTTGTAAGAAATGATGACGACGACGTACATATATCAGACACAACCACTGAAGTTCCTAGTTATGGGATTTCGAAGAAACCAAAATAAACGAACCTTATTCTTGTTTGTATTAGGAATATAAGCTTATGATACAACAGTGTGAAGGGCAGTAGCAATGCAATATCGATATACGAATAAAAGCGATACGTTATAGTATAATAAGATTTTTAGCTTTTAAATATAGTCTTAAATGTTTTGTTTATAAAATACATTAGTTTATTTTCGATAATTCTTACAATTTGGTGGCCTACGGTTCTGTAATATTTTTTTTCATATTGCTAATACCTTTTCTATTTGTCATACGATATGCCCTAATAAGTGGCCGACTACTGGTGCAATCACTCCCTTCTTGTTTTAATTTTCTTCCAAGTGTTTATTGTCTTAATCTTAATGGTGTTTCCTCTTGGTATATGTCGAACCCTAAATTTTCAAGGGCAGTACTTTAAATGTGAATATTTTTAACTAGTTTTATTCTTTCAAAATTATTCCACTCTTTACCAGTTTATATTACCGAATAGAACATATTTAACAAATGCCCTATAATACACTTTATTGAAATTGTTTTTAATGAAATAAAATAATATATTCCTTTAGGCCGGCACTGATATCTCGATATCCTATCTTTGGCCGCGCTTATTATTGAATTGAAACGCTGATCAGTTTTGGATAGATATTTAAATGTTATTATAAACATCGCTCGCTAGTCGCTAAATGTGTGACGTCCAGTAATTGTTTAATCAACTATTCAAGTTTTCTCCCTCAAAATACATTAATTAAGTTAGTTTAAAAAAATAAAATTTTGTTTAAAAATGTTTTTTACCTTTTTATAATTTTGTCTATAACTTCTACAAGTATTGTTTTAAAATTATGAAATATTTCACATTTTCACATTTCGGACGTACTGTTTACTTTTTTCAACTGTTTTATACTTTTATACAACAAAATTAAAAAAATTCTTTATTTTGGCATTAATAATTATAATTCTACATTAGAAAAAACTAAAATACCTTGTAAATTTAGAGTTTTATATTATCTTTCGAATGGTGAAAATCCCATTTTAATATCGTTAATATTATAAAAGTTATTTAATTTAAAATCGTAATAAAATTTTAAATTTTTTTGACATATTTTTGACAAAAATCGCAAATATGAAATTTTTTATTACAAATTTAACCATGTTTTTTTTTTAATTTTTAACTCAAAAACTAGCGGCGAAATTGCTGATTTAAAAAAACGTACAGACAAAATTTGTAGCAAATTTTGAATTCTACAATTTTGATTTCTTGTAATTCTACATAAAAATCAATAATAATGGAACCATATGTGAAAATTTTTTATTCTTAGTTTTATGAAAAAAAGTCATTCCTTATAAAAAGTTCTAGGAGTAGAACCATCAGATATTACATTTTTTTACCCGTATGCGAGGGGCGTCAAAAAATATAAATTTTGCTCAGTAGTAAAGTACCCTTATTTTAAAAAATATAGAAAAATGTTATTTGGAAAACTTACTTAGAAACAATATGTACGAACAAATATGAAATCACAGCCTCCTATCTCAAAGCAATATTTTTTCTAATATTTTTCTTGATCTGGTACATAAAAAATTAGTTTCCACAATTTTTTGAAGCCCAGTTAATAGTTTTGGCTTAAAATAATGTATGAAAACTAATTTTATAAGTAACAGTTCACTTCGAACTTTGCTAAAAAATTGGAAAAAATATTTTTTTTTAGATAGGAGACTGTGATTTTATATTTGTTCGTACATATTGTTTCTAAATAAGTTTTCCAAATTACATTTTTCTAAAATTTTTAAAATAAGGATACTCTTGAGCAAATTTTTTTTTTACCATGCGGAACTTTTTATAAAGAATGACTTTTTTCATAAAACTAACAAAAAAAAAGTTTCCCATATGGTTCCGACTTAATTGGATACACTATATAGACTTTTGCGCCTCTTTTTTAGATTTTGAGCCAAAATTATAGATTTTAATGTAAAATAACATGAAAAAAGAACTCAAAATTTTCTACAAATTTTGTGTTCACGTTTTTTTCGAAATCCGCATTGTTTTACCACTAGTTTTTATTTTAATTTTTAAATAATTTTTATCTTATTAAATTATTTTTTTTTTAGATAAATTTTAATATTAGAATTTAAAAAAAGACTGTTAAATTTATAATAAAAAACTTTATAATTGCGATTTTTCCTAATGGCACAAAAGGTTCGATTGACGTTTTTTTATGGTCCATTTAAGTTCAGAACGTCCGAGGACTAAAATAAAACGTTTTATAAATTGTTGTGCAAGAACGTTTTTAGAAGGAACATAAAGAAACGTCCAAAATACGTCGACAAAAAGTCCGAAATCATAAATAAAAAAAACGTTTTCCAAGCTACACCACTCCAGAGGTTTTTAAAACACCTATTAATTAAATGTCAAAAGGTTTTTTATAAAATCACAATAGGGACGCTTTTAAAACGTTGTATTAAGTCGTTGTTAAAACCACCAGTAAAAACGTTCAAAAAACGTTTTGTTTATATCCTCAAAAGCATGTTTTGAGAAAAAGTCAGAAGGGTACGTATTTTAAGCGTTTTTGTAAGTTATTTTTATAACCACTGTAAAAGAAACGTCCCAAAGGCGTTGATTTTAGATATGCAAAAGTATATTTTGAGAAAGAATCATAAAAGGGACGTTTTTTAAAAAACCGCCACTATAAACGTTCAGAAAACGTTTTGTTTAGGTCCTCAAAAGCATGTTTTGTAAAAAAGTCAGAAAGTTACGTTTGTTAAACGTTTTTGTAAGTTGCACTATAGAAAAACGTCGTCCTAAAAACGTCTTTTGTCGAACCATTTATTTAGTCCGTTTTGAAACATTTTTAAAACGTCTTTTTTCGACGTCTATCTGACGTTAGAAGTTGTGACATTTGCACTATAGAAAAATGTCTTATAAACGTTCTCGGGTACTTTAACGAACGTTTTTAAAACGTCCCGATGGTCGGTCGTGTACGTTTTTAAGATGTTTTTTAAACGTCTATGTGCTATTAGGGTTATTCAAAATTTTATTAAAAAAATTGTGGAATTTTTAAAAAAATTGATCAAAAAAATTTTAAATTTTTACGATTACGATTTTAAACTAAATTGAATAACTTTTAAAATATTAGATATTAAAATGCGTTTTTAACCATTCGAAAACTCTTAATTTATAATGTATTTTAATTTCTTCGAATTTAGAATTGTATTTATTATAGAAAAAATGAAGAATTTTTTAAAATTTCTTGTAATTTAGTTTTATCAAAAGGTATATATTAAATCAAATGAGTAAATAGTATGTCCGAAAGGGATTAAAAAGTACTATGTGTTAGGTATCGGTATTTAAAGCACTATTATTTAATAATTCACAATTTATTATTATAATTTCCATTTAAAATATTATATTATACGTCATATCTAGTTTATAATATTTCACATACGAAAGCTAAACAACAAGTGTCCATGTTTATCTTAAAAACCCCGTATATCCCATGTCAAGTGTCTTTTACCCAGCACTTCGACCACCAATTCTAAGAATGCCAGCCATATACAGGGTGTGTATTACGTCTTCGCTAACATATGTGTGTCAATTATTTTATAATTTTAAAATAATATGTGTAAAAATTATAGCCAAAAATATAAAAAATTGAAACAATTCAATTTGCACATGAATTTTTGACAAAAAATTTGATTTCTTTTTAGGTTTTTTAAACTAACTTTATTATTGAATTTTAATCAACAAACCTAAAAAAAGGTAGGTTTCCAATTTTGAATGAAATTGAATAAAATATTAATTATTTATTGATTTTAAAATTATTCAACAAAATAAATATATTTTTTTAAGGTTAAAATTAAAATTAAAATTTTTAAAAAAATACCATTAAATTTTTAGAAAAAAACTTGTAGAATACGTAAAAAAAGGGCGAAAAATTTTTGAAATTTAATATAAATTTAAAAAAAAAGAATAACTTTAGAAATATTAAAAATATTAAAAGGGAATTTGTACCATTCAAAAGAGAATATAAAACTCTAAATTCAGAATATAGTTAAGTTTCATCTAATTTAAAATTGTAATTATTAAACCAAAAAAAAATATTCCCATATTATAATTTGCAGCTAAATATTAGAAAAAAATTATCCAGAAGGGTTTTGTCATAATTAAAAAAATAATTTCCACTTCTAAATGACCATACTTAAAAGATGTTTATCTATAGAAAGGGTTTTGAGACAAATTTCGGACACCCTTTAATTGTACCTGTGAATTTGTCATTCGGTTCAAGTAATAAAATTAGTGACAAATTTCATAACGCCCATAAATATTCACTGTATTATTTATTTATTTATTGTACTTGTTATTGGAGCTGACTGACCAGCTCTGTCCCCACATTTAAATATCTGATTGATAAAAATGCGATTTATATGTAATATATAATCTATATAACAATATTTTGCCTTGGTAAATGCATTTCATTACCGCCATAATCAGAGCATTTTTTTACCCTTGCTCTCCGCCTATGATATTTATGTATAAACTTTGACTTGGGTTTCAGACTGTACGTACTCCCTCTTAATTTTTCGATCCAACGATGTTTCGGTGCAGCAACATTTCGATGCAGCAATATTTCGGTCCAACGATATTTCGACCCAGCGATGTTTCGATGCAGCAATATTTCGGTCCAACGATATTTCGGCCCAGTAACCTTTCGAACGGACAATGTTTCGATGCAGCAATATTTCGGTCCAACAATATTTCGATCCAACAACTTTCGAACGGGCAATTTTCGTTCCTACAACTTTCGAACGGGCAATTTTCGATCCAACAACTATTCGGCCCAGTAACTTTTCGATGCTACAATATTTCGATGATGCAAAATTCGATCCAGCAAGGGTCACCCGTTATAGAAGTTAATTTATTATTGTTATTATAATAAATAAGTGTTGTGTTCTAAAAATTAAATTTTTAATATTTAAAGGAGTCTTAAGAAATTTTACTAAAAATATTTTTTTTTTGGAAAAGTAATTATTTAAAAATTAACTTTGAAAATTAAAAATCATTCAGTATTAAAAATTTTGGGAAAAGTTTTAAGAATCAAGCAAGGATTTTTTTTGGTTTTTTTTTTTTTAAAAAAGAGGGTCGGAATTAATTAGAGACGGGGGAAGAAATAAAAAAAATCATAAGATTTGACCATTGTCAATATTATAATTGTATTTATTTATTATATTTATTGTCATAAGGAATTTTGAATATAAATTATAAAATGGATACTAAAGGAATAATAAAAATATCATAAAGATTATAAGTTTTATTAAAAAAAAAATGGTAAAAAAAATGAAACACCAGGACAATAAAATTATTTGAAGAATTGGAATCATTATGGGGCATAAAATTGAAATTTTGGCAGAATAAAGAAGATATTTTCAGTAGCAGTAGAGAGTCAATCGAAACATAAACGTAGCGGGAAGAAGTTAAAGAAAAAGAAACTCAATTTGCCGACAGGATATAAAAAAATTCATTAGTTATTTATATTTTTATTAAATTTTATGATTTTTTTTATTATTTAGATCTTCCGTTCAGAAAAAAAGGTTGCAAAAACAGACTTGGTATCATTCGAATGTACTGTCTGATTATTATTAAATTTTTGGCATTTTATCTACTGGCCTATTTCCAATCTTCTACCTGACTGGCGACCATAGACTGCATTACAATCGAGACAACTTTGTTTATAGACACCTATTCTATGAAGATAAGCGATAACGTCTTTGGTGTTTGGGTGTTAAAATTAGTCTTGTAAGCTGTATTGATATTGTTTTCTATATACTGTACACACAAAATACAGTACGGAACCATTTGACGAAAAGTATCCATACTTATGCACTACTTAGAACTATTCCTTATGAACTAATACTAATACCACATACATAAAAAAATCCCCATTGACATTGACAGAAAATAATTTATTTTAGTAAGATGTCTAAAAACCCTGGTGTATCCACTGATTAGATTTTGTTTCGAACTTTTTGGGAGTACCACCTGTTGCGTTCAATAGAACTTACCAGAATTTTGTAAGATGGCGCTGTTTAGAATTGTTCGTGTCCTAGCTTTGTTTGCCACAGATCACTTAAGGCAGATGAGATGTCAAATAAATTATTTTTTGTCAATGTCAATGCGGATTTTTTTATGTGTGTGGTATTAGTTCATAAGGAATAGTTCTAAATAGTGCATAAGTATGGATACTTTTCGTCAAATGGGGCCATATGCTATTTTGTATGGACAGTGTAAAGCTGCAGATTCGAGCATTTGTCTGTATTCAGTATCAGATTATAAATACACCCTGTATGATCTGTGATTACAGTTTACTATGAGCGATGAATGCGCCATCTAAAATTTTTAATCTGAAACTTTAGTAATCTTTCAAAAATCAGTCAAAATCAAGTAGGTAGCGATCTCCCAGTTTTGACCCAAACTTTTACAGGTATAAGTGGAAACACCATGATTTTTAGACCTTAGTTTATAGACATCTTAGCCCAGTGGTCAACTTCACAAATGACAGCTTGTCAAAAAGGCGAAAATCTTGTTTTATTTACCTACAAATTTTACAGTGTGTAGGGAAAACCTCCTAGATATCTATTTTGGCCGGCAGACGTCGATATTTGGACGCTTACGTAGAGCAGACGTCCGACGCGACGCCCAAAATCCGACGTAAGTTACTCATGAGGTACATATGCAAATTTGGGCTTAAATAAAAGGTATGTGTAGAGTACATACATATTTTTTAAAATTCTGCAGACGGTCAACAACATATTGCAGACGCTCTAGAAAAATTATATTTCGGTATTAATATAGGATTAATATAAAATAAAACGCACAAATGTATTAACAAAATAGGTAATTATGGTCAAGTTATAAGCATGAACGTTGCTTAAAACTACAAATTAAAAACATAATCATAAAAAAACAGGTACAAAACTTTGTATCAGGTAGAAGCTCAGGTAGGTAAATACTTAAAAAGCTACATAACATGTAAAGGAATAAATATAAAAGAATCAAAAACAGTCAAAAATATAAACTTTAAAAAATGATAAGTATATTGAAGAATCAGGTGGACCATTTATACTTTCTAAGAGAGCTTGGTATTGGCGGATTTCTCTTAAAAGTTTTTTACATGGAATTCATTATAATCGCTGCAAACGCATTCATATAATATTTTCAACTGCATTGCAACTATTAATTTTAGAAAGTTTTTACAAACCAAATATTACGATTACGAAATAATTAAAGACGAATTAAAAGAGCTCCAAGATGATGACTTAAGTTCTTTCCCAGCACTTAAGGCTTTACTTAGTGAATATGATACGTATTGCGAGGACACTCAACTAGGAAACACAGATAAATTTTGGATGACATCCATTAATTTTGTAAAATTGTATCAAGAGTTCTCAAGAAGTGTTCGTACGAATGACATAAATCTTTTTATATTGTGTTTACTGAGAATTGCCAGCCTAATGTTCGCAATGAATCACCAAAACTATTGCAGATGGATAATTAAATATTGTGCAAATCTTCTAAACATAGATACAACACATCCAGGTCTAAAACCTATTTTAGAAAATGGTGGTGTTGGGGAACGTCTCTGGTCTCTAATATTTTACTAAATAAACTACTCTAGAACTTTTATAACGGTTTTTAATTAAAGAAAAAGTACAAGCAATGCAACTCCACCTTTGTCGTTCACCATTATGACCTTCCTCCTTCACTAACGCCATCTATCTTCATATATCAAAAATAGTATAAATTTAAAAGAATAAAAAGTATTAATAAACTATAATATAACATTCGGCCATCCTAACTTATTTTCGTCCACGAAAATCATAATAAATAGTCATCTAACTTCTTTGGTCTTCTCGTTTCTCTTCTAGGCCTGTATTTCTCGATCTGTTCCAACTTTAAGTCTTCGTTATCTGTATGTATGGTACTGACTTCTTGATCCGATTTTATTACAATATCCTCATCTTCACTTTGTTGAGAACCTTCATCATTAGAATCGTCCGATTCGTTTGGATTTTGTGCTAAATAGGGTTTAAGGGCATCCACTGCGACTACTCCACTATAAAACCTTTGAGTTCGTTGGATCTCTGGCATATCTTCTATGCGATACCTATCGTATGGTAATTTCTCAACAATGATGTAAGGTCCTTTATACTTTTCCAATAATTTACGAGATATTCCTGTCGATGATGGTTCTCTTCGAATCATAACTAAATCTCCCGTTTGGTATACTTTAGTTTCTAATCTTTTTTTGTTATATAGCTCCCCTTGTTTAATTTCATTTTTCTGAATCTTTGACAGTGCTTCACGTTTTCTTTCGTTAATATTTTGGTTCAAAGTTTGGTCTGCTAAAATTTCCTTCTGTATGACATTTCCATCTATTTTTCGAGGTTCATAATTGAATAAAAGTCGAAATGGAGTAATCTTTGTAGCTTGATGTATAGTGTTATTAATTCCCCACTGAATTTTATTAATACGTTTATCCCAATCTCTATGGTTGTCATCTTCACATAAAGAGGCTAATGATGGCGTGATATATCTATTTAACCTCTCCATTTGGCAATTAGCCCATGGTGTTGAAGTAGCATTTAGAATGTGGTCTATTTTCTTTTCTTGGGATAGCATTTTAAAAGAAGTACCTGTAAAAGCTGTTCCCCTAGCAGTTATTACTCTAAAAGGGGATCCCATAAGATTTATAACTTCTTGTAAAACCTTAGCAGTCAATAATGATGTAGTATTTACATTTATCATGTCCATTTTCATTTTTGTTTCACTAAAGTTATTTTTAATGTTACTGATCTTCACTTCCACTACTTCAACTTCTCTTTCACTACAATATTCTCCTTTTGCAAGTTTTTCTTGTTCTTTTAATACTAGGTCTCTGTGTGTTATATTTACAATTGGTGTTATAGCTTTACTATCAGTATTTAGTTTGATTAAACACCTAGGTATGCATCTTTCATAATTTGTCTGGGTTTCTATGTATAATTCCTCGTCTTTGTTATTTTCACTGTATATTTCTATAAATCCAACATATTCTGATGGGATAACACTAGTTTCTCTTGCCCATAGATTTACTTTTGGTTTTGGGAGTTCTGGTATATTTATATTTTGTAAACATTCATCTTCATTTGATTGGTGTTCTTCGAAAATTATCAATGTATCTCCTCTGCTAATAACAACTACATGGTTTTGTTCAGTGAACGGTTGGCCTATTACTAGAGGAACTTTTTGACACTGATTTGGTATAATAAGTACTTCAGTGTTAACTTTTGCTTGATCAACTATTATTTCTGCCAAGATTTTTCCTAGGGGTTTTATTTGACCATATCCAAATCCTCTAATACAGATTTGTTTATCTAACTGCTTATATTTAAGTTTCATCTCATATGCGTCACTTTCTCTTATCATATTTGTAACAAAGTTACTTTTTTCCGTATTATTAAAAATATATAAATTAAATCGCGCACGGCACTGGATTAAAATTAACTTAAAATTGTGAATAAAAGGCCAGTCGTACCAGTTCAACCGTCGCCAGGCAGATGGAGACACTCTCATCTCTGCTTCTTAGACGCTTAAGTTCATATCAAGTAGGGCAATTCATACCGTTGTCGGGAGCTGCAGAGGCAGCGAGAAGCCAGACTTGCTGTGGCCGTCCCAATTGGAACAGCAGTGCAGTCCGTCGACCTTTAGAGACAGGTCAAGTGGAAGCCGACTTCAGTTACATCCGGAGTCCAGAACCGTCAGTCCGACTACACCACGCCGCCAAGCCAATCGTCCGTTACACACCTTTTCTCCGCCGGATTTTATTGGTAAAAATAAAAGTTTTATTTATTAATATTTGTTTTAACATCCCAGCACCTAATACCCAGGTTACTCAACCAAGTAGGGCAAGTAAAGACCGCCCTTCTGGCCGCCAGTGATTTTGGTCGATACCATAACGACCCCTGGAGTATTTCTTTCTCCACTGACGCTGCCCGTGCAGTGGCCTTCACACTCTAAACGGAAGGTGGCGCCCGAGGCAATCCGAAACCTGGACTAAGGCGCCAAATAGACCCGCAACGATCGAAGTGTCGTCGCATATTGCATTGACTTCCTAAGTCAATATATGCCTTTATCGGATTTCCATTAAATTGTGCTTCCTGGAAATATTTTAAATTACCTCTCTGTCCTTTGGAAACCACTTCATTTATACATACATCAAGATTCTTATTATGTTCATCTAACATTGATGGTTTATTTTCATATGTTTGATTTATAGTAGAGCCAATATTTTGGGAATTAGGCATTAAAGTTGTAGATTGACAATACCTTGAAATGTGTCCATATTTTTTACATCGAAAGCACAACGGTTTATCATTCTGATCTCTTGGAGGTAAGAATCTATTTGATTTTGGAATCGCTCCTTGATCATAATTTGTAGCTCTTGTTTGGTTTACATGTGATTTTGAAATAGTTTCTCGTTCAATATTTTGCTGCAAAATATTCTCATTCATAGCATTGGGTTTGTAATTTCGAATTCTTTGCATCCTTTCTATATCTATTTCTTCGTATTCTCTCAAATCTTGTAGTAATTCTTCTGCAGCCATATGGTGTCGAGCAAACATAGCGTCACAGGTTGGTTTTGACCATAGTCCAATCAATATTTGTTCTTTCGTTTCCTTAAAGTCAAGTTGCATATCTTTACACAATTTCATCTTCTCGTGAAAATACGAATCTAATTTTTCAACTCTGTTCTGAATTTTAGAAGTCATTTTTCTCCATTTTGAAGTTGTACTTTCTGGTATTACAAATGTATTTTCAAATTTATAGACAAAATCTCCCCAATTCCTGATTTCATCTTCATTTGTTTTATACCAATAATATGCTCCACTTTCTAATATTGTTCTTGCTGTTTCAAGCATATAATTATCTGGTAGATTGTGTAGAACTTGAGCACTTTTCAATGATTTTATCCACTCTTTAGATTGATGAGTGTTTCCATTAAATTTTTCGATATTCCTTAATATCTCCGGCATTACTGACAAATTAGTATTTCGTACTGTACTATCGATAGGATTATTTGGTGTTACAATTTATCTACTAATTTTTCAAAAAAACTGTCTCTTCTAAGGTTTTCTACTATCATATTTTCTAAGAATCTTGCTAGGTTTACTTCGTTGTTTGTTGGTATATGAGTGTCTCTATTACTGATATTATTGAATGTCTCAGGTTGAAAGTTACTCTGTGCTTGTATATTACTGTTTTGTTCGTTTTCTTCGTCATTTATTGTTAAACAATGTTGTCGGTTTAACCTTCTCTGAAATTCTTCAAATGTATCCTTCTTTCTCTCTAATTTTTTTACATATAATAAATATAAAACGAACAACTAAAAATTTTTCGTGTACTGCTATTGAGCTTACAGTCGAACAGGCGATTAATGCTGACGCAGCTAATAAACTCAAGGGGATTTGAAACTTTACAAATTAGATTTCAGCTAGGAAGCGATGGGCATTAAGTCACTCTATTCGAACCTCGTGCATTTCACACCTGTTAAAAATTTTAAATATTAACAAAACGGAAGATATAAGTAATGCTTGCCTACCACATGTAGTTAAAAAGGACGACCTTGCTTTAAAATCAGTCATTAATGAAATAGAAAATAATATTAATCCTATTAATTCCGAAATTGATAAAGACAATCTATTCAATATATCTACAGGAAAATCCGCAACTGAAAAAACTAAAGATTATTTACTAAACATAGGATCTTTTTTTGACAATCGAAGAAACAACTTTATTCAGGAATGTTCATTGGATATACAAAGATTTGAAGCTACTATTAATAGACAGGAAATATTTACATTTGCCTCAGAAAATAAGGTAAAATTGAAGAAAGAAAATGGAAAGATTATTGAAGTTCAGTTTGAGCGCATCTTGCTTAGTCGAATATTAGCGTTATCTTTAGAGAATAAAAATGACCTTGCAAATATATTATCTTTCAGGTTAACACCATTTAGACTTTCACTATGTCACATAGATGGTAGCATTAATAAAACAGATAAATCAAGTCTTTTCAAAGCTCTTGAAAAAGAGGTAACTTCCACTTTACCGAGTCATATTGACTGTACTCTAATTGACGGATTTTATCTGCTCCATTTATTAGGGGAAACGCCGCAAACATTTGCCAGCATAGAGATAATGCAATTCATATAGTTTTTGATAAGTTGATAAAACCATCTATAAAAGATACTGAGCGCCATAAAAGAGCAAATGTATATGGAAGAAGTACACAGTTTCTAATTCATTGTTCTGTGCACCTATTCTTGAAAATCAGGGAGTAGAAATTAAAATAGAAATAGGCGTATGTGCGAATCTCTACCAGCTTTTCATTATCTTACTGGATGTGAATATACCGCATCATTTTCAAGAAAAGGTAAGCTAAAATCGTTTGGTACACTTAAGAAGGACCAAAAACTACAAGAAGTATTTGGTATATTTGGCTATAATGCAAACATTCTAAAAGAGCAAATTGAATTTGTAGAAAGGTGTATCTGTGCAATATACGGAAAACCCAATGTGTGCAATATCAATGACGATCGATTCGATATTTTTTACGATCACTGTAATCCCAAACCAAATCAAAGTCCGTTCAAAAAAATTAAAAATTTTTGATAGTACGATGTTACCACCATGTAAAAACGTGTTATTATTGAAAGTTAAGAGAGTGGATCAAATTTGTTCAATATGGAACAATGCAACCCAAAGGGACCCAACATTTTATGATCCTTTGGAGAATGGTTGGACTAATAATAATAAATGGTCCTCGAACACCTGCTTGTCTAGATGACATAAGTTTGACCTATACCGACGAGAATATAGAGGATGAAATTGAAGATATAATGCATGATACTTCTGATGATGAACATTAGAAATTATTTTTATAAACAATTCTTAATAACCACTATTTTTTGGATATTATTTTGTCATTTTTTTCTATAGTTTGCTGACAGTGTCCTTACATACACTACCAATATACTTTTTGTTTTAAGTCTGATTCAGTCACAGAGTTTCTTGTGTTTAAGTATTTTACGTGTTTTTTTGTTAGATACCTGTGTTCGTGCATTTTTTTATTTAGGTATTTTTATTATTGTTAAATAGTAAGAGTTTATATTTAGTCTTTTAACTTTTGTACCTCTTTAGTTTTACGTGTTTTCCAAATAGCTTTAGGTGTTTCGATTTATTTTATTTCCAGTATCTATTTAAATTTAATTTTATATTTTTGACTGTTTTTGATTCTTTCATATTTATTGCTTTACATGTTATGTAGCTTTTTAAGTTTATAGGAGTATCTGCTACGTATTTACCTACCTGAGCTTCTACCTCATACAAAGTTTTGTGCCTGTTTTTTTATGCTTATGTTTTTAATTTGTAGTTTTAAGCAACGTTCATGCTTATAACTTGACCAGAATTACTTATTACTACGGCCCGCCAATACTATGGCAAACCGTAGTATTGAAATCGAGACAGGAAAGCTAATTTGTCGGTACTGATTTCTATTAAGGTGTTGTGTAAGAGCGGCTCGTTGAAAAAAAAATCGCGCAGAGATTATTCCTTTTACTAGTTTTATTAATACATTTGTGCGTTTTATTAGATTTTTCATTTTATCCTATATTAATACCAAAATATAATTTTTCTAGAGCGTCTGAAATATGTTGTTGACCGTCTGCAGATTTTTAAAAAATATGTATGTACTCTACACATAAATACCTTTTATTTAAACCCAAATTTGCATATGTACCTCATGAGGTAACTTACGTCGGATTTTGGGCGCTTCGTCGGACGTCTGCTCTACGTAAGCGTCCAAATATCGACGTCTGCCGGCCAAAATAGATATCTAAGAATTTTTCCCTACACACTGTAAAATTTGTAGGCATGTACCCATGAGGTAAATAAAACCAGATTTTCGCCTTTTTGACAAGCTGTCATTTGTGAAGTTGACCACTGGGCCCTGGCCTTAGACCATTTACTATTAGACATGCCTTGTTTACATTTTTGTATACAATGTTTTGAAGTCGATACATTTTGTCTCTTTCCCATGACATTTCTATTGGTGCGGTGGTATCCGATGTGTGCGGGGAAGTATTTACAAACATCAATAGAAGTGGCGTACGGCCATGGAACTTACCACAAGTATAGTTTACAATTTAAATAAATCAATAATACTTTAGAAAATGGTTCGGCCATTTATTAAGTCCTCGAAGAGTTACTTGCGATACTGTTTGTGTACGTTTTTGTATACAAACAAACGTACGTATCATAACATGTTGTGCTTAGATATTGACTTCAAGAGAAGGATGGAAAATTGATGTCTAATAGTAAATAGTCCAAGGCCCCGGCAGACGGCTGGTTTTAGGATATACATATAAAGTACTTTCATCAAAAAAACTCAAACCTTTTGTACCCGATGAGGTAACTTATTTGCTTCTCGGCCGTAGGTCTACTACCTCGGCAGTAAACTTCTGAGCTCTACACATAATAAGCGGTTAGTGAAGTTGGCACCCACTTTTGCGAATTTCCCTAAAATTTTTTGTGCATTCGTTTGTCTATTCTATCGATTGTCCATTCTTGTCCACTAATTATTTTCGTTTGTCTACCCTTCGTTTCAAAATGGCGACCCAAAAACTATTTTTTGCAAATTTTACTCTTGGCACCCACAAATTGCAAAAAAAAATTTCAGCCACATAAGTCGTTTATTCTTGGTTTGTCCACCAATTAGTTTTGTTTGTCCACCCACCGGTTAATTAAAATTAATTATATAAATTTTAAAAAATTGTGATATTGTGAAGTTGGCACACCCTTTTTTGAATTCTACTTTTTTTTTGTTTATTCGTTTGTTCATCGTTAGTCCAAGATTGTCCACCTAAGATTTTTGTTTGTCAAAGCACCATTCCAAAATGGAGGGGAAAAACGAATTCTCATTTGGTTAAATTCTCTAGACGAGAACAGACAAATGATTTTTTAACATCAACAAATACAATTCCACTAGACAATCTTGAGCTTCTTTTGTTCAAAATTATAACACTATGCAATAAAATAAATATTTTTTTTCACTGGGTTTAGAGTATACAGAGGGTCGACTAAATTTAATTTGCGTATACAGATCTTGCAAACCGAAATAGATCCAATATCGGCTAAATAGGGAAAAAGATGTGTATTTTCAAGACGAATTAATAGATTTTTTCAAAATTAAAATATCAGGTCCGGTTTCCGAGATATTTAAGAAAAACCGAAATTGATGACTTTCGTTTTAATTAATTACCCCCTTAATTTTTAAAGATGGAAAAGAACTTTATAAAACTTTTTTATTGAAGGCTAAATATGGCTTCACATAGCTTATCCAATTTTGTAAAACACCGTTTCGTCTTTGAACGGCCATCCTCAACTATTTTTTTTTAATACCTGTACTTGTACTTTTTATTTCATCTTTGAAATCCTCATTTTTTCTCTATTTAACCATGTAGAACACTTAATTTTTTATAATGTTTTGACAATGAACGGTCCTGTTCATTAAACGGTCAGCAAAATGCACTTTATGGCCCGCGCGGGCATAAAG
Organism: Neocrepidodera transversa; assembly: GCA_963243735.1. NCBI lineage: Eukaryota > Metazoa > Arthropoda > Insecta > Coleoptera > Chrysomelidae > Neocrepidodera > Neocrepidodera transversa. Next base: position 35,341,049 of record OY725341.1, read on the forward strand.
ACAAAAAACACATTTTTTTTTAAATATTTATATTTTGAATGCAATAACGAACTAGTATGACATAAAAGTTTGTAAGCACCGCGAGTATAAACAGATATTTATACCTATGGTACACAAATAACTATGATTTTTTGATTGTAGCTATTTAAGAGAATTTAAATTCAAAAATTTAATAGAAATTAAGTTTAAAGTAGACTCAATTTTTAATTAATTTAATTTAAAATGATTTATAAATATTTTCAGTGAAAATGGAACATGACCGTACTTAGAAAAATTCCTAAAGTACATACAAACATTAAATATTCTACATGGTTGGATAAAGAAAAATGGGGATTTCAAATATTAAATACAAAGTACAGGTCCGTATTTAAACAAAAATAGTTGAGGGTGGCCCTTCAAAGACGAAACGTTGTTTTAAAAATTTTATAGGCGATATTAAGCGATATTTGACCTTTAATAAAAAAACCTTATAGAGTTTTTTTCTGTAAGAATTAAAGTGTTTATTAAATAAAACAAAAATCGTCGATTTCGGTTTTTCCGAAATATCTCGGAAATCGGACCTGATATTTTAATTTTGAAACAACCAAATAAATCGTCTTGAAAATACACATCTTTTCCCCGTTTAACCGATATTGCTATTTACGACGAGTGTATACGCAAATTAAATCCGGTCCATCCTGTACAATAATGATACCTTGCCGAAAACTCAATTTATGAATAAAATACTCTCATCACATCAAGTTTGATAGTAAAAAGGTTTTATTGATTTATTCTTTTAAAACACTAAATAAGAAATATAAAAATTTATTTTGCATTGAAAAACTTATAATTTCACTTCCACAAGGTTGCATCTCAAGGATATTTTCCTTAAAGCCCGATGCGAAGCGAAGCTTCGCCACTCATACTGAGGATTTAGGTAAATTAGTTTCGGGCCCTAAGGAAAATATCCTTCAGATAGAATTGAACAATGAAAAAATGAAAAACTAGAAACAAAGTGGTATTCGGGGCTGTAGACGCGAATAAGTGTATTTAGATGAGGGGCGTCACCACTGATGATGTTTCCGATGCCGATGGATACGACGACAATATTTATGTGTTGGGATGTGATTTCGAAATAAATATTCTCATATATAATTCAATAAATTTTTTTCATGTAGCGTGTAATTAAAGAGAAAAATCGGTTTTGCCCTGCACTTTTAAATGGTGATTGGACAAACAAAAATCTTAGGTGGACAATCTTGGACTAACGATGAACAAACGAATGCACGAAAAAAAAATTAAAAATTCGAAATTTATTTAATTAATTATAATTAAACGATGGGTGGACAAACAAAACTAATTGGTGGACAAACGTGGACAAACAACAAACGACCTATGCGGTTTAAATTTTTTTGCAATTTGTGGGTGCCAAGAGTAAAATTTGCAAAAAAAAAATTTTGGGTCGCCATGAAGGGTGGACAAACGAAAATAATTAGTGGACAATAATGGACAATTGATGGACAAACGAATGCACACAAAATCTTTGGAAAATTCGCAAAAGTGGGTGCCAGCTTCACTGACCTACCTTCTACTCATATGTCAGATGTCCTGAATATTAAAGAGTATTGTATGGCACATTCTCTGCTTTTACAATCTATTATTTTGAACTACGAGTACAGTAATTTACTATTACATGTTACACAGAATTAAAATCTATTTTTTTAACATATATTATAATGAAATCATTTTGAATGAGTTATAGAAGTTAATTTATTATTATTAGCGTTATTATTATAAATAAGTTTGTATTATAAAATTATATTCAAAAGTTTTTATAGTTGAATATGATTAAATTTAAAATAATTGACTATATAAGTAAAAATTTTGGTATAATCAACAATTTTTGATATTGAAAGATGGTCTTATGAAATTTAATAGATCCAAATTTTTTTATTTTTATTTGGTAAAGTAATAATTTAAAATTTAACTAGGAAATATGTTTTTGGTTTAAAAAAAAAAGAAAAGAAGGGTGTTGAATTTAATGATTGAAGAAAAGTCATAATTTTTTTATTAAAGAGATGGATTTTTTGAATGTGAAATAAAATAATGGCTGAATTTATACACAAAATGAAAATAATAAACATATGTTAAAACGACTATAGGTTTAGTAAAAACTTTAATCCAAAATAAAAAAAAAACTTTTCATCTAATCAATAAGTAAAGAAATGGTCCAGAAGAAATATGCTTTGGGGATACATATACTGGTTATAAAGATCGAGATTAACAACAATTAAGAAAATAAAAAAATAAGAAATTAGAAGGAACATGATTCATTCCAATATTCCAAATAGCGTCAACAAAGTTTAAAAAAGAAGAGGAAGTTAACAGGACACAAAAAATCTATTATTTATAGTTTTTGTTAAAATTTATGATTTTTCCTTAGAACAGAACCCACCTCCCATTGATAGTAATCAAATTTTTATAATGAAAGAAACCAGATCATTATATCTTCTAAAAATTTTTGGATTTTCAACTGACTGTGTTATAATTTTTTTTGTCTAGTAATTAAATGGTTAATTGATTATAAGTGTGAGAAAGTTCTAAATTGGGAAATTGTCGTTTCATACGTAATTCGCTTAACAGGTAATTAAAGTACATCGTTTGGTTCGCTAGGCAAAATTTGAAATATTGAAAATATATCGTTTGGTCCGGCTGTTTTCAGGTAGATGACCGTTTCCATATGTATTAAAATAATGTTAAATAAATATTATATAATGGTTTTGATTATTTGATGTTATTTTATTTCATTTATTCAATATGATTCCTGACTAAATCTTGTCATTTTTATAAAAATAATTCACGACTTAGAAATAAGTGTAAGTAAGAATGTCACTTTTTAAAAATTCATTATCATAAAATTTGACTGATTAATTTTCGTTTTTTGTAATTATGGACAAGAATAGTGAAATTATTAGACTTGATGAACCGGAGGCAACCAAAGAAGCAGAATTAACAATTATTATTAAATGGATTTTTTTTAAATTTCATTAATAATGAAAATACTAATTCACTTAATAATTTTAATAAACAAAGGTAAATCTAATATCGAACTCTTCGAACGAACCGATATTACATCAGGTAAACACTCATTACTACTTTTATTTTATGAGGGGATTACCGGACCAAACAATATGTACCCTCTGATATCACTGGCAATTAATTTATCATTTTATTAACTTGTCTGTGTGTGTCTGTCGACATGATATTTTCCGTAACATCTTACATCAAGGCATTCCATGAGATTGATTTTCAGCTTTAGCAGTCACCTCCCGACTAAAGATATAGGGGTTATAAGATCACATGCAAAGTTTTTTATTGTCGAATCTCACACTACTTCAACTGCTGATCAGTTCTATTTAAAGTTTTCTCTCAGATTTTACATCTTCTAGTTATTATTGTTATTATTAGTATTATTATGATTATTAGCTTCATCAGTGCATACCAGTAAATTCTGATGTGAAGGAAATTTTCATTCCCACATGATGTGGTCATAAGTTGATTATTATTTCTTAAAAAAATTTTTTTTAGATTAACAAAATTTGAATGATAAATTGCTATTAGAAGTGTCTTAATTATTTTGATTATCTCATTCTAAAAACCATAATTTATAAACAAATTTTGAATGACTAATTTTACGATATCTACGGTCAGAATTAGAGACACGGAAAAAGCTTCATTTTGGTTTTTTTCTGTAAATTTAAGCGCGTCATAACAATTGGAGTTACAGCCAAGGATTTCATGTATGGCGAGTGGTAATAGACACTTCGTAACTAAATATATATTAAATATCTTTCAACTTACTTCCCAGCATGACTGATCGATATCTATACTTGGTGGTTCAAAAAAATTTATAGCAGTTTTAACATCTTGTTCTATTTCCATAAAGTAACAAGCTTTGCCCCTGTACAGGTATTCAACTATCACAATCATTACTTCTAAGGAAAATTGCGGTAAATTTATTACGGTTTTCTAAAACAATAATACAGTTTTCAAACGTAGAGATCCCTGCTGAACTTAACAGCTCCCTCTGAGTACACCCACAATATTTATTGCGATACATTTAGGGAAATCTTAAAATTTGAAATCTAACAGATTAGTACAGATTATGCGGTAATGATTGAAAGTTTTAACTTATTATCCAAATAATACTACTACTATTTAAAAAAATCATTTACCTCTTTGTTTTTTTGTTCCGCCAACGTTACCATTTTTTTCAATACATCATTTTCGTTTAACACTTTCTTATGGACTTTTAAAGATCCATTGGAGGTGTTAATTCTGGCATCAACATATCGTCCACAAATATAATTTGAAAATAATACTTCGTTGAAGTTATTTGAAAAATCTGCCGCCTTTATATTCGCGTTCATTTTTATTATTAAAATTTCTAAAAATGTACTTGCTATAACTAAAACGTAGAAGACCTCAATAAAGAAAATATCTAAAAAAAGAGAGTATTTAATAAATAAATAATAAAACCGTTTATTTAAGGAGGTTAGTTCATCTTGTATTTTAATGGCCTTTGGCTATTGACCTATTCAGCAAATTTTTTACGAGCGACTAACCACAGGAAAGGCTCCGCGATGATGCCAAATGTCGTATTCAATGAAGTGCGACACATGACATATGATATGAAAGTATTTGATTTGGCGCCTTTTTACATGTTTAGTTTTTGTTTTCATGTTGAATTCCATATTTGTAAATATTCATAAAATTAATTATTTACTTTTGTGTAGTTATACAAAAACAATGATTTCCTGTTTCAAGTGTTCTAAAAGCTTTTCTAAAAAAAGAAACTTAAATTGGCATTTAAAATTAGTGCATAATGAAAATAACATCTTATGCTAAAAGAGAAAGACCTTTCCAATGTTTAGAGGGTTGCGAAATATCGTTGAGATGTAATAAAAACTTGATAAAGCAGACAATCACAGTTTCAAATTAGAAGTAGAAGAACTTCACTTTTCTTCAGTTGAAGGTAAATTTATTTAGATTTATTATCGACCTATGGATAGCTATAATTTACTTAAGAGGGGCGTCGAAACGGGCTGTCACGATTTCAGTTGGCAATACTGAAATTGACGAGAAAAATTGACGATTTTGTAGAATACAAATCTCGAGAACGAAAGTTTTGTTTGTAGAAATATTTATACCTATAATAGCTTACACATTGGAATAGGACATCTCCTTTTTTGAACTAAATCTAAGCAGTAATAAAGAAGATATCAATCATTTAATGAAGGTGTGTTTTTGACATTTTTGACAATTTGTGATCACCAATTTTAACGTGAAAAGGAGATGTCCTAAATGAGGCATCCAGTATTAATTTCTGAAAATATTAAATCTCAAAAATTTATATTTCTCGAGATTTGTATTCTAGAAAAAAAAACTTATGCAACTTGCGGTACACAAGTTCAGGCATTTTCTGTATGAAAAGTGGCGCTTTGTGGTTAGCATTTTTAACAATTTATACAACCAAGATTACAAATGAAATTTATTAAAAATATGACCTGTCATTAGTGTTATTTTCATTATCAGCTGACTGTTTTGTTAGGTTATAGAATGATGTCGTTTATTTTGCAACATATTTTAAACAAAACAAATTGGAATTAACTAAAACCAGTTCTTCAGTTTCAAGCATTTTTATTAAGTTGAATCGTGCGAATTAAAACAAACGTGATCAAAATACGTTTTGACAAGTGGGACTTTGGTGATTGTTACAGTAATCTTATGAAAATGTGCAGTTCAAATAATAATAATACATATTGTGATGTGTATTGTGTAGTGTATAAAAATCGACTCTTACTAATAAACTACAGAAGAGGTGTTTCTTACTACATTACTAGAAAAATCTTATCTTTTAAACAATATGTATTGGCGATCTTATATTAACATTTGGCATAATTTCCTTGAATTTTTCATCATACTTATTACATTAAATATGTCACCAAGGAGAAAGAGAACAACGAACCTTTATAAGCCCGTATCAGATGCATTAAAAATTAGTGTTAGTAGTTTTAAGCGAATAAAACAAGAAAGTACTACGGTAACAGAAATTGTAATGAATGGCCAGTCACACAATGTACTCAAAAGAAAGACTGATAATATAAGTGATTTTAAATTCGGGTATAACTCACAACAGTACTGAGCAGTCCTGTGCACTGGTATTTCACTTCTGCTTACTTATTTTGTATGAATATGTGAACGTAAAACTCGAAAACGCCGAAAAAGACTGTAATAAAGGTAATTAGTGATACAAATCTTATATTAATTGTTAAAATAAATATTTTGTATGTACTGAAAAGAAATAAAAGATTTGATTTAAAGTTAATTATTAAATTTATTTTTTTACAAATACTAATTTTACAATCATGCTAATGTTAAGAAAAATATATACAATAATAAAATAGTAACAATATTTCAAAATATGAACAAGAAAGTGATTAAGGGAATTTATGATCCAATACTAAAAATCTGAAAGTTACTAAAAGAACTTTGTATGAATAAGATTTTGAAGCCTTAAAATATAAGAATCTGAAAGAGACGTTTTATTAGTAAATGAAATAACAAAATAAAAAGGGGGTAATCCCACCCACCTTTTTGAACACTCCTAGTAAAGTAATTGTTTAATCAATTCTGATAAAAATTTTAATGAATATTTTTAATATTCTCTAAAATTATTAGTACACGAGATACAAACAAAAAAGTTATTTTGAAATCATACATACTCTTAATTTTATCCTGTATATCTTTGATATCAATTTACTAAGTTTATTAGATTTAGAAACTTTTATCAAGTGTGAAATTTTCTGTAAAATTAATAGTATAAGATGTACAAACAACAGTTATTTTATAATAATTTAAAATTATGAAACATTTCATACACATCTAAAAATAACTCTATTATGACAAAAATTTGCTATAAATCTATTAACACGTTTAAATGTTATAGGGGTGGCCCATGACCCATTTACACAAGGTATAAAAAATTAAAACATTTTTTGAATGATTTTAAAATCAATAAGTAATTCATATTTCATTCAATTTTATTCAAAACGCGAAGCAGAGCTTTTTTTTAGATTTTCTGGATCAAAATGCATAAAGTTAGTTTAAAAAACTAAAAAAAATCTTAATTTTTTGTCAAAACTTTTTTCATTTTTGACTTCTACAAATAATATTTTAAAATTATGAAAAAAAATTGTTTGTTGTATACTTTTTGATAAAACAAAATTACAAAAATTTAAAAAAAAACATTTTTTGAAAGGTGAGAATCCAATTTTAACATCTTTAATGTTTTTAAAGTTATTCAATTTAGTTTAAAATCATAATACAATTTAAAATATTTTTTAAAAAATCCTACAATTTTTTTAATAAAATTTTGAAAAAAAAAAATCGTAATTATATAAAGTTTTTCTTACAAATTAAATAGTATTTTTTTAATTTTAATATTAAAATTTACCTAAACAAAAAAATAATTTAATAGGATAAAAATTTTTAAAAATTAAAAATTTGACACAGACAGACATCATGCTAAAAATGGTATAAATGGATTCAGGTGACCTCAAAATGTAAAGATCCGTTAAAATCTGGGTATGGCTAAAAAATCATGATTGCAATACTTTCCTTCGATAAAACTTTGTTGGGTTCGGCAATTAATAAAAGTTCCAATTAGAAATGTAATGAAATAAAATTGAAAAGGACTTTATATTATTTGTTAGTCTCAAAAACCTGTTAAATTTTTTTATTGTTAATTGTATACATTAATGGAAAATTGTTACAAATATTATTTATTGACATAATAAAAAACAGTTAAGTTGAAATAAATAAACAGTTAAAATAATACTTAATTTTTAGGTTACTTAATAAATTACATAAGACATCAAACAATTTTGGATCGGTAAACCTGTATTATCGTTATCATCTTTTATAAAATCATAATCAAAATGTAGTCTTATGTTTTGTTGAATATTTCCAAGTTAGTTGTTTTTAAAAAGTAAATTTGTTTTTGACTTAAGAATTTCCTTAAGATATGTTGGTTCTTTCAAAGTTTATGGAACTTCTGCATCTTGTACATCTTCAGTCGTTAAACAATAAATAAAAGACAAAATACAACAATAAAGTCCATTCATTTAGTTTACACCGATATTCAATTAAGAACTGAAATAAGCTGCAAACTACTTATTCTCGTTTATTTTTTCTTGTTCAAAATGAGACAGGCAGTGAGAGGCTTCTATTAGGTCAAGTCTGAGCTATACCTCTTAATTGAATATCGGTATAAACTAAATGAATGGACTTAACCAATTTTCATTGATTTGGTAACATCACTTACGAAGTACTTGGTTGTTTATCATCTGAGATTAAGGATTCATTCTCTTTCTTAACTGATGAAGTATTTTAGCTCCCTTTGTAGCTGCTGTCTTATATTCAATACTTTCAGATGGCCCTGCTACCTCTGAGTTCAAAGCAGAGACGAAACTGTCATCAACATTTTTTATCTTTGCAGTTCGTTTACTAAAAAGAAACATAATTATTAAATATAATAAATAATCATCTTTTTTCATGTCTAATTAATGTAATATTATAACATACGGTCTTTCTGGAGATTCAAAGTTGAACATTCGCTTCACACTAAAATCGAATAAAGTTTGTTTATTTTTTCTATCCATATTAATGAAATGGCAACTGTTAACTAAGCAATATTTCAACAGTTCTCTATCTTGTCTCCTGCAAAATTAATTTTTACATTAGAATGTTTTGTTTATGTATTAATAATAGTATTTGAATACCTTATTAGGTTAATCCAAGTTTTTCTCTCAGCTGGGTTTGTTGCAAACACAAAAAACTTACATGTCTTTTATTCAATTAATGTTTACATTACAATCAGGAACAAAACACATAACCATAGTTACACCAGTTCGAAAATCTGAAACAAAAGTAAAATAGTCAAAACGCAAAAAATATGAAGATAAAGTCGATAAATTAATAATTCACAATTATTTCTCTAAAATACAACTGCTAATTGTTATACATAACCTCAAACTACAAATCCTGCTTGAGAAATATGCTAAACCCGAAGGCCGAAAGTCGAGTCGAAACAAAAATTCACTTGGAAGAAATAAAAATAAATAAAGCACCAAAGCAGGTAGTCTTGAGTCTGGTCAAACAAAAACAAAATAACATCTGTTTCTGTTTTGTGGTCGACCTTGGGTTGAAGTGGGTATCCGATCGGAAGATACGAAAATTCTCAAAATATATTTTAACTGAGAAATTAATATTTTAATACTGCTAGCGCCACCTGGTACACAGAAGATTAAATAATTTTAATAATTTCGTCTTTCTGTTGGTATATATGAAACACAGTGCACCTCTTTTATTATTGCTGAAAGACAGTGATAGACTGATGAGACTGACAACTCGAGTAACACAACAGAACTTTGATTTTGCACATGGTGCTTGGAATTTTAGTGTTGTCAGTTTGGTGTACCTGTTAAGATCCCCCTCTTAATATATTATTTACTTATTTGACAAATATGATTTTGGTCAGCAATAATTAATATTATTTTTTTACTTTTAGATTTTTATACATTTCTTAACGAGGTCCAAAACTCACAACATGTTGAATATGTGCAATTGACTGGAAAAAAACATGGAACTTTTAAAGACATTATTTACATTAAATGCAATCGCAGTGGTAAAAGTTCATGATTTATTCAAGAAATATATTAATTGAAATTCAAAAGGTGACTATTGTTTATTATACAGAATAATTGAACGAGATATTATGTAATAATTATAGTTATATTTTTGGTATATATTATATGCGTATCTTAGCTAAACGTTCAGGATAATTAAAGGAAATAATAAAATGAATGAATGGAAAAGGCAACACAACAAAGAATATTTGCTATTATTTGTAACAAAATGTATTGGGGAGAACTCATTGGAGGATAATTGCCAAAGAAGCAATACATATCATTTTCACGGGTGAAACTGTTTTTCTGCATATTCACCCTGGGATTATATAACAATTAAAAGTTATAACCAACTTGAGGTGTACCTAATACCTATATATCCTATTTTGCTTTTCCTTGCATGTGCTTTGCCTACTGATGGTAAAACTTTTTTGTTGGTTATAACTTGGCTGTACTATTATTATTTGATTTAGATATTGTTTCCATACATTATTGTAAAATTATTAATCTTGTGAAACATTTTTTAGGTAAATACAAAACACCGTCGATATCTACAAGGATACCAAAATTGCAAGGAATAAGCAAAATGAACAGGAATTGCACAAGTGAGATTTTATTAACAGTAAACAAGAGCAATGGCTTTGTGACTGCAGTTTATTTTTTATGTTCTATGCAAAGATAAAGATGGAAGTAGAAGATAAGATAAAATTTGATTTAATAACGTACACAATGACAATATCAGAAGACATTATCATTACATGTGACTTACTCTATCCAAAATCAGATCGCCTATACTATTCTATACCTGATAAATAGATAGGCAAACAGGTAATTGACGACTGATGACCTATCGGAAGTGATAGGGGGTAGGTGGAATTTGTTCTCCGGTTTTTATCTCTAGAAAATAGAGGTAGAAGCTTGAAGGCACGGGTCAGTTAAAATGTGTGTGTGAGATGATATCATAAAACTTTTCTAATACTAAAATACTAGCCCGATGGGCCACGAACAGTGGTACTCTGTGTCTTGTAGAAATCTACCTATCGCTTTCTACAATAGAAATCTACTTTCGAAGTTTATTAAGTCGATTATTCTCATTTGTGGCACTCTGTGTGGAATAGAATTTGCATTCGGTAAAATTCGGATATATATTAACTAAACAGAAAACATTTAACTTTTCTTCTTTTTTTTGCCAATGTCAATGTGTCAGTTTGTTTAATTTGATTTTTGATTGGTTTTTTAGTTTTGTCATATATTTCATATGTTTACATTTTTAGTAGTGGTTTGAATTTGATTAGATTGAGAAACAAATAATAAAACCGAGAATGTTACATGTACATATAATAAATATATTAGCAGTTGAGGAACTTCAGCGCCGTGAAGAACTGAGAATGTATAATATCGAACGGCATATTATGAGAGATGCAAGTGATCCCTTTTCTTTGTCAAATTTTGAATTTGATCAATTATTTCGCTTAAATAAAGATATGGCACGAGACACCTTGAACAGCATTATTCAGCATTTGATGCGTGGGTCCATCCCTCCTGCAATAAAGTTTTTTGCAACTTTACATTTTTATGCTAGTGGATCCTACCAAAAGGTATCTGGTCAAAATTTCAATTTATCTGTTTCACAGCAGAGCATGTCAAAAATTATTGTGGAAGTGACAAATGCTTTAATAACTGAGCTCTGCAGATTTCCTATAGCTTTACCAGAAAAAAATGAAATAAAACATAGATTTATGGAAGCAACTTATTTTCCTGGTGTGATAGGTGCGATTGATGGAACCCATGTACCGTTGTTGAAACCGCATGAACAGGAACATAATTATTTTAATCGTAAGGGATACCACTCCAAAAATGTGCAGATAGTAAGTTTTATAAAAAAAATATTTAATGTAAATTTTAAATATAAAATTTATTTTTAGATTTGTGATTTTGATTTAAATATTTTAAACATAAATGCTCGTTTTGGAGGTGCTGCTCATGATTCCTTTATTTGGAGACAATCTCGAGTAAAGGCAGAAATGGAAAGGTGTTATAATGAAGGTAATTATTTTTAATTTTATGTCCACCAAATTAAAGTCTGGATCATTCATAGTGATCATTCTTTATAATTATTTTATATATAGAAAAATTAATTGATATTAAAAATGTAAATATAATAAATCTAAATTTTATAAAGTATTTTATAGGTGACAGGAACACCTGGCTTATTGGTGATTCTGGATATCCACAGGAACCTTGGCTAATGACACCTGTTGAGAATCCTCTACCAGGTTCACCAGAAAGTGTATACAATCAATCACACGTAAGGGCTAGAAATTGTGTAGAGCGCTGCATTGGAATACTAAAGGGGCGCTTTAGATGTCTAATGTTAGAAAGAAAAATGAGGTATTCTCCTCTTAAGGTTGGCAACATTATTATTGCCTGTTCTATTTTGCATAATATATGCTTATCCAGGGAATTACCAATTAATTTTAATATGCCACAACCAGAAGATCATAACTTGCAACATTACAATCCATTTTTGAACCACCAAGAAGGAATGCGTACTAGAGCCAATTTAATTGCCCTATATTTTGATTAACTTTTTTTTTATTTTTTAAACTATTAATAAAACAATATTTAATGAACAATCTTTTATTTGAAAACAAAAATTAAATGTAAAAACAAAACAAATAATAACTCTAAATCCAACACAGCAGCACTATAGGATGAAACAAAAACAGCCTGTAAAAGACCAACAGGCAATCATTTTTTAAAATTCTCTGCCAAAATTCTCAATGACTGAGCAATGTCACTAATATTTTGGTCAATATTTTTTAAGACATTTAAAGTGTCTTTATTCATGTCTGATAGTTGTTCTGAAACTTCTAGTGCCTTATTGTGTCTTAACCTTTTGTTTCTTTGATTCTCATTACGTAAGGGTCTTAGTTCCATGAGGTAGCATTTCATTCTCTGAATAATTGTGATCTTGATTGTTGATAACAATATTTTCCATTTCCTCATTATTTCCCTTATATTTATGGTAAAAATATTACCTGTCCAAAACCCACTTCTACAATTCCTACGTCTCCTTCAACTGCTACATTCCCCATTATTTGTAACAGCTTTTGTTCCAAATTAGATAATGGACTGTTATTAATAGGCTCTCCTCCGCCCGTTTGTCTCATATCATTAGACAATTTAGCTGCCTTAGATTTAGTTTTCGACTTCCAGTCTGTTATTGCCTAAAATCAGTTTTTTATTTTTTGTTTTAGTATTTTCGAATAAAAACTTACCTTTTTCCAATTGGATACAGATTTTTCTCCGAAACCAAGGCTATTTAAATTATTCGCAACTGTGTGCCACAAATTTTTCATAGATTCCCTGGCATTGGGTCCATTTATCTTGTTAGTTATTAACTCCGGATTTTTTTCACAAATAACCATCAAAGCATTCCAGTGTTCGTTTCTGACACGCATTTTTAAAATGGTTTTATTTCGTCCTAAATCTAATATTTGATAAAAAGTATAAAACACTTATTTACTCGGAGTGAGGTTAAAAAAGTTTAACCATAACAATCACTTTTCACTTTAATCAATTGTGATTATAAAGATTCTGTTTTTTTTCATCTCTGTCTTTACGCCAAGTTAAATAAGGAAATTGACAGAACAAATGTAGATAACGCGATAGGTAAATCGTCCTAAGCGATACGCCCTCTTGCGGATAAAGTAAGAACCGAGCTAAAAGCCATTGTCTTTGTTGTTGTTTGTGACAAAGTATAGGGCGTCAGTGGTTTTTCTTAATATTTCTCGAGTTTATTCACAGTTTTTAACATGAATCAGTATTGTTGCGTTCCCCAGTGTTCATCTTGGGTGAAACGAAACCCGGAATTAAGTTTTCATCTTTTTCCGAAAGCAGGAAATTCTAAAGTTTTTGTGGAAACAAAGTTTGGTTCCAAGGAACTAATTGATAGGAGGTTGATGTGGATTAGAACATTAAAAATCGGCAAAAAAGTGTCAAACACGATGAAAGTATGCTCTTTACATTTCATCGAGAACGATTTTTTACAGAAAGGTAAGTGTATCTACTATGATTTAAATCTTTTTTTAATTTTATTATTTCTTTTATTTTTAGTTAGAGTAAAACGCAGAACTTTGAAGTCTATTGCTGTACCATCCCAGAATCTGCCATTAGCTTCTTCTTCTAGTGCAAACCCTGGACCATCATCTAGAACTAGAGCTTTCAGAAAAAAACAAGAAGAAGAGTGCTCAACAAGTAGTCCCACACCTCTGCCGACAGGCGAATCTTTGTCTTGTGAAAATGCTGATTTTGAAGATAAAGAAGCTGCACAAGCTTTATTAACTTTATTCAAATCTCACAATAGTAAAAAAATTGAAGAGCCTTATGCAGGCCCAAGTTCAAGAGACGTAGGAGTGCAGGTGAATACGCCCAAAGTGCTAACGTTGTGTGAACTAATTGACAGTGACGAAAAACTTAAAAATTTTACAGGTGTAAATAACTTTAAAATATTTGACTCCATAGTAGATTTTTTAAAAAAATATTACAAGGACAAGAGAAGTCATCGTTTAAGTATTAAGGAAAGGTTAATGTTAGTACTAACAAATTTTAAAACTAATTTAACCTATGTAACGTTAAGTACATTATTTGGCATTTCTCCAGATTTAACGAAAACATATATATATGAAATAGTTCCCCTGTTGGCAAAAGTTTTAAAACCTTTAATTTATTTCCCACCTCAAAGTGAAATAGTAAAAAATATGCCCATTTGTTTTAATGCATTTCAAGATGTGAGAATTGTATTGGATTGCACAGAAATCTTTGTTCAAACCCCAAAATGTTTATGCTGCAGAATAAGATTTTATTCCCAATAAAAATCTCACATTACTGTCAAATTTATGACTGCTGTTTCTCCAGGTGGTTTAATTACTTATGTCAGTAAACCATATGGAGGAAGAGGATATTTGCACCACCCACAAAATAAAATTAGTAAGACCTCCATTTTTAGGAAAAAAATGCCAACTTTCTGCTGAAGAAGCCAATTTAAATGCAAAAATTGCTTCAGCGAGAGTTCATATTGAACGTTCTAACCAAAGAATTAAAATTTTTAAAATATTAAGTGGTAAAATAACGTGGACCCTTCTTCCATTAGTTGAAGATATATTTGTTATCGTTTGTGCAATAACAAATCTATCCTCTCCTATTTTGGCAGACAAAAGGTTCCTCTGAGATTTGTTAAAATAGCATTATTATTTTTTATTTTTTTAAATTTAGCTGTAAGTATTTTTAATAGGTATTGTTTTAGATTAATGATGCTTCAGACCAATAAGTAGAGGTTAGGGTAGGATAATAAAAATAATTTAATTGTAAATGGTTTATTGTTCTTGAGTAATTTCATTAACATAAAATTTGGTGGAGTAAATTACTTTTTCAATTTGCGACATTTTGCATAATACATTTAATCCATGAAATAAGTTTGCTAAGAACTATTATAAACTTAAAGACAAAACAAACAATACAAATTAGAATACTATTAATTTTATATTATAATTAGTTGTATAAATTGTTTTTTTATGCCAGACTTAAAGCCTGCTGCTAAATTCTGCTTTAAAGAAATAAAAAAATTGTTTAGTTATTGTTCACAACAAATGTGCAACATTTTTTGGAAATAGTTCTTTTTTACAGTTGTTAACATATTTAACGTAAAATAATAATCAAACTCGATTTCCATAATTAAAACGCTGTCATCATAAGTCGCATATATAACAAAATATGTTTTAGTTAAATTCAAAACAGCCATGCCCATTTGTATTTGTGCATAATATTTGTGGTTCTTTTTCAATTTGTATTCTCCATTTTCGAGAATAATATATTTTATATTTTGAATGGTATCAAAAATAGTTTTTGTCTTTCCTAAAAAAACAAAATATAGGTACTAATACACTTGTATCTCGTGAATAAAAGATCATACCTTCAAAAACGCATTTTATTTCCAATAGGTACAAGGGCTTATCTTCAAAGAAAATAATTCCATCTGGAGAGTAGCCTAGCCATTTATTTGCTGCTGAAATTACAAATCCACACTCCACAACATTCATTTGGGAAATCTTAATAAAAATTTCTCTGGCAGTACTTTCAAATTGTAGTCCATGTTTCATATATTTATTTGTGAATGGGAGTGGACAAAAGTACTTTAGCGCTTTACTTTTCCAATCAGGTTTCGAGTAAGTATATATTTCATAACAGCGACTTCCTGTTATTCTGTACTTCCTCATTTTCTTCCATTCAACTGAATGCTGTGGAATATTCATACATGTTTCTATATCATCAGTGCATAAATTAGATAAAACTTGTACACAACAATCTTGTTGATCAGGGATATCAACTGATGCCAAGTCCATCATTATAATAGATTGATAGGAGTTTGTTAAAATCTCTGCCAAAGAGTAGCTATAAGAAGTTTTATCACTAATTTCGGCAATTCCACATAAATCTATTTTTTCAACATCTCGACGTCCTTGTCTAGAATACAAAATAGTGATTAAATTTTAATTAAGGCTTAAATATTTACAAACCTGTGCTTGGCAATAGCCGAGTCTGGCAGTACATTACAAAAAAAGTTCAAGACCTCATCATTATCTACAACAATATTAATATTTTTTATTTTATCCTTAAAACATGGCATTTCCTCAATGGGTACTGGTTTGTATTTTTCTTTTGTAACAAATTTTTGTGTTGACCAGATACACTTTTTGTCAGTTGAAGAAACATACTCTAGTGCCTCAATATCCTCTCTAAAACAAAGAAAAACAAAACCAGAAAAAAGAAAAACTAAATTATTAAATTATTCATATAATGTTCAAAATCATTCTTGCACGATTGCGCTTTTTTTTAGACTAAAGTACACCTTATACATTTGATGAGAAAAGCAGATACATGTTTACATTTGCCACTATTTCCGGCTTTGCAAGAACATAACATGTTAACAATTTTAATACAACTGGAAATGTATAGTTTGCCTGATATTTCGTGTGGATTAGATTCCAAGGAACTAGATTGTAGGCACAGACCATACAAATCAACACTATCACCATTGTCTTGCGTTTTTCCTGCTAAAATTAAATGTCCAGCATTAATTACGTTTTCACCTTCAACCACGCATTTAGAAGTTGTAGACCCTTCCAAATAATTCATGTATTCCAAAATGCTTAGCTTCATTTCTAAAAATGAAAAGTTTTTTAACACTGGGTTCGTTTTCAGTTCTCATTTATTCTCACTATTACCTGACACTTCACGAACAACCTACAAACAATTAAAAATATTAAAAAGTCTCTTAAATGAACTAAATCTGCTAAAAATGGAAAAATAATAGAAAATGATGCCTAAAAAATATCTAAAATGCACTGATCTTATAGTAACATCACAATGTAAACAAAGATCCAATGGTATTTAGCTAGCTTTCAGCTGTCACCGACGTGGCGCTGCAGTCTTAACCCGAGTTGCCTATAGTAGACTCTTTCTCCAAGTATGCTCAATGCTACAAACTACTTGACAAAACTTCACTTTCGATATTAAGCAAGTTAAGACACTATTTTTCACACCACAATTATCCAAAGAAAATTGTTTGTGACAGCGGGACAGAATTTAATTCTGCCGTAATTAAAGAATTTCTTAAATTACACAAAATCGAAATCCACTTTACCACTGTGAATAATTTCTCTTCAAACTCTCCTGTAGAACGATTTCATTCTACCTTGACCGAAAAAATCAGAGCACTAAGAGAACAAAACCCACAAGACCCACTAGATGACACATTTACCCACGCAATTTTAATCTATAACCAATCAATCCATAGTGCTACTAATTATTCACCATTCTCTATACTTTATGGACCATACGCTGAAGAAATTCATTTCGACTTCGAACTACCCCTATACGAAACATATAACCAACGACATAAAGACGAACTCCAACCGTTCATAACCGACTTATACAACAAGCAAAAAGAAAAAAGACAAGAAATATTGAAGAAACGAAACGAATCTGCAGAAAATATACCTGACATAAATCCCTCACAGACTCTTTACGTATCTAAGAAAAAACACCGAGCAAAATTAGCCGCACCTTATTCCATTATACATCCCGAAAAACAATACAAAACAAAAATTTTCGGAAACACTAAAAACCAAAACGAAACTAGCACTCACCTAAAATTCGTAAAAAGAATACGAAATATTAAAGACCAAAAAACTCAAGACGAACCTTCTTTACAGGACCATCCTATCCCCGGGACGTCAGGGACAACTCATCAAGATACAAGCGATTCCGAATAACGGTTATTATGCCGAAGAAATCGGCGAATCCAGACAAATCTCACACTATCACAGACACATTTTACATATTGACTTACAAAAACTAGAAGAAATACTAGACATTAACATAGAAAATTACTATAAAACACAGATAAAGAACAGACCACTTTCTCTCCTATACTCTCAATATATTCACTTACGCAACGAAGCTAAAGATAACCTACATAAAATAACCCGAAAACATAAAAGAGGACTTTTTAATTTTCTTGGAACAGCCATAAAATACATTACAGGGAACCCTGATGACTCCGACTTAGACCTACTAAAGACACATATTACTGCCATAGAACTAAAACAAAACGAAATTATAAAGAAACTAAATAATCAAATCTCTTTTGGCCAGTCTATCGATACGAGATTCAATAATCTTTTAAAACAAATAAACACAAATAATATGGCACTTGTAGCCGCAATTAACGGGCTATCAGCTGACCTTGATGGATACTACAATTTACATAACGAAATTTTAAATTTACAAAACTTAAACGAATTTCTAATGAAACTTATTCGAACTATTACTTTATCACATCTCGATATTTCAAATATCGAACTATTCACTCTAAAAGAACTCGAAGATTTGAAAGATAATCTAATCAAAATTTATTCAAGAGACGCACTCCTAGTAAATGACGAACATCCATACGAACTTATCGAATCTTCTAAATCTTTAGTTTGCGTTACACCCAAAACAATGCTCATAATAATAAAAATCCCAATCCTTTACGTTAACACTTATCTTACCTACAAAATTTATCCAATTCCTAATATTGATCACATTATGATATTGCCACCCGCACATTTCTATGCGAACAACAAATGGTACGAAGTTTGCACTGGCCAAGCTGAAAATCTCATATGCAAGAAACCCGTGAAGTCTAAATGTCTTATACCAAATATACAAAATTGCACGAAAACTATAATTACAGAAAATTTCTCAAGAGAAACGAACAAAGTGATCCTGTTAGGGATAGTACAACCAATTAATGTTAAAGATCAAGAAATCCGAAAAAGCAGTATTTTGATGACAGACGAACCTATTACCATAGATGGAATCTACTATGCCAAGAAAACCATTCAAGAAATCTCCATCCCGGACGTCGTCCCGATCAAGTTGATACCTGAACATAGACTACAATTAGAAAAACTAAAAATTCCAGAGACACATGGCCAAATCGAACCCATAGAACCCCTAGAAGTCCTACCACAAATTTCGACGGGACTCAGCACCATTTCACTTGTCTTAACACTTTTTGTTTCAGTCATTCTGATAATCCTTTTAGTAAAGAAAAGGAAAAGAATTTCCAAAATCCTCTATGGACCAAAATTACAGCCAGCCCAAATTCAGATTTTACAGGAACTACTTTCAGAAACTACCAGGACTTCGAGGACGAAGCCAGAACCAAAGGAGGGAGGAGAAATGTGAAGTCAATGCCCAGAAATACTAAGCCAGCGGAATGCACCAAGCGGTCACGCCACCCGAGACGATAAATAGGAGTCAAATTAATAATGTCATTCATTCAATTTTCGATCATTGTGCTAATAACATAAAATCATTTAATAAAAATTAATTTGTATTTTTAATAATTTCAATATTGTATTTTAATTTGAAATAAAGTTTTTTTTTGTGAATCTACGAGTGCTCGTAACATTTCTATATAAATATTTTGTTGTATTTGCATATGTTATAATTTTAATTTTGTTTCTTATATACATAAAGGAAGATTTATTAAAATTGTAATTAAAGTTAATTCGTGTTTATTTAGCCAGTTAAAAATAAGATTAATTACCATATTTTACATAATAACTTCTTTCATTTAAATTAAAAACAAATCCCATTTATTCCTATATTAATTTGAACTATTTATTAAGAAATAAGATAAATCACTTCTTTTGCAAAACATAACTCTTGGTAATGTATCTAAAAGATTTTAAATTTTTTTTTCCAATAAAAATAAAATATTTCCAAAATTTAATAAGTTAATATCCTTTAAAACCCATGATCACAGTAATTGTTATTTATTTCCTAGATTGTGAACACGACTATTTCTGATTTCGAAACACGCCCTTTATAATATAAAATCTAGTAACTTTTAGTGGTGTAAGTAAGGTTTATTGAATTACTCCTCCTGGTTATTAAATAACATATAGAGGAAACAAATGGTAAAAATTTTTCGATATTTTATTTTTTATCAATTTTCAGTTTAAATCTAAAATATTGAAAATTCATGGAAAGACATTTTCAAAGTTGGAAATTTTGAACCTCAAATTTTTCATTTTTCAAAATTGTATAATTTTAATTTTTTTATATACTTTTTTAATTGTGAAATACTAACGGTGATTAATTTGTGGAAAAAAATGGAAATTTGGTAAAAAAAAATTTCGATATTTTATAAATAAAAATTATACAATTTGAAAAATTTGTAATTCAAAATTTTCACTTCTCCCGGTATTGACTTAAAATTTTGACGTTGTTCGAATATTTCCTCAGATTGTTTAAAAAATCTAAAATTCTTTCCTGAATCTACGGTATTTTTTCATATTATATCCCAAGTGTCAAATGTGAGTAATTATTGGTTGTCATATTTTCATTCCTGCCAATACAATTTTAAGTCGGGAGTGATTGAGAATCGCGATTTAATCGGTATCGACTGTAAACCGAATATGATCCCGACCGAGACCTACCGACCGAGATGTTACGGTCGTGATTGTTGAGAATCCCGGTATTTCGCGGCCTAGTCATACAATAGTACATTGTTTATCTAGTAGTAAAAGCACATTCCCAGACTCCAATGCTTGTTGGCCTGGGCTTAACGCCTCGGCCTACAATTTACATTGTCGTCCGGGAATGTATCGCTTTTACTACTAGATAAACAATGTACTATTGTATGTCTAGGCCGCGAAATACCTTTTTGGCGGACCGAAAGAAAGATTATCGCCGAGGCCGCTTGCGGCCGAGGCAAGATAATCTTGAGGTCACCAAAAAGTTTCGCGGCCGTGGTATACACACTATTTTTCGTGCAATCGTTAAAATTTTGAAATTAGATCATTGCCAATAAATATATTATTGCTTTAAAATCAACAGCAGTTCAATTTCATTGACAAAATCACAGCTGCTATGGAAATGACAGTGTTTGAATATACAAAATATTTTGGCAGTTCTTGACAAAACGCAAATATGTCTGACATTGATAGTGATATTCAGTAAGTCGGAAATTTAGTACATTTGAACTACAATTTTTCACGGAATTGATATCTTTCTTGGAATTCGTTTGTCTCATCCCAGGAAACACAATTATAAGGGGAAATATGTATAAGTTACATATTTTTCAATACATAGAATCAAATGTGTTATATAACAATGAAATAACAATTAGAGAATATTTATGTATTAAATATCGACAAACACCGTAACATACAGAGAGCAACTAATTTATAAGGAATACATAACAATTGTTACATAATAAATATATTTTCTAAACATATTCTATATGTAAAATGTATGTAACAACTGAAGAATAATTACGTATTACATATATATACTTCGTTTATAAGGAATACATAATTGTTACCTAATAAAAATATTTTCCGTACAAATCAAATACATAAAATGTATGTAACAATCGGATAATATTTATGTATTTCACATATATCAAATACGCAAATGTATGTAACATCTAACTGTGAATAATATAGGTTATTCCACCATAATGGGGTCGATCCCTATAGGAAAAACTAATTATTATAATTTTCTTCTTAATAAAAATGTAGACCCCATTTTTTATGTACAATACTGAAAATAGACATGTAGAGAAAATATAGGATATTTAGTAAGATAATGCATCTAGGTGTTTTACATTATACACTTCCATAGGAGTATAAAAATTTTCTGTAACAGTCCACAAAGAATTTCGATCTTTTTAAAAATAAATCTAGTTTTTGTAAAATACAACTGCTTAAAAGTACCCAACAATTGTTTCATGACTAGCAACCTAAATCTAAATAAAGAAATAAAGCAATTTAAATAGTTTAACAAAATCTTTAATATGTAAGTATAATTATTCAGTCTCTATTATTATTTCTTTTGCAGCCTCCTTTATTTTCTGCTCCCTTAAAAGAATCTGTTTACTCAACCGCACCCATTCTGTTAAGGCTGCGATTACAACAAAAATGGCGGTAAAATAACAGATGCAAAAACACCAGTCATTGCGAAGACAGTAATTTAAAAATGTAAAAAGATTGTATAACTTTTTTAAGTTGTTCTAAATAAAGCAAAGTTTGGGATTTACTATGAACAATTTTCAATACGATAAAATGTTAAATAAGTGGGTAATTAATTTTTTTAAAACACTAAATTTATCGTGAATGGTTTTTTCGACGGCATTTAAATTCGTTTCATAATTCTGTAACTAAACTGCTTCATAGAATAGCTCATATATTTGACAATCTTCATTTTAAATATTAATGTCAGAAAATGATTATTAAAGCCAATTACTATCTTTTACTGGAAATTCTTGAAATAATAACAAAACCGCCATTTTGTCACTAGATTATAGTTCACTGGTTTGACCGCCAGAGTTGACACTGAATTTTAGTAACTTTAATGTCCGGTTTCTCCAGTGGAACTTAATATAAATATTATGAAATATCGACTTAAAAGTACTATGAGCTTAAATCAAAATTCTGTTGCACCACGTTAAAAATTGGAAATATTAGCCAAGATCAAAATTAAGTTCGATAAACTTGGCAACGCTGGCACCATTCAATCGTAAGCTCCAAATTTCTTTTTGTAACATTTTCCACCCTGACTAGTTTTCGGTGGTAATTTGAATGAATGTATTTGATTGGATGCTAAAAGATAGTGGGATGATGTGTGTGTGTGTGTATTACCACTTTACATTTGTCATCCTTGTTTGCAATTTGCACATTACTCATTGTCAATCAACACAGCAAATAAAATGATATTTAATATGGAAGGTGATAAAAAAAGCGTAAATTATAAATTACACCAAACCTGGCAAAAAACCTTTTGTCACATAAAGTCTCAAAATAATTGTTGCGATTATAAATGTGACGAGGAATTTGTATCGCATTATCATCCACTACATTTACAATGTCTACAGCATCTACATCTTCAATTTCAAACATGTTGATATAAAAAAAACGGTAAAAATGTAGCTGTGATTATTTATAGACACGAATTTTATATGAAAGATGACACACAAACGTCAAATTTTCGTCTTAAGTCGAAAAAATCGGTGACTGGAATTTAAAGTCGGCGTTAAGCCATTTTCGACTTAAAATACAGTGGTGCAACATTATTTTATTCTAATATCGACTTAAGTTCAATATTGATATTAAGTTTCACTGGAGAAACCGGACATAAGTGATCGGAAGTTAGGAATTTCTTCTTTTATACTGAAATTGGACTTTTCTTGCGACGCTTTCTAGCCATTATAGAAAACAGGGTTGTCAATTCTAAGGCAGATTCGATTTGGGCTGCGATTAACACAAAAATGGCGGCAAAATGACACATGCAAAAATATCAGTCATTGCTAAGGCAGTAATTTAAAAAAGTAAAAAGATTGCATGACTTTTTAAAGTTGTTCTCAAATATGAGTGCTGAAAGTATTTACACATATTAAAAACTTGTTTCAAAACAATAAAACTTTTTGTTATTATTTCAACTTGTTAGTTTCAATTTTTATATTAACTATTTTCTTTTAACATTTTTTTAAATTCATTTATTTTAATGAAAAGTAATAGCCTGCCTTAAACCATTTGGATCTAAAACACATTCATTTATTAATTAAGTTGTTTAAATACCTTTATTTTAATAGTTAACCTTCATTTGTTTATTTACAATTAGAAGTCATTCTTCAGGTTGTCACCTAGTCTGGTTCTTCTCTTGCTTTATCGCCAAAAATCTACTAGCTAACTAACCATTAACACTAAAGTCCTTTAATTTTAAAATTTTGACTTATCTCTTTTGACCTTTATCTATCCTTTTTTTGTGGCTTTTGATGGAACATGTGCCTTCCTTAAAATTACGAATTTTCGGATTTTCTAAGCCTAGAAAAGAACAAAAAAATATATTATTCAACTTAGATTCGCCCTAAACGAATATTCAAGAGAATTATTCACCTATTTGTGGATTTTGTGGGAATCTAATATATCTTTAAGGCCACACGAGATCTCCGGTAAGTCATTATTTTATTCATCCTGGAAGTAAATTAACTTTTCTTATTGTTTTCTTTAGGCTTTACTTTCTTACTTACTTACCTGCATACTTAGTGGTTTGTTTCTCTGGTTGATATCTTCCTTATTGGTCCTGACTGTCTTCAAAAGACTCCCGCATCGATCAACACTTTTAGTGGCTCTTCGCCTTGGTCCTAGAGACACCTAAGTGGTTACCAACAATCATCCTCATAGTTTACTCCTACCACCAGAGGATTGCTGGGAACCTACGATAGATCTGGATGATCGCCACCATAACTTCATAGATATACACGTACACTTCGGAAATCAAGTAAGAGCTTTCCTTTTACCTTGGTTTTGGGGATATACTTTGGCTACATCCACCCAAGATATTATTCTAGAATTATTATAAGCATAAATTTGATAAGTTGTGAACTAATTGGTACCAATTGGGGGGTTAACGCGTTATACTTATATATATATTGTTTTTTTTTACCAAAAGTTTTAAAGGATTAAACTTAAAAAAAAAGGTGTAGCTAACAATAAACTTATATGGAATTTCCTTATTTGCATCCTTTCCTTGGATATACTGAGACTTATACCCTCTATTCGTGGAGATTACATTGATTTTTTTTGAATCCACCCACTCTCCGGAGCAAATTAAATTTAAAATTTAGCTAGCTGAAATTTAACAATTATAGTCAACGACAAAAGAGGGTAACACTGGCGACCAACGTGTAAGGGTTTTGCTATTAAGTTTTATTTTTGAGTTTAACAAGCATTCAAGTAAGATGTCTCATAAACTTTTGTAGATTGAAATTATTTAGATTATTTGGTACCAACAATCTTTTGGGTAATTTTTAATATTTTGGAGTAATACATTACTATTACCTTAACGGGGTGTTGATTTCCATATCAGTATCATCGATTATATCATCCATTACCAATAATTTATTTTTTTTGTGTTTGTTATTTTTCATTTTTATCGCTAACCTTAAAAACAATTCAACAAGTATTCTTCTTTTTATTTAAAGTGTCTTTAACATTTTGTTAGGCAGTAACTTTCGATGTGTAGAATCCTTGTGCTAAAGATGGCCTCGTACTATTAGGTAATACCGTTAATTTAAATTTATCTGGTGGTCTCTGTACTTTCAGCAATTCAACTAATAGTTTTTGGGTTGGGGAAAGATAAACACTGTGTTTTATTTTTAATTATAGGCATTCTATTATTGCTATTTTTTTGGTTATTTCTGAGTTTCTCCCTTTGGAAAAAAAAATTGAAACGCAACACATTTGATTACATTTTATTTTAGCAACTATTAATAAAAAAATAAATATAAATAAATTTTCAAATTTCCAGTGTGATTTCATTAAGCATTTTATCATTCGCATACAGGGTGATTTAGTGAACTTTCTCAAATTGATATAATTTGAAAAGTTTTATAGAAATTACGTACTGTGTATTAAGGTTATTACCGTGTTATGTATGTGTGGGCATTACTAGTGTGATAGTGCCTCTAACAAACACATAATTGGGAGTTTTTACACTATTTTAATTTTTTTTCTTTTTCGTGGAAAAGGTGGGGGTTTAATAATTTTTTTTGTGTGTATCCAAAAAAAAAATACATATTCACTTAATTGGATATCAATCGTCTTTTAGCGAGTGAACTGAGATATGAACTTTTTATTATGGTCTTCCGGTAGGACGCACGGTGGATGAAAACAGAACTACATTACGAGGAGCACTGAGAAATGAAAGTGATGGACTCTCGTCAGCCTTTATGAATTTAGGTATTTTAGAACCAGAAGAGGAGATGAAAGTATGTGAAGATAAATTGAAAGAACTAGAAGGTGACATAGATAACTTTAACAGAGGAAAACAAATACAACTTTTAATTGGACGTTATTTAACGGCTTTTGAGGCACTTAAAGCAGTTTACGAAGCATCGATCGACCAAAGGGAAAATAGATCAAGTATTTTGGATGTAGAAAACATAGTTGAAGGATCACTTTTGGACGAACCGAACTTGTTAATTCCTGAAGTTATACTTAGAGAAGCAAGTGACTTGGAGAATGATCCAATTCATAATCAGCATATCCAAGAAGAACCTGCCGGTAATTTATCATCGTATACTCAATTTGCCAATGCACCAAGGTCTTCAACTCATACCCTACCTAGCTATTTTACTAAACAACCATTCAATGATGATAGAGCTTACAATCCTCCTGAATCGAGTCGACTAGATCACAATCGATGGTCGGAAGGGCCTAATGTAAGGTTTAGTGACGAAATGCCAGTATATAATTCTTACACGCGTCATCCGTCCGAAATGTATTTACCATCCTCTCTCAATAGAAGAAGTAACTTCACAGATCCTCCAGTTCGTCAACCAACTAATGCTGTAGAAGAGTTCTCCCAGGGATATTTTGATCTCAGTCGCTTAAGGGTTCAATTTGATGGACAGTCTAGTGTCAATAATTTTCTGGAAAGGATTGAGGAACTACGAGTTTCGAGGGGTATCTCTAAAGATAGACTTCTGAGAGCAACTGAACTTTTAACCAAAGGAGCTCTAACTTGGTATAGGACTCAGAGATTTCGAACTTGGGAAGAATTGGAAAATAAACTAAGGGAAGCGTTTCAGCCCTACGACTATGAATTTGAACTAATGGAGGAAATAAGGAGAAGAACCCAAGGACAAAACGAAAGGATTGTTACTTATGTAGCCGTAATGGAAAACCTTTTTAAAAAATTAGGATCTTCATGTCCTCCTGAGGAAACTCAAATTAAGATGAATCGTCGTAACTAATTGGTACCAATTGGGGGTTAACGCGAAATAACTTTTGAGACTTCGAAAAGTTGTTTTTAAAAAAATTTATTTTTTGAAAATTACAAAAATCTACGAATTTAAACTAAGTTTTACAATATTACGTTCTTTACTCTAAAAAATAAAAATGTGAATGTCCATTAACAAAGCAAAGCAGCGCTTTGCGATAAAGAAATATGATATTGAAGATTCCATAATCAGCGTTCTTCGTGGAATTATAAGAATGATACCATGAGATAATTCCTCCCCGCGAAGATTCAAATCCGGAGGGTTAACGAGGGATTTGAACATCTGCTAGTTCCAGGGATGGCTGACTATTCTGTGGTTTCCTTCTAGAATACCAGTTTGACACAAGTTTCTTGACTACGATGTAACAGAATAATGGGATACAAAAACCATAGATAATTATTGTCCATATATTGGGTGTATCGAAAATCGTTGAAAATGATAGGTCCGGTTGATTTTGTTCTAGTTGAGATTTGAATTTTTGTAACTCGTCTAACTGCACGTCTTCGATGTTGAAAGTTGGATTTACTCTTATAATTTCATCTTCGTGGAAATAAAATTGGTTGTCCTGGGTTT
Organism: Neocrepidodera transversa; assembly: GCA_963243735.1. Lineage (NCBI taxonomy): Eukaryota > Metazoa > Arthropoda > Insecta > Coleoptera > Chrysomelidae > Neocrepidodera > Neocrepidodera transversa. Next base: position 35,368,754 of record OY725341.1, read on the forward strand.
GTAATGTGTTGTTCATTTTCGAATTTTCGTGATGGTGTCTCGATTTTGCAGTTGATTGGAATTTCAAAGAGGTAGGTGCCCTTGAGTGTAACAACTTCTTCTTGATTTTGGCAATTAAGTTTAATATTTGTTGTGGACGGTAGTGCAGCTATCCACTGATTGGAATTTCCTAGTCGTCTGAAGGTAGGGTAGTTTATTGAAATATGTGTTTTTTGGCAGGCGGAGGCGTTTTTTAAGTTTAAAAGCTGAATTTCACATAAGTTTTGGTTAGTAATTTCTTGAAGGTCCGTTCCATCACAAAAATATAGTTTTGTTGAGATTTTTGTGCAGTAGTCGTGTGTGTATGCAAAGTACAATTGATTCATAATCAGAAATTTATTTTTTTGGAATAATTACCTTGAACTGACTATCGTGAAGAATGGGGATAGAATATAAATGGTATAGATTTAATTCGAATGGAAAGGTGATAGGTATATGCAAGATAAATGTAATCTTATTATTAAAGGAATAGCTTTCTATTTTTACAAGTTTTTCTAAAAGTAGAGCATTTTCCAAATTTATTTCTAATGGAAGTTTATGAGGACATAATTTATTTTCTATGGTTTTTAATTCTTTAAAGAAGTCTACAGTTTTCATTATGCTTGGGTGCATTTTTCCCAACTTGCTGAATATTATAGAATTTTCTATGTCTTGAATTATTGAGTAAATTATATTATATAATCCGATAATTTGGTTAGCTGTGTCTTTAAAAAACATTAAATTTTCACGAAATGCCTGTCTTTCTATAAGATAAGCGATTTGCTTTATATTTGATTCCAGACTTTTTTCATTATGTATTATTTTATTAATGGTATTATTAAAGTTATTAATTATTTGTATCGACAGTGAATTTTGGGTTTTGATATTTATTGCTAATTTTTTCTGATCATTTTGGAGTTCTTCTATTAGTTTTTCGTATCGTTCCCCGTCATTTGAGTCTAAATTTCCTGTTATCGCCTTGAAGATTGAACCTAAGCCGTCTATTAAGCCGCGTTTCATTCTATTGGGATGTGGTAATATATCGGTTAATTTTTCGTCTATTTTTTTCTCTAAAAAGTTTATTATTTTTAAATAGTTCGAACTATCATTTACATCGCCGATTTTGTTTAAAAGGGATACTAGTTTATTAGAATGAATTTTTAGTTGACCTGTTTCAACAATTAGTGGTTGGAGGTCATAATAATGAATTAATTTGTAGTTATAATTTTTTATTTTTGCTGTGCCCATATGCATAGGGATAATACCAGGGTTGGATTCTAAGTTTCTTATTTTTACCTTTTCTGTGGATCCGAGGATGCCAGGTAAACTGAAAAGATAAATTTTAAGTTAGTTACTGAAATTAAAAGGTTTTTTAAGAGGACGTTTTAAGTTATCCATGTGGACTTTTTCTTGTGCTTTCGTGGAAACGGTTTTGTTCTGGGTATTTACTTCTTGTACTACTGTAGCTTTTTTAAATTTATTTGCCTGTTTTTGTCGTTTATGTTGTTTAACGAATATTTTTTGGTTTTGTTTGAATATCTCGGGGTTATCGCGGTTTTCATTAACTTTTTCGTTGCGTTTTTCTTTTTCGTTAATAAGATCTTCGTTTATTTTTGAATAGAGTAATTTAGAACGTTCTTTATGATCGTTAATATAATCATTTATAAGAATTTTGTCAATTTCCAAATTAAATGGATCGTTAGTACTTATGTGGCCATTAATTACATCTATTGGTTTCAATTTTGTGGTGGAGTGTATTGAATGGTTGTAAGCGAGGATGGCGTACATGATTTTCATGGTAATTGGTGTTTTGAGAAAACCTTTAGTATTAAGCAAACGTACATGTTCTATAATAGTTGAGTGGAATCTTTCGATATTTCCTTGAGATTGGGGGTGATTTGGACAACAAAAGTGTATTTTGACTTTGTGGAGCCCTAAAAGTTCCGAAATGACGGAATTTTTGAATTCCGTGCCATTATCGACAATAATTTGTTCTGGGACTCCATGGTGAGAGAAAAATTGTATTAAGTTGTTAACTATTTCTGTACTGGAAAGAGAAGTTAGATGATACGCTTAGGCGTATTTGAAAAAGCTATCTATAATTGTTAAAAATTTATTACCTTCTAGGGTGAAAGTATCCATATGTATGATTTCAAATGGTTTAATTGCGGTGGGTGTGATATTCATTTTAATATTAACGGGGTTTCGTTCGTATTTGCTCTGTTGACATAATTCGCAATCATTTATGTAAGTTTGAATAGAGTTTTTCATAAATGGCCAGTAGTATTTTTCTTTAACGCGTGCGTATGTTTCATCGATGCCTCTATGGTTAGTTTTACTTTCGTGGTAATTTTGTATTATTTCACTAATGTCGTCTTTGTTCGTAACATCTAAAAGTTTTTTGGTACATCGTTTAAGTTTTAGTGAAGAGAACTTAAAGTACTTTTGTAGAATTACTAGAAATGATTCATATATTTCTGGATTTTCGAAAAATAGGAGGTATTGGGTATCAGGGTTGATGTAGTTTTTTATAAAGTCAATTACATCTTTTTCAAAATTGTTTTGGGAAAGTTGAAGGTTTATGCGTTTCTTTTTCTCAAATAGGATTTTAATTTTGGGGTTGACTGCAGAATGTAAAACGGAGCTTATTACGATTTGATTTTGACCGTAATTAATTGCTGTGGATAGAGTGGGGATTTCAAAAGTTGGGTTTTGCCCTGCGTTAGAGTGTAGGGTAAGATCATCGTCTTGTGTTTGATTGTCATTTTCATTGCGTTGTTCTTCAACGATTAAATCGGTTTGAAATTCTGGTTCATTTTGTGAGTCTAAGTCTGGTTGTACCTGTAATGAAATATTGTCGATATCGTTATTTGAATCTGTATTGTTTTTTTCGAATAAATTCCTAGGGATAGGAATAGTTTCCGTGTATATATCTATAGGAGGGGTTTGAGAGGAGGATGGAGGTCGAGTTGGGTTATTAGGGAAAAGATCATTTCGTTGTGTATTATAATTGTCAGCTTGGTTTAAAATGTCATCTACTTGTTCCCAAAAATTGTTTGTCTCTTTTGTGTGAATTTCTATTCTTGAAAGAGAGTCTGCATTTGAATTTAATGTTCCTTTCTTGTATATAATGTCGTATGTATATTCGGCTAATTTTAATTTCCAACGAGTAAATTTACTATTTTCATCTTTAAGAGAGAAAAGCCATTTTAGGGGTTTGTGGTCTGTTATAATATTAAATCGTCTACCGAATATATATGGTCGAAAGTATTTTGTAGCCCAAACTATGGCTAAAAGTTCTTTTTCGATTACAGAGTAATTTTGTTCGGACTCGTTCAGAGTACGGGATGCAAAAGCTATTGGTAAATCTTTGCCAATTGGACCTTGGGACAATACGGCTCCTATAGCAACATTACTTGCGTCGGTCGTCAGATTAAATGTTTTTGAAAAGTCCGGGTATTGTAAGATTGGTTCGTTAATGAGTAAGTTTTTACAAGTTTCAAAACATGTTAAAAATTCGTGGTCGTGAACTATTTTTGCCCCCTTCTTTAAACATTTCGTTAATGGTTTAGTGATCTTTGCAAAATTTTGAATAAATCTTCTATAATAGCCTAACAGCCCTAAGAATCCTTTAATTTGTTTTGTGGTATTGGGTATAGCATAATTTTTAATAGCTTTGATTTTATCCGGGTTAGGTTTTACACCTTCCAGAGTTACTACATGACCTAGATAGGCCACTTCTTTTCTTAAAAACTCGGATTTGTCGAGCTGAATTTTAAAATTCGACTCTCTAAGCCGTTGGAAAACGTTACGAAGTCTTTCAAGGTGCTCTTGTAAAGAAGTAGAAAATATAATGATATCGTCTAAGTAAACTAAACATTGTTCGTTTTGTATGCCGCGAAGGATATTATCCATAACGCGTTGGAAGGTAGCAGGGGCTCCTTTCAACCCGAATGGCATTCTTAAAAATTCCCAATGTCCGTTTTCGGTAGTAAACGCGGTTTTTTCAATATCTTTTTCGTCCATCTCGATTTGGTGGAACCCACTGGCTAAATCGAGAGTGGTGAAATATTGGCATTTACCTAATTTGTCTAACAAGTCTGTTATATTCGGTAAGGGATACCGGTCGTCTACAGGGTGTGTCGCGTAGACGGCCCATTAGCCATATATGGAAAAGTAATGGCATTTCAAATTTGAAAATTTATTTACACATGTTTGTCAATACGCTCTATCTAATGAAAATATTTTGAACTTTCGATTTATACAGGGTGTTCCGAAAGTGACGATCAACTTTGTTATTTTAGATAGAACACCCTGTATTTTTTTAGGTTAAAAGGGTTTCCAATTGTTAAATTTTTAAGATTATTTAATAATTCATCCATAAAATTGTACTTACATAAAAATAAAAACGACTTTGAGCATCTCACTTTACTAAACTATAAAGATGACCACCAGGTAAGCGATGTTGTCTTCTCTGTGTAGGCCGTCTCTGCAAATCGGGACGATTTTGTTCCAGATTTCACTTTTCCGATGCTTTTAGGTTTTCACTCGGTCTGGGTTGCACTGGTTCTACGATAGAGTCGGTTTCCTGATTTTTAAGGAGCCGCCAACACAACACCTCGCACAATGACACACCTTGTATACCAAGTTCGATTTTTCCAGTCAATCGTTGAAACGAAAAAACTCACGTTCGATACGCGAATTCCTGGATATCCTACTGACTGCGCCAAATAACTTTTGAGACTTCGAAAAGTTGTTTTTAAAAAAATTTATTTTTTGAAAATTACAAAAATCTACGAATTTAAACTAAGTTTTACAATACTACGTTCTTTACTCTAAAAAATAAAAATGTGAATGTCCATTAACAAAGCAAAGCAGCGCTTTGCGATAAAGAAATATGATATTGAAGATTCCATAATCAGCGTTCTTCGTGGAATTATAAGATTGATACCATGAGATAATTCGCGTTATACTTATATATATATATATATATATATATATATTGTTTTTTTTTACCAAATGATTTAAAGGATTAAACTTAAAAAAAAAAGGTGTAGCTAATAAACTTATATGGAATTTCCTTATTTGCATCCTTTCCTTGGATATACTGAGACTTATACCCTCTATTCGTGGAGATTACATTGATTTTTTTTGAATCCACCCACTCTCCGGAGCAAATTAAATTTAAAATTGAGCTAGCTGAAATTTAACAATTATAGTCAACGACAAAAGAGGGTAACAAACTATGTTAACAATAATAAATAAATTTGATTACTTACATAATATTATTGCTGTAAATAGTTAGTTATCACAAACATTTTTCTAAACTTTTTGCCGACACACGAAAACGAAAACGAGACGCTACTTTTTTAGGTTATCTCTAACTTTAATATTTATATCACTGAAGTTTCGTTTTACTTACATAAAAATATAATTATATTGGATATATACCGTAAAGAGCAAAACATTTATGTAAAATATTACTTTTGGTATATATATCAGAAGAATCACTTATTTAATACATAAAAAAATAAACATATTAAATATATACAATAATTTATATCACAATAAAATAAATGGTGGGTTATATTATTTAGGATATTAAAGTTACAGGTAATATATATATATAAAAAAGTAAATGTATTTAATATATTTAACAATATACAGGGTGTTATTGAAATACACGTACATATTAAAATGGGGAATAGTATGTAATGACCAAAAACGATTGGCACCAATTTTAACTTCAAATTCTAAAATTTAAATATTGGGGAAGAGTCCCCTTTTCCGACCTACTAGTTTCCATATTTAAAGAAGTAAAATAAATCGAAATTGAACTTACCCATAGAAATTGCACTGTTGCCGTAGCAAAACCAATTAATTCAAAATAAAGTTTATTACAGTAATTGTTCAAAATGCCGTCCATTATTATTTACACACACTTGCAATCGTCTTTCCAAAGAACTTTAAACATTAGAAATTAGTCTTGGATTTTGTCGTAGTTCCTCAGCTACCGCATTAACTTTATTGGTTAATTGTTCAACACTATTAATAGGTTCATTATAAACCAGTTGTTTCATGTGACCCCATGCACAAAAAGAAATCGCATGGATTTAAGTCCGGAGATCTCGGAGGCCACTTAGTAGGTCCATTTCTGCCTATCCACTTTTGAGGAAATCTAATGTTCAAAAACTGCCGTACGTTTAAATCAAAGTGAGGAGGAGCGCCATCTAGTAGGTACCACATCCGTTGCCTTAATTGTAACGGTATCTCTTCTAGGAGTACTGGCAAAATATCTTCTAAAAAGTGGAGATATCCTGGCCCATTTAATCTGTTCGGGAGAACATAAGGCCCGATTAAATACTGATCTATTATGCCAGCCCAAACATTTATTGAAAATTTTCTTTGATGCCCAGTTTCCCTAATGGCGTGAGGATTTTCATCACTCCAAATATGCGTATTGTGCATATTGAACACGCCATCACGAGTGAATGAAGCCTCGTCAGTATACAATAATATTTTTAGAAAATCAGGAATATCAACACATTTTTGAATCATCCATTCACAAAACTCCACTCTCTTTTCTTCATCACCTGGATATAAGGCCTGGACTTTTTGGATGTGATAAGGATGTAAACCTTGTTCTTTAAGTGTCCGCCACACAACAAATGAGGACACTCCAATTTCAAGACCTAGTCTTCTACAACTTAATTGAGGCCGGTTTTCAACAGCTTCCAATATTTCTTCTTCGGCCGCCAATGTTCTTTGTGTTCTTGTTCTCCCTCGATCTGCATTGACACTCTCAAATTTTCCATGGTCTCTTAGATGCTGAACAGTTGAAATAAACGTACGACAGTCCGGAATTCTCCGATTTGGAAACCGTTCGCGATACAGGATTTGTGCTTGCCGAGAATTTTCTCCAGCTGCCCCATAAACCAGCACTATATCGGTTAGTTCAATATTCGTAAATAGTGGCATCGTAAAAAAATATTTAAAAGTAATCGTAACAACACTTTTTACCAACTTGGAAATGACGCGCCCGTGTTAGCCAGATTCGTAAATCAACTAAAATTTTAATAATCTATAGTTTCAAAAATGTATAGTTTAAAAACAATCATTTATCAAATATTCTAGTTTTTTGATAACGAGGGTAGTAAAAACCAGTCTTCGGAAATAGAAATTAATTCGAAAATCTTGGCAACATGGTTATTTCTTACAAGACTAGTTTTCTTATCATCTGACAAAAACTTGCATATTAATTACTGTTGATGTTTAAAATACGTAAATAAACCTAATTTATATAGGTCATCCTCAACATATCAGTGAAGTACGTTTGTTTTAGAATTAATTTTCAAAAATTAATAACTCCCTAAATAATATTTTTCTACATTCAGTGGGGATCTGCGCAATACCCAGTTTTAATATGTACGTGTATGTCAATAACACCCTGTATATAAAATTACGCCATAAAACGCATTGTAATATATATTACAAATATTACATCTTTAATACATTAAAAACCATATATATTTTATACAAAATATTAATTCTCTAAATACTACATAAATATTGTTATATAATTTTTTTTATATAATAGCAAAGTCATATATATTTATTTATTTTATATAAAAAAAGTTCTTTCTCTGTTATGTATTTTTATGTAACAAATACATTTGTGTTTGCTGGGATGATTTGTTTATGACCTATGATTTTGATTATCTGAAATAAAGTGTTTGTTGCTGTTTTTGTTTAATTATTTTTAAAAGTTAATTTTTGTTTTTTATATTGAAACTGTCGTTTTAATACATACAACCTTTTGACCTGGATGAATTTCCATGAAATTTAGCAAAATTTCCCACAAAACACTTTTATTAATGGTATTAGCCATAATTTTGAGAGAAAAAACAAATTATATTTCACAATCTCCTCCTCATGATTACATAATGACACACATGTAGTTACATCACCTTGATGTATTCGGGATCACATTGTTTAAAGATACACATAAATTTTTGTTAAATACCCACAACCCCGCCTATGTCTTAGCTAATACCTTATCTCTCTGTTTAGACTTATTGAAAGGGGTAGTAAAGCCGGCAACGCCGCGCGACCACGAGACAGTTTTTATTTATTTGTTGAGAGTTACGTCGACTTAATTAGATCGACAGGTGTCTTGTAATTTATGATCTTGAAATTAAACGTGTGTAAATTGGTATAATTGCATTATTAAATACTTGGGACTTGTGCCCAAACATAGTGGTCCTATATCGAGCGGATAATTATTGGATATTGAAAATAAAACAAGAAATCGCGCAAAATTAATCAAATATAATTTGGGGTTAAATTTGCACAAGCAAGCGGTGGTTGGAACCCAGAGCGAGGCTACAGATCGGCGGATCTGTGTTGTTGGCGAGACACAAATTCGAGATTCGTAATCAAGATCCTGTGGCGAGGCTACATGTTGGAATGGTTGGAAAATAGACGTTAAATCAGGTGATATAAGGTCGAGATTGGTAAGTCATCCTTTTTTATTGAATTCCTTAATATTTAACGGATTTTGGTTGGGTAAATACAGTTCTCATTTAATCATGGGTACAGAATTAAAAAATTTAAATCGTAAAAGAGGAGTTATAAAGGGAAAAATTACAACTTTTAATAAGTTTATTAATAATTTTGATGAACGAGAAAAAGATAAATTTGATAGTAGTTGGTGTATGGAATTACAAGAAAGATTAGGGCGGTTTGAATTAATAATGGGAGACTTTGAACAAATTCAAAGTGAATTAGAGTTGATAGTGAGCGATGATGATTACGATTTGGCTATTAGTGAACGACAATTGTTTGAAAATGAGTTTTATAGTAATTTATCAAAAGGTAAATGGATTTTGAGTGTACTTGGGCCAAGGTTTTACTAGAAACTGAAAATATAGATAACAATAGTACAGCAGGTTCAGCCTCATTTGAGAGGGTAGTACAGTCAAAACCCAAGTTACCAGCAATACCGTTGCCTAGTTTTGGTGGAAAGGTGGACCAATGGATGGAATTCAAAGATATGTTTGAATCATTGGTTCATAATAATAATTCCATATCTAATGTGGAAAAATTCCATTTTTTAAAAAGGGCGGTACAGGGTGATGCTCTTAGAGTAGTACAGTCAAGAAAAATGACTGCAGATAATTATGAAATAAGTTGGAAACTCTTATGTGAACGGTATGATGATGTTCCCATGTTGGTAGAATATTATTTAGAGAACTTGGTAAATTTTCCTATTATAGTAAAAGAATCAGCTTCAGATTTGTTAAACATGTTAGATGTCATAATTGAAATGCTATACCATTTGGAAAAATTAGGTTTAGATATAAAATCCTGGGATCCATTTATTATATATTGTATGACAAAGAAAATGGATCAAAATTGTTTTGTAAAATGGGAAGAATATAGACCTAAAGGTGTATTGGCGTCATTGGATCAATTTAAAGAATTTTTAAGTAAAAGAGTAGAAAGTTTAAAAAATATAGAAAGAAAAAGAAAAGTAGATTATAAAGAGGTCAATAAAAAAGAAAAGTTTAAAGGTTCACATAAGAGTTTCGTGTCAATGCAAGGAAATGTTAAGTGTGTTGTATGTAAAGATAATATTCTAAACTGCTCTAAATTTTTAAAATTAAAAACATACTCCAGATTTGATCAGGCTAGGAAGTTAGGTTTATGTTTGAATTGCCTAAAAAAGGAAAATCATTTTAGTAGAGAGTGTGAACAGGATGGCTGCAAAAAATGTGGGAAAAAACACCATTCTTTGTTGCATTACGAGAAACAATCAGGTACATTTTCAGGGTTGTCTCAGCAGTCTAGAGAAAACGTAGAAGAAGAGGAGTTAGTGACGCAGTTATATGATGAATCACCAGGTAGTTCTTTTCAGGTCAAGTCAGTATTTTTAGATAGTGGCAAAGAAATTGCAGGGGAAGTACTCTTATCGACTGCTTTGGTTCAAATTATGGATAGTCGTGGGAAATCACATACTTGCAGAGCTCTTTTAGATAACGGTTCACAACCGAACCTTGTAACAGCAGATTTGGTAAATAAGTTAGGTGTGTCAATGCATAAGGTAGAAGTGTCTATTGTTGGTATTGGAAATAAATCCTCGAATGTTGGTGAGAGATGTTTGGTTGATATGCGTTCGTTACATACTAACTTCCAAAGAACAATTTCTTGTTTAGTAGTACCTGAAATTAGTGGGTTAACTCCGAGCTGCCGGTTAAATACATCTCAGTTAGACATTCCTACTAAGTTGCAATTGGCTGATCCTAGTTTTGGACAACCTCAAAAGGTTGATATTCTATTGGGTGCAGATGTTTTCTTTGGCTTACTCTGTGTTGGACAAATTCAGTTAGGAAAAGATCAGCCTACATTACAGAAAACTAGATTGGGTTGGTTGGTCACAGGTTCAATGTGCTCAGGGTTACACGTTGAAAACAAGAAAGTTAAAAATTTTCATATAGGGATGAATGATCTTCAGGATCAGTTGGAAAAGTTTTGGGAATTGGAGAAGATCACAACGAAGGAACATTTATCTTTGGAAGATAAGGAGTGTGAAAAAGTATTTCTAGACACTACAACACGAGGATCTGATGGCAAATTTGTAGTGGATATTCCTTTGAAGGAACCCGTAGAAAACCTAGGTGATTCTCGAGAACAGGCTTTAACTCAATTTTTGGCTTTGGAAAAAAGGTTGAGAAAAAATAGTAAGTTAGCGGAGATGTATAGAGGTTTTATGGAGGAATATATTAATATGTCTCATATGTCCTTAGTAAAAGATTCATCTGATCATGGTTCTTATTATTTACCTCATCATGGGGTTCTTAATGAATATAGTAATACCACAAAACTTAGGGTCGTTTTTAATGGATCAGAACCTTCGGATAATGGAGTTTCCTTGAATGACTTGCAGTTCAGTGGTCCAAAGTTACAAGAGGATTTGGTTTCCATATTATTAAGGTTTAGGCAGCATAAGTTTGTTATTTGTGCGGACGTGGCAAAGATGTACCGCATGATTTGGGTTAATCCTCATCAACGGTCACTTCAAAAGATCTTTTGGAGAAGCAGGCCTGATGACGAGTTGGCAGTTTATACGTTAAATACCGTCACATACGGCACAAAGTCGGCGCCATATTTAGCAATTCGGTGTTTAAAACAGCTTGGACTTGAGAGTTTAGAGGAGTATCCTGAGGCAGCAACTACAATTTTACGGGATTTTTACGTTGATGATCTTTTGACAGGTGCAGAATCAGAGGAAGACGCTGTAAAATTATGTGAGGATGTGGCAGGTATTTTAAAGGCTGGTGGAATGGAACTGAGAAAGTGGATTTCAAATAGTAGGAAAATCTATATGCAGTTAGAGGGAAGAGAAAACGGAGCCCAGAAAATTAGTTTGGGAGAAAAAGAGGATAATAAGACGCTAGGTCTACTTTGGAATTTTCGTCAAGATTATTTGACATTTTCTGTTGATTTTTTAGATTGTAAGCGAAGGGTGTCAAAGAGGTCCATTTTATCTGAAATTTCGAAGATTTTTGATCCATTGGGGTTAGTTGGTCCCTGTGTTGTACTGGCTAAAATATTGATCCAAAAACTCTGGATGGAACGTGTAGGTTGGGATGAGTCCATTCCTATGCATTTAGAAACAGAATGGGTAAAATTGAAAAATGAAATGATGCAGTTGAATGGGTTGGCGATCCAGAGGTTTGTTCTAGGAAATAGCTGTCAACATATTGAAATTCACGGATTTAGTGATGCGTCACAACATGCATATGCTGCTTGTCTTTATGTTCGAAGTGTTGACAGTAATGGGGAGATTAAGGTTGAGTTGTTATGTTCGAAAGCAAGGGTAAGCCCTTTGAAGAAGCAAACGATTCCTCGATTGGAGTTGTGTGGGGCGTTACTTTTGGCAAGGCTTTTTTCAAAAGTGAAAGATTCGTTGACTATTATGTTTAGTAAGATCTATTTATGGAGTGATTCCACAGTTGTACTCAACTGGATCGGTATGTCGTCTAGTAGTTTACAGACCTTTGTGGGAAATAGAGTTGCTCAAATTCAAAACTTGACCAAAACTTCAGATTGGAGACATGTTAGGACTGAGCATAATCCTGCGGATGTACTATCTAGGGGTTTACCTCCTCAACAATTGGTTCAATGTATCAAATGGTGGAAAGGTCCGTTATGGTTGGAGTTAGATGAAGCTAAGTGGCCAATTCCTGTGCAAATCCATTCTATTGATGTGCCTGAAGTGAAACTACAAATGGTTAATACCATTCGACTTGTGCCACTGTCATTCCATTTCGATGCATTTAGTGATCTTGGCAGGCTCAGACGAGCTTTGGTTCATATTTTTAGGTTCATTCGACAGTTTAGGTGTAAAGGAGAAAAGAATGATGTTGGATCCTTCATCTCATCGGTAGAGTTAGACCATGCAAACAAGGAATTGGTTAGGATTGCCCAAAGTGAGTGTTTTTCTCAAGAGATTTATGATCTGTCTCACAATAAACCTTTAGCAAATAAAAATCTTCAAGGTTTGAGTCCGTTTTTAGATGAAAATGGGTTGTTAAGGGTGGAGGGTAGACTTCATTTATCAAATTTAGGTTTTTCACAAAGGCACCCTTTATTGTTAAAGTCAACTCATCGTTTCAGTCGCCTACTCTTTGAATTGGAACATAAGCGCCTATTGCATGCTGCACCTCAACTGTTACTTTGTTCAATTAGAGATACTTATTGGGTATTGGGAGGAAAGAATTTGGCTAAAAAGGTTGTGCATGATTGTGTTATATGTTTTAAGGTTAATCCTAAGGCAATGCAACAAATAATGGGTTTTCTACCAGAAGAAAGGGTTAAACCTGGTCCGCCCTTCTCGATAACTGGAGTAGATTACGCGGGCCCACTTTCCATTAAAAATAGGTATGGTCGGGGGTCTACCTCCTCCAAGTGTTATGTATGTGTTTTTATATGTTGCTCAACAAAGGCAATACACTTGGAGGTTGTATCCTCCTTAACAAAAGAGGCATTTATTGCTTGTTTTCGGCGCTTTGTCGCTCGTAGGGGCAAACCGACAAAGGTATTGTCTGACAATGGGTCGACCTTTATTGGGGCGCATAATGAAATGCGAGAATTGGCCAACTTTCTTAAGTCGCAATCAACCTCATTATGTGACTCTATTAATAATGAAGGGGTAGATTGGAAATTTATTCCACCCCATTCCCCAAACTTTGGTGGGTTATGGGAGGCAGGCGTGAAGTCCTTTAAATTTCACTTAAAACGAATTGTTGGAACTTCTACATTAACTTTCGAAGATCTGAGCACTGTACTTGCCCAGATAGAATCCGTTTTAAGTTCCCGACCCCTAAGTCCTATGCCCTCTAATCCTAACGACCTTGATGTTTTAACCCCTTCCCATTTCCTTATTGGACGTCGGCTCAGCTCTTTACCAGATCCCGACCTTATGGAAGTGCCAAGCAACCGGTTGTCCAAATGGCAACATATCCAGATGCTCCATCAGCATTTTTGGAAGAGATGGTCATCTGAATATCTGAGCGAACTTCAACGGAAAACCAAATGGGTTGCTGACAAGAAAAACCTGGAAGTAGGCCAGTTGGTGGTTGTAAAGGAAGACAATGTCCCTCCGCTGCAGTGGAACATTGGACGAATTCTAGCAACATTTAGTGGTCCCGATGGGAAAGTTCGTGTGGCAACTGTGAAAACGAGTACTGGTGAATACAAGCGTTCAATATCAAAACTTTGTTTATTGCCGATATCACATTAATTGAAGTGTCCTTCAATGGTGGGGGGAATGTTTAGACTTATTGAAAGGGGTAGTAAAGCCGGCAACGCCGCGCGACCACGAGACAGTTTTTATTTATTTGTTGAGAGTTACGTCGACTTAATTAGATCGACAGGTGTCTTGTAATTTATGATCTTGAAATTAAACGTGTGTAAATTGGTATAATTGCATTATTAAATACTTGGGACTTGTGCCCAAACACTCTCTGCGTCACCTGTCCGATGATAAATCCTCACTTCATTTCTTTGTGTGTTCGGGTAAAGTTGTGTATTTTAGTGGTAAAATAAATTAAAAAAGAAACTGGAATTTAAGACAAAATTCGGAAAATTAAAGAACGAAATATGAAAAATATGATAATACGTGTAAGTTATCATTTGTTTTAGGTTTAAAATTTTCTATTTTAGAATACCGGTATTTTACCTGAAGTATTATACACATGTATAATATCCTATGGCCCTAATCACATGATTAGCAATTACATCTCGTTTACATACAATACACATGTATTGTATTGAAGAGACATTATAACCATTCATATGAATTGGTTATTTAAAATCAGAGTTGCCATTTCAGGAATTTAATAAACCGGTAATGAGAAACAAGTTTTTATGTGGATCCAAGCGAAATAAATGTAAATAACGATTTGATTAGAAAAAACCACTCACATGAGTTGGGAAAAATTTAATAACACCAATTTATTTTGGACTGTTAAAAATAATAATAAAACGTAAGTATATGTATTGCAAGCTTTAAGGTTCCGGTGAAAATCATTTTCATCGTATTCCTCAGTCCTCAAAAAATAAAAATATTCGTGTTTTGTTAGAGGTTAGGATTCGCGATTTTGCTAAATATATTAGGACTTATAAAATCCCAAGTGATTTACGACATGATTTTTTTATGGTAGATTGAAGATGTTAAAAGGTCACAGAAATATTTTCTGATGCTTTTTTGAAAGATTGTGCTAGTGTTTGTAACATGGAACAAACTTGTGGGTTTTGAAGCTTATAACAAAAAGCTTAAAATATTCACTAATTAGAACTTTAGCAGATTAAAATCAATTCTTATATAAAGTATATATAAAGTAACTGTCGAGTACTGTTAAGAATGGACAATACCACGGAAATTGCGTATATAAACAAGATATCCAAATCTTGGTATATTAGCACTGGATATCTGGAAGTAGTGCGAAAATAGAAAAATTTCTTATTTTCAAATCATAAATCAATACGAAGCACAATTTTGAAGCAGATATGGAATCCAGATATTTAAACATTGAAACAGAGTATGAACTAAAAACGATGAAGGGTTTAAAATAAAATAATAAGTGCGACATTGTTCGCCAACATTCCAAAATAATGTTAACAATTTTAACTGTTTTAAAGAAGATTGTAAGAGGAAAAGCCAGGGGTATTATAGTAGTCCCCTAATGGAAAACGCAACCATTAATCCAGTGTTGCGGAAATCATTGATACAGATATCAATAGTGTAAGACCCTGAGGTACACGATTTTTTCTCCTCTAGGGACAATATATTCGAATGGTATTTTTAAGAAGAGGTCTCCTTCTGGATTAGGACATTCAAAGAATCTTCTCTTCTGTATAGCGAGTAACACGTTAGATCAAATACTCGAATTATTTAAATATATGGTATATTTGTTTAAGATTAAAAATCGATATCTTAGTTTACAATCTCGAGGAGAAAATAGAAGTCTTGAATTATTAAGCAGTTGGTTTTCGTTAGAAACTCTTTTAGGAAAATTATTATTGCATATAGGTTTTCAAAATTAAGGAGTTCAAATATAAAAACATCCGAAGATTCAGTAACCACAGAAGATTCGGATGGAATTAAGACATTTGACAATTATCAGCCCCTCTTTCATTTAATTATTTATTGAAAAACCGAATTTAAGTGTACCTAAGACAATATTGTATTATTTATACATGAACAAGGACAGTAGATCGATGATTAAATTCACAATAATTTTAAAGTTTAAAAACCATATCAAACTAACTCAAACGTTATGTCGTTGGTTAAGAAATAATTTCAGGTAGTATCGTTTTCGCCATGTATCTACGGCTGCAGCATTTATAAAGGGTTTGGACAGAGAATCTATCCGTAAAACTGCAGGTTGGTTTGAAAAGTTATTGGCTCTTAAGAGGCGCCAATATCATATGTTATCTTGCCTCTGAAATGGGTTTGGACGAACGCTCCGTTAATATTAAAGATACGAAGCCGTGGTTTTCACCAATCGATTCTGTATTTAATTCTCAAGTGCGTGTCAATGGCACTTTTTTATAATACAACGCATAGTTTAGTCGCTATACTAGCCGAGGTCTCGTCCGAAAACACATAATTATGTTTTGTCGCGCTCAATCTCTTTCTGCGCAGAGGGTAGGATTACTTCCTAGTAGCGGAGAAAAAAAAAAAAAAAAATATATAGATATATATTTCAGAAACTATTTCTACTGCCATCCGATGGCCATTGTCTTTCTAATTGTAAATTTATGCGTTATATTTTTTAGAATATACATAAAATACCATAGGAGTGTGAGTGTAAAGGAATTAATTTGACCGGACACGGTGGCCAGGTTGGTTGAGGCATCGGCCTTTATACTTGGTCATTGTTCGGGTCGTGGGTTCGAGTCCCATGAATCTCAAGTGGAATTAAAGTCATGCGCAGTTTCATTCACGCCGGTAACCAGGCCGGATGAGATCGGATATCTCGTTGAATTGATAGGGGTTGGTGGCACAATTACACACTTGCTAGTCGGTAGATCACCTGAATGACAAATGCATAGTCCTGGGTTTAGGGTGATTGAGGACCGTGGTTCGAAGCCCACGATAAGCTGTAGGTCCCGTCCAGATTAGCCCTGGTAGCAGAAAAGAGACGTTAAAATTAATAGCAAGCAAGCAAGGAATTAATTTGTATTTAATTTGGAACTGAAAAAAAAAAAAAGGGTTATATTGCTAAATAGCTCAAATTCTTTCAACATCTACATGTGTGTCATTATGTAATCATGAGGAGGAGATTGTGAAATATAATTAAAAAATTAATCGACTTACCTGAAGGATGATTAATTGTAATTATATGAACAATCTCCTCCGAAATGATTACATCCCACCCTTCAGAAGGTCGACCCCATTAGGTATGTGAGCTATTTAGAGGTGGATACCCCAAAAAATAATGAAGTGAGGATTTATCATCGGACAGGTGACGCAGAGAGATAAGGTATTAGCTAAGACATAGGCGGGGTTGTGGGTATTTATGTGTATCTTTAAACAATGTGAACCCGAATACATCAAGGTGATGTAACTACATGTGTGTCATTATGTAATCATTTCGGAGGAGATTGTTCATATAATTACAATTAATCATCCTTCAGGTAAGTCGATTAATTTTTACCTCTCGCCCTTCAGATAAGAGAGGTATAGGAATCATGCTAAAAATTGGGTAGTGGGTTTTCAATGAATAAACACGTTTTAGGGTCCCTAGAATACGATTTTAATATTTTCGCGATGATGTCTGTGTGTGTGTGTTAGTGTGTGTGTTTGGATGGATGTTGTAGTAACGATAACTCAAAAACTACTGAATAAAAAATTTTGAAATTTTGCATACAGGATTCTGATGCCCTAGATTAGATCTGATTATATTTTGGTGCCAATCGCACGACCGGAAGTGGCAGTTGCTATGGGTGATGACGCCATTATTGTACAAAACGGCAATAAAGTTTTACACATATATTTTGTATACCCTATAATTTATTTTCATCTCATTAAAATTTTCGAAACTTTTGCCATTGTTGCCAGATTTACAAAAAATAATTTTTTTTCATACTTTTTTGTGTCAACCTGTAAATTTTTGATTCAAAAATGGCGAGAGGTCATGTGCTGGCCACATCAGATTTTTTAATTATATAAGATGAATAAATTGGATTTTTATATATTATTAAATACAGTGAAATATACCACTAACTAACGCGCTATGAATAAAGAAAAAATTAAAAGTGTATGCAAATTGCACATGTTGCATTTTTGGCTATTTGATGTTCGATCATTTTTATTTGCTATTCTAAAAAATCTGATGTGGCCAGCACATGACCTCTCGCCATTTTTGAATCAAAAATTTACAACTGCCACTTCCTGTTGTGCGATTGGCACCAAAATCTAATCAGATCTAAGTTAGGGTATCAGAATCCTGTATGCAAAATTTCAATTTTTTTCATTCAGTACTTTTTGAGTTATCGTTACTACAACATCCATCCAAACACACACTAACACACACACGCACAGACATCATCGCGAAAATATTAAAATCGTATTTTAGGGACCCTAAAACGTGTTTATTCATTGAAAACTCACTACCCAATTTTTAGCATGATTCCTATACCTCTCTAATCTGAAGGACGAGAGGTAAAAAAAGGATAGATATTTCGAAACGCTCTTTACGGCACCTCGAGAGCTATCGAATTATTTGGTCTTGAATAGACGTGAGTCAGACGATATGTGAACGATATGTGAACGATATCGAATTGTTCCGAATTGCAAAAAAGACGTATATGTTTCGTATCGTTGTCGTATCGAGTTGTTCTGAATTCTGTTTCTGGTTTCTCACTCGTACTCTGCAATTTCTGAAAAAAAAATTCGAATGTTTCTGGGTACATTCGAAAATGCTGCTTAAGAGGGTGATCTTAACAGGTACACCCAACTGACAACACTAAAATTCCAAGCACCATGTGCAAAATCAAAGTTCTGTTGTGTTACTCGAGTTGTCAGTCTCATCAGTCTATCACTGTCTTTCAGCAATAATAAAAGAGGTGCACTGTGTTTCATATATACCAACAGAGAGACGAAATTATTAAAACTATTTAATCTTCTGTGTACCAGGTGGCGCTAGCAGTATTAAAATATTAATTTCTCAGTTAAAATATATTTTGAGAATTTTCGTATTTTCCGATCGGATACCCACTTCAACCCAAGGTCGACCACAAAACAGATGTTATTTTGTTTTTGTTTGACCCAGACTCAAGACTACCTGCTTTATTTTTATTTCTTCCAAGTGAATTTTTGTTTCGACTCGACTTTCGGGTTCCGCATATTTCTCAAGCAAGACACAAATGAAAGAGAACGGTAAGATATATTTTCATTTGTAGTTTGAGGTTATGTATAACAATTAGCAGTTGTATTTTAGAGAAATAATTGTGAATTATTTATTTATCGACTTTATCTTCATATTTTTTGCGTTTTGACTATTTTACTTTTGTTTCAGATTTTCGAACTGGTGTAAATATGGTTATGTGTTTTGTTCCTGATTGTAATGTAAACATTAAGTGAATAAAAGACATGTAAGTTTTTTGTGTTTGCAACAAACCCAGCTAAGAGAAAAACTTGGATTAACCTAATAAGGTATTCAAATACTATTATTAATACATAAACAAAACATTCTAATGTAAAAATTAATTTTGCAGGAGACAAGATAGAGAACCGTTGAAACATTGCTCAGTTAACAGTTGCCATTTCATTAATATGGATAGAAATAATCTGATGTGGCCAGCACATGACCTCTCGCCATTTTTGAATCAAAAACTTACAGGTTGGCACAAAAAAGTATGAAAAAAAATTATTTTTTTGTAAATCTGGCAACAATGGCAAAAGTTTCGAAAATTTTAATGATATGAAAATAAACTATAGGGTATACAAAATATATGTGTAAAACTTTATTGCCGTTTTGTATAATAATGGCGTCATCACCCATAGCAACTGCCACTTCCGGTTGTGCGATTGGCACCAAAATCTAATCAGATCTAATCTAGGGTATCAGAATCCTGTATGCAAAATTTCAAGTTTTTTCATTCAGTAGTTTTTGAGTTATCGTTACTACAACATCCATCCAAACACACACACACACACACACACACTAACACACACACACACTAACACACACACACACAGACATCATCGCGAAAATATTAAAATCGTATTCTAGAGACCCTAAAACGTGTTTATCCATTGAAAACTCACTACCCAATTTTTAGCATGATTCCTATACCTCTCTTATCTGAAGGTCGAGAGGTAAAAATTAACAGGTTTTTGAGACTAACATATAATATATGGTGAGTTCGTTTTAGCCATCGCGGAGCGGATGAGAGCAGACAGATTTTTTGATCACATGACCTTCGTGTCATCTGGTTGCTCGATAATTTCCGAACGGTTTAGAGGTTGAGGTTATCTGTTTTAAACAAAAAACAAATTCGTTATTAGTTTCATACAAAATGAAGGTTGCTGAATTTCTGTGGACAATCTCCACTAACTGTCGACTTTCTGTATTTTCCATTTAAGAACTTACTATCTAACCTGTTTAGCCTTCAAACTATGTTTTTTTTGTTTCTTATATTTCTGTATAAATCCGATACACGGATAAACGTGGCAACGCTGTAATGTGTCGAGAGATGTGTGTATTCTCGCGCATGACATTCTAACCACGAAATTGTCACTGAATGCAAGCGACTTACAATCGCTTCCTTTTTGTTAGAAAAATAAAATTAAAAAGTTACAGTCCATTATTTAAAGAAGTGTTTTATTATACAAATTTACGAGATCCAGACAACATTTTGGTCCGTTACGAGCTCAGATTCAGATACTCGAGATTGAATCCAGGTTGATTTAGGAGAAGAACAACATACAGTTACCGGCCATAGACACGAGGTTGGCGGTAAAAAAGCAGGTTAGAAGTACAATTACGGTTACAACGCAGGCAAAGGTTAGTCACCATCCTTTATTTCCTATTGTGATTTTACCAATTTAAATACCTCTATTTGACAAAGCATGGAATCTTTAAAGAATTTAAAAATAAAACGGGGACAATTAAAGTCCCAACTTACACGATACAAAAACTTCCTTGATGCTATCGACGACGATGACGATGACATTGACTACTTAGACTTGGAAACACGGTTTGCTCGTATAAGAGACATTTTGGACAGATTTGATAACATACAAGGAGAAATCTAACTATTGATTTTAAACAACGACGACCCTGACATTGAAGATGAAGAGTTACAAAGATTGGATTTTGAAAATTCTTATTTTAAGTTAAACAAAAAGACACGAGCTTATCTAAATAAACGGGTTACATCGCCATCTGAGGCAGATAACACGAGCGATTTTATTGAAAGTAATATCAAACTTCCTACTTTAAACCTTCCAAATTTTACTGGCCAATTTGACGAATGGATAGGTTTTCGGGATCTGTTTAAGGACATTGTGGATAAAAACGACAATATCTCTAAAGTACAGAAGTTCTATTATTTAAAGGTTTGTCTAAAGGGCGAAGCGGCAGATGTCATCAAAGGCATACCCATTAATAACGAAAACTATGATATTGCTTGGACTATGTTACACGAACAATACGAAAATATTAAGCGTATAATATATAAACATATGCGAGCTATTTATGATTTGCCAATTGTGAAACCAGACTCTGAACAATCTTTAAAGACATTTATACACAATTTTAACAAAAACTTTCGAGCTTTAACTACATTGGGACAACCGACTGACCATTGGGACACACCTATGATTTGTACAATTAGATCAAAAATTGACTCTCAATCAAAGAAGGATTGGGATAAATTTACCAAAAAAGACGACTTAACAGAAATAACGGTAACACATTTTATGGACTTTTTAACTGAACGAGCTGATTTGATGGAAACTGAACAGGACGATGTTAAACAAAAAAGGGAACAGGTTAAAACAAATAAAACCTTTATTCACTTAAATAGCAATATAACTTGTAGTTTTTGTTCACAAAGTCATTTTAACTCTGAATGCAAAACCTTTATTTCCAAACCAGTAACAGAAAGATTTAATGAAGTAAAGAAATATAAGCTTTGTACTAATTGTTTAAGACCCGGACATTTCGTAAACGAGTGCCGGTCGCGAGGGTGTAAAAATTGCGGTCGAAAACATAATTCTCTATTACATGGCCGTGAATTTACACAAAATAATACAAATAAAATTGAACCTGAAACTATTGTTCGACAAGACGTGGCAACAACGCCTAGTATTTCTACATGCGCGACTCTATACGAGAATGCAATGTCAACGCAAACCGTTAGAAACAAGCGCGCGACGGTTCTATTGGCAACAGCCCTTG
This sequence comes from Neocrepidodera transversa, assembly GCA_963243735.1. Classification (NCBI taxonomy): domain Eukaryota; kingdom Metazoa; phylum Arthropoda; class Insecta; order Coleoptera; family Chrysomelidae; genus Neocrepidodera; species Neocrepidodera transversa. The sequence goes on from OY725341.1 coordinate 35,390,749, forward strand.
GAGTGCGTTCATAAATAAACGCCCGGCGCTCCCCAAGCGCCCAAATGCGTTCATAAATGATTTCGGCTTAACCAGGGTTATTTTTACACGCGTTCATAAATGCTTGTTGGTGCACACCCGGGGCGCGCCTAAGACGACCTACTATCTGACATGGGTAAAAGTTACCCGACCTGCGCAATACGTTATTGAGATCACACGGTATACAATTCGCGGTACACGGTCTGTGAATCACACGAAATATACCAATTTTCATTATTGTGTAATTTTGTTTTATTCTGCAATTAATGGATCAAGAGGTTGAAATTAATCCAGTATATTTCAAACAACATTTTCAACATAATTTTCTATTCGATTAGGTTTATGGAAACTTCGTTTACGTGATACCACGATTAACGATGGAGACGAGACAACACAAAAGCACAAATAAATGCAAATGTGTTAAAAAGTTCGGTTAAAACGGATTGACAGAATTTTTAGGCCCCGCTCGTTCATAAATTTTTATACACCCGGGCGCACTCTGGGTAAATATTGGTCCGGGCGAATTTCGCCCGGATATTTAATTTATGAACGCACTCTTGTTTATATTTTTGACGATCGCGGGAACAAGGTCGAATGTCGTGCACTCTTAGATACGGGTTCACAGTCAAATTTTATGACCTCGGCGCTATCAAAGCGGTTAGGCATAAAAACAATAAATACTAATATTCCAGTGGCGGGTGTAAATGGGTTATCTAGCTCGGTATCTAAACAAACTAGGGTACGGATTATGTCACTAGATGGTCAATATAGTACTCATGATACCTTTTTAATTATTGAAAAAATAACTGACGATATACCACAGACTTCTTTCGACATGAACGAAATCGAATTACCTACATATGTGACACTAGCCGATCCATATGCCAACGAATCTAGACCAGTAAATATACTTTTAGGTGCACATATTTTCTTTGATATTTTAGGACCCGGTCAAGTTAAACGTAACAGAAATAGTCCTATTTTAGACGAGACTAAATTAGGTTGGTTAATTGTTGGTCCTATGCACTACTTACACGATTCACTTCCTATTAAATGTAATCTACTCACAAATAACTTTGATGAGCTTAACGAAAATGTTAAAAAATTCTGGCAACTTGAGGAGTTGCCTAAAAAAAGGTTATATACGCGGGAAGAATTAGAATGCGAAGAACATTTCGTGCAAACATTTAAACGGGATTTGGAAGGTAGATTTGAACTCACACTACCGTTTAAAGATAACTATAATCATTTAGGTAACTCGGAAACCAATGCTATAAAACAATTTTATAATTTAGAGAAACGTTTAAATCGAAATGAAATATTAAAACGCGACTATATAAACTTTATGAATGAATATGAGTCATTGGGACATATGAAACAGGTGGCAAATACTAATTCCGAAATTACATATTATCTACCCCATCATGGAGTTTTAAAAGAAGATAGTACTACCACTAAATTAAGGGTTGTATTTAACGCGTCGGCAGTTACAAATACGGGCTTGTCCTTAAATAACGTTTTAAAGGTCGGACCTGTCATTCAAAACGACTTGTTTACTATCGCGTTGAATTTTCGCACACACAATGTGGTGTTTACGGCTGACGTAGAAAAAATGTACCGTCAAATCAACATCATATCAAAGGACAGGGACTTCCAACGGATTGTATGGCGATCGAATTCTACTCACGAATTAAAACATTATCAGTTAAAAACTATAACCTACGGCACTGCTTCTGCTTCCTTTATGGCATGCCGATGTTTACATCAGTTAGCGGCTGAATATGAAGATTTTTCAGAGGCTAGTTATGCCATTAAAAATGACTTTTACATGGACGATTTAATAAGCGGTAGTGTTAATGTTGAAAAGGCGTATGAACTAAAGACACAAATTTCTCGAATTCTTGATTCTGGGGGTTTTAGGCTACGAAAATGGACCTCGAATTGTCCCGAATTATTTGATTCTAATACCTCCAGTGACGTACCATCTTATTTTATTTCAAAGGACGAAACTATAAAAACTTTAGGATTAATTTGGAACCCGAATTTAGATTCTTTCTCTTATTTGGTTAATGCTCCTGATTTTGATTGTGCTACTAAATGATTTGTTTTGTCAACTATCTCGAAGATTTTTGACCCTCTTGGTCTCATTAATCCCGTAATTGTCCAGGGAAAATTAATTTTACAAAAATTGTGGCAAAAGGAACTAGGCTGGGATGAATGCTTGACGGCTGATTTGTTAAAAATTTTTAGGGAATTTTACGCTGACTTGACTACAATTAATGACATTTCTATTCCGCGACAAGTAATAATACCTCACGCTTTAACGGGTGATATACAAATTCATGGCTTTAGCGATGCATCTGAAGTTGCCTTCGGTGCTTGCGTGTATGTTAGAGGTTACGATTGTGAAGAAAATCTGAGTGTCAGGTTGTTATGCGCTAAATCTAAAGTGGCGCCTCTAAAGAAAGTTACTCTGCCACGACTTGAATTAAACGCTGCGGTATTACTATCTCAGTTAATAGCGAAAGTGTTAGAAAACTTTCGAATAACGCCTTCTAAAATATATTTGTGGAGCGATTCCACTATTGTACTACACTGGTTATCGTCTGAACCTAATACTTGGAATACTTATGTAGCCAATCGTGTCTCAGAAATTCAAAATTTAACTGAACATTATGAATGGCGACACGTGGCGTCACAAGATAACCCTGCCGATTTGGTAAGTAGAGGGTGCTCCTCTACTAATTTAAAGGATAGCTCTTTATGGTGGTCGGGCCCAAAGTTTCTATGTTCAGATCCGGTATTGTGGCCTGTGGATCGAATTAAGAAAATTGCTGATACCCCGGACATGCGCACTAAAATGATTTCGCTGATAACGAATAGCGCTGATTTTTTATTTTCTAGGGTTTCGACTCTAATAAAATTGCAAAATGTTTTTGCGTACGTGTTGAGATTTATTAATCGTTTAAAGTTTAAAACTGCGCCTAGTACTATTATGCTTAGTAGCGAAGAAATGACCAAATCTCTTACCAGTTTAATTAAACTAGCTCAATTTAATCATTTCGAAAGTGATATAAAACGTTTAAAATCAGGTAAAGATTTACTAGTTAACAGTAGGCTTTCTAATCTCAACGTATTTTTAGATGAAAGAGAATTGTTAAGAGTAGGTGGTAGAATTAGACATTCTAACCAACCTTTCGATAAAAAATACCCTTTGGTACTCGATCCCAAACATATTTTAACCTATATGATAATTGAATACGAGCATAAACTTTTGTTACATGCTGGACAGCAAGCGGTATTAGCATCCTTACGACGCAAATACTGGCCTATTCATGGTAAAAGCGCAGTCCGAAATGTTCTACATAAATGTGTTACTTGTTTTAAATGTAGGCCATCCAACAAATTTCAGCTAATGGGAGACCTACCAAAGTCTCGATTGGTACCTGCGCGGCCCTTCTCAAGAATCGGTATTGATTACGCAGGACCGATTATGTTAAAAGACGGAACTACTAGAACTAGAACGCTGGTGAAAGGTTATTTATGTATATTTATTTGCTTTTTAACGAAAGCCATCCATATCGAATTGGCTGGCGATCTGACTTCTAAAACTTTTTTAAATTGTTTGAAACGTTTTATCTCCCGTAGAGGTCTTTGTAACTCGATTTATAGCGACAATGGAACGAATTTTGTTAGCGCAAACAATGATATTAAATCTGTCATACAATCTTTAGCAAATAATTCCGATTTGAATACTTACTTAGCTGTGAACCAAATAAAATGGACCTTTAATTGTCCTTATACTCCACATCAAGGTGGTCTTTGGGAGGCCGCGGTAAAATTCGCAAAGTACCATTTGGTTAGAATTATTGGCGATACTCATTTAACTTATGAACATTTAAATACTGTGCTTTGTCAAATTGAGGCGGTTCTAAACTCGAGACCCCTTACTCCTTTGTCCAACGATCCTGAGGATTTAGTCCCTCTCACTCCTGCTCATTTCCTTATTGGTGATGTTTTAACTGCCATTCCTCAAGTAAACAGCGATCAGCCAGACAATAGACTTAAAATGTACGAAAGATTACAGAAGATGGTACAACATTTTTGGCGCCGCTGGTCTTCGGAGTATTTGGCTGGCTTACAGCGAAGGTCGAAGTGGAACAAGATTAACCCGAACTTGTCCGCAGGCGATTTGGTAATAGTTATGGACGACAATAGTTATCCTCTCCAGTGGAAGACTGGTCGTGTTGTGCACGTACACCCTGGCCGAGACAATGTAGTGCGGGTGGTTAGTGTAAAAACTAGCAGTGGTATGATCAAACGTGGTGCTAATAAACTATGCAAATTACCCATAGACATCTCAATTGATTCTCAGGCTTAATCTACTTGTATGTTCAAACTTATTGTTAAATATGTTTTTTGTTTTTTTTTGGAAAGCATAGAGCTTCCAAGGGGGGCGGAATGTTTAGCCTTCAAACTATGTTTTTTTTGTTTCTTATATTTCTGTATAAATCCGATACACGGATAAACGTGGCAACGCTGTAATGTGTCGAGAGATGTGTGTATTCTCGCGCATGACATTCTAACCACGAAATTGTCACTGAATGCAAGCGACTTACAATCGCTTCCTTTTTGTTAGAAAAATAAAATTAAAAAGTTACAGTCCATTATTTAAAGAAGTGTTTTATTATACAAATTTACGAGAACCAGACAACATAACCTTTCCCTCCAATAAACAAAATTTGTGGTTATGTTAATGTTATACTTATGACTTTTTGCAACTGACATACTGTCATCTGAACGCTCGATCAAAAAGGTCCGACGAAAACGAGGATGCTCTAAAACATCCGGATGACTAAAACGAACGCAAAATATATTTTCCTCAGACTCATCAAAAACAATAAACGAACGCAGTAGAGGCATCAGAGGCGTCCGACGACTAAAACGAACTCGCTAATAAAGTAATTTTCAATTTTATTTCATTTAATTTCTAATTGGAACTTTTATTAATTGCCGAACCCAACAAAGTTTTATCGAAGAAAAGTATTGCAATCATGATTTTTTAGCCATACCCAGATTTTAACGGATCTTTACGTTTTGAGGTCACCTGAATCCATTTATACCATTTTTAGCATGATGTCTGTCTGTGTCAAATTTTTAATTTTTAAATATTTTTATCATATTAAATTATTTTTTTGTAAATTTTAATATTAAAATAAAAAAAATTCTATTAAATTTGTAAGAAAAACTTTATATAATTACGATTTTTTTTTTTCAAAATTTTAAATTGTATTACGATTTTAAACTAAATTGAATAACTTTAAAAACATTAAAGATATTAAAATGGGATTCTCACCTTTCAAAAAATATATTTTTTAAATTTTGTTTTATCAAAAAGTATAAAACAAATAATTTGTTTTTCATAATTTTAAAATAAAATTTGTAGAAGTTAAAGTCAAAAATGAAAAAAGTTTTGACAAAAAATTTGATTTTTTTTAGTTTTTTAAACTAACTTTATTTATGCATTTTGATCCAGAAAATCTAAAAAAAAGCTCTGCTTCGCATTTTGAATAAAATTGAATGAAATATGAATTACTTATTGATTTTAAAATCATTCAAAAAATGTTTTAATTTTTTATACCTTGTGTAAATGGGTCATGGGCCACCCCTATAACATTTAAAACGTGTTAATAGATTTATAGCAAATTTTTGTCATTATAATATTGTTATTTTTGGATGTGTATGAAATGTTTCATAATTTTCAATTATTATAAAATAACTGTTGTTTGTACACCTTATACTATTAATTTTACAGAAAATTTCACACTTGATAAAAGTTTCTAAATCTAATAAACTTAATAAATTGATATCAAAGATATACAGGATGAAATTAAGAGTATGTATGATTTCAAAATAACTTTTGTTTGTATCTCGTGTACTATTAATTTTAGAGAATATTGAAAATATTCATTAAAATTTTTATCAGAATTGATTAAACAATTACTTTACTAGGCGAGTGTTCAAAAAGTTGGGTGGGATTACCCCCTTTTTATTTTGTTATTTCATTTACTAATAAAACGTCTCTTTCAGATTCTTATATTTTAAGGCTTCAAAATCTTATTCATACAAAGTTCTTTTAGTAACTTTCAGATTTTTAGTATTGGATCATAAATTCCCTTAATCACTTTCTTGTTCATATTTTGAAATATTGTTACTATTTTATTATTGTATATATTTTTCTTAACATTAGCATGATTGTAAAATTAGTATTTGTAAAAAAATAAATTTAATAATTAACTTTAAATCAAATCTTTTATTTCTTTTCAGTACATACAAAATATTTATTTTAACAATTAATATAAGATTTGTATCACTAATTACCTTTATTACAGTCTTTTTCGGCGTTTTCGAGTTTTACGTTCACATATTCATACAAAATAAGTAAGCAGAAGTGAAATACCAGTGCACAGGACTGCTCAGTACTGTTGTGAGTTATACCCGAATTTAAAATCACTTATATTATCAGTCTTTCTTTTGAGTACATTGTGTGACTGGCCATTCATTACAATTTCTGTTACCGTAGTACTTTCTTGTTTTATTCGCTTAAAACTACTAACACTAATTTTTAATGCATCTGATACGGGCTTATAAAGGTTCGTTGTTCTCTTTCTCCTTGGTGACATATTTAATGTAATAAGTATGATGAAAAATTCAAGGAAATTATGCCAAATGTTAATATAAGATCGCCAATACATATTGTTTAAAAGTTGAGATTTTTCTAGTAAGAAACACCTCTTCTGTAGTAAGAGTCGATTCGCTTTTTACCTCTCGCCCTTCAGATAAGAGAGGTATAGGAATCATGCTAAAAATTGGGTAGTGAGTTTTCAATGGATAAACACGTTTAGGGTCCCTAGAATACGATTTTAATATTTTCGCAATGATGTCTGTGTGTGTGTGTGTTAGTGTGTGTGTGTTTGGATGGATGTTGTAGTAACGATAACTCAAAAACTACTGAATAAAAAAATTTGAAATTTTGCATACAGGATTCTGATACCCTAGATTAGATCTGATTAGATTTTGGTGCCAATCGGAAGTGGCAGTTGCTATGGGTGATGACGCCATTATTATACAAAACGGCAATAAAGTTTTACACATATATTTTGTATACCCTATAGTTTATTTTCATCTCATTAAAATTTTCGAAACTTTGCCATTGTTGCCAGATTTACAAAAAAATAATTTTTTTTTATACTTTTTTGTGTCAACCTGTAAATTTTTGATTCAAAAATGGCGAGAGGTCATGTGCTGGCCACATCAGATTTTTTCTATCCATATTAATGAAATGGCAACTGTTAACTGAGCAATGTTTCAACGGTTCTCTATCTTGTCTCCTGCAAAATTAATTTTTACATTAGAATGTTTTGTTTATGTATTAATAATAGTATTTGGATACCTTATTAGGTTAATCCAAGTTTTTCTCTTAGCTGGGTTTGTTGCAAACATAAAAAACTTACATGTCTTTTATTCACTTAATGTTTACATTACAATCAGTTTCACGTTTGAAGGAGCAATTGAATATCGGTATACTTTAACACAACTTTAATTATTTAACTTACATATATATCGAATACAACAAGATCTTTTTACATATCATAGTTAGCCATCTTTTACCGTTGACGGTTCACTAGCAAGTGTCCCCTCTCTCCTTCCTGTCACACACACAAGCGTGTGCGCGGGAAGTTCAAATACATAACAATACCTCCACCTTTAAAACAATTCATAATCTTTAAATTTAAGAGGTTTTATAATTAACCGTTTAGAAGTGTGAGACACTTGCTGGCTGTCCTTTTTATCCGCCTTAGGTTCAACATTAGCTGACTTAACTAAATCCTTTACTCCTGAACTACTACTTACATTATCTGTAATGTCCCTAACTAACCTACTCTCTTGGACTCTAGTGGTGTCCTTCATGTTACTTGTACTTGTTTCAGAAACTTCATTTTCGTCCACATTACCTTTATTAGAATTGACATTGTCCGAACTATGATTATTTGCAAGATCCACTGTGTGTGTGCTGTGGGGAACTCTATTATTTTTACCAGTCAGTACCTTTGGCCTAACTGTCGACCTTTCCTCTTGACGTTGAAACGTACTGTTGCTTTCGTTATCTTGACTTTTTACTATTCTTGTTCTTATTTGGTTTATGTGTCTTTTCCATAACCTACCATCCGTTATCTGACATAAATACACGCTTCTGCCCAGCTTTTGTTTTATTACGGCTTCTGTCCATTTTTTTTGTTTACTTCTCTGTAATCTCTCACCCACACTGCTTCGCCATATGCCAATCTTCTCTCTCTTTCCCCTTTAGATATTTGCTCCTCTTGTGCTTTTACCTCGTTCTCTGTCCCTTCTTGTCTTGTTGTTTGGCTTTCCTTTACCAGATCTAATCTAGTTTTTAGATTGCGTCCAAACATCAAAAATGCAGGTGTATTTTTAGTTGTATTATGTTCAGCATTCCTGTAATGTAATAAAAACCTTGAAATGAGAACCTCTATATTTATGTCTTTTGTTTTTGGGTCTTCTAGTGCTGCTTTAAGCTTGTATTTGAATGTTTGCACGTTCCTTTCTGCTGCGCCGTTCGAGGCTGGATTAAATGGTGGTGTAGTGATATGATATATGCCATTTTTCTTAAAGAAGTTTTCTAACTTTTCTGACACAAAAGCTCTACCGTTATCTGATACTACTGTATCTGGCAAACCAAAATCTGCAAACAGCTTTCTTAACTTTGACTCTGTCTCTGTAGCGGTCATGGAGCTTACTATACTTACATCTAACCATTTTGAATATGCATCAGTTACCAAAAGAAAATTTTTGTTACGTATTGCGCCTAGAAAATCAATATGAATCCTTCCCCATGGTCTTTTGGCTGATGGCCAAGGTGGGGGGTCTGGAAGTACTTTTGAACATCCTATATACGACTTAATCTTTTTTTCTATATCCTGGTCCAACTGGTGCCACCACAAATATGATCTGGCTCTTGACTTAGTTTTTACTATACCCAGATGTCCTCCATGTAGTTCTTCTAGTATGGTTTCCCTCAATGTCTCCGGTATGACCACTCGTTGTCCCCACCATATACAACCGTTTATTACTTCTAGCTCCTCTCTTCTATTGTAATATGGTATTATTTCTTCTGGAACCTCCTTCTTTTCTGGCCACCTATTCTCCATGATATACTCGATTATTCGTTTTAAAGTGTTACATTTTTCTGTTTCTTCTGCTATTTTATCATTATCTATAGGCCAATCTGAACATTTTTCCACAAAATTTACATATGACTTATATTTGTCTAACAATGTTATTGTTCTTAGTGGTATTCTAGATAAACAATCAGCAAAATAATTTAATTTACCTTGTACGTATTCTATTTTATAATCATATCCTGACATGAAGACTGCCCATCTCTGTAATTTATCCCTATGTCGTTGCGGGATGCCTTTATTCTCTCCATATAAGCCAATCAAAGGTTTATGATCCACTCTGATAATGAATTTTCTACCCTGTAGGTATTGATTAAAATGTTTAAGTCCAAATATGATAGCTGCCGATTCTAAATCGATTACTGCATGTGATTTTTCACTTGGCATTAGTGTTCTTGATGCACAGGCTATAGGTCTTTCTTCTTTTCCGTCCTTTTGTAATAATATTGCACCTAACCCATCTGTTGATGCATCTGTTACTAAAATGGTAGTTTTATTAGGTTCAAAGTATGTTAACGTCATATTATTTGCTATTAAATTTTTTATTTGCTCAAATGCCTTCTGACAATGTATATCCCACTGAAATTTACTATCTTTTTGTAACAGACTATAAATTGGGCTTAAAATGTATGCTAAATGGGGTATAAATTTACCGTAATAATTGACTAATCCACAAAAGGATCTAACCTGTGTAACATTCTCTGGTTTAGGTGCTTTTAAAATAGCCTCAACTTTATTGCCTGACTTCTTTAGTCCGCTTTCTGAAATAACATGGCCTAAATATTCAATTTCGCTTTTGAAGAACTCACATTTTGTTCTATTAACTGTTAGCCCCGCTTCCTCTAGTTTTTTTAATACCTTTTCTAATATTTCTACATGTTCATCTATATTTGACCCAGATACAATAACATCATCTAAATAATTACATACCTTAGGTAATCCTTTGAAAATTTGTTCCAATTTTTGTTGAAAAATGGCGCTTGCTGGAGCAATACCATAAGGCATTCTTACCATACTTAAATTTTCCCAGCATATCATCAAACACCTTAGGAAATTTGCCAATAATTCTGTTCTCGACAGTGTCAATTCGCTTTATGTCTACCATTTTAAATTTTAAATTAAATATCTTTAAAAAATTTTTCCCTAGGAGATTAGGTATATCCTCGTTAAATACATAAAACTTTACGTGTTTTTTTAAATTCTTATAAGTCACAATAGCATTAAAACATCCTATAGGGGTATTTGTTTTACCATTGAAACTTTTTACAATAATATTATCTTTTTGCAATATACTATGATCAAAATGTTTTTGAAATGTTTTGGCATTAAGGGTCGATATTTCGGCTCCTGAATCCCCTAATACAAAAAATGGTACATCATTTATTAGAATATTAAAAGAATAATTTTCATCTTTATTGTCCCTACTAACATTTAAAGTATAAATATCTCTTTCATCTGTGAACGTTTCCTGATTACAATCGTTATTACAAATATTGTCTAACCTTGATTCTACAAAATTGTGATTTTTTATTTTATTTCGACATACTATTTGTAGGTGACCTATTTTATTACAATTATTACATCTAAAATTTGCGTACTTACATCTTCCTCTGTGGTTCTTACCACAGGAATTGCACTCCTTAATATAATTATTATTTTTACTTTCACTTTTCCATTGTTTTGGTATATCATTTGACACTTCATACCTTGACCTTGACGTTGCCTCTTCTTGACGTCTGTCAGCTGTAAGGCCCATTTTTCGCGTTGCCTCCAATGTGCTATATAAAATAATTTATATCCATATCTACCGTTTCTGCTTCTGAAAACATGGCGGATTCCTTCTTTAATGCTGCGTCGACCATTACATTTAACTCTGTAGTTTCTTCTTTTTCGCAGAGATGGTCCAAAACCTTTCCTTTGATTAACCCCGTCACAAATTTATCTCTTAATATTGCTGTTAAGGTGTTTCCGAAACTGCAATTTACTGCCATCTTTCTTATTCTGACATACCAATCTGTAATTGTTTCTTTTTTTTCTTGTCGTAAGGCATACATCAGTTTTTTGCTCCGATTAGTCGGTCCGACAATCGGATTGCAAAGTATCGGTTGATATCGCATACATACGATTTTTTTTATTAGAAATACAGAAATACAGTGAATTTTATAGAATATATCCAGTGGTGTTTGATGGTTTTTAAACTAAAGATGGATGATAACGAACTATTGGCAATTGCTTTTTTACTGTCGAGCAAGAAACAGAAAAATGAAAAACGTCGTAGATACTTCGTACACCCGTTGAATTCCATGAGAATTAAAGAAAATCAGTTTTATAATCTAACAGTCAAGTTGCGGGCATACCCTGAAAAATGTTTTGATTACTATCGAATGTCGATAAATTCATTTGATGAACTTCTTCAGTTAGTTCGAGACCGAATAACGAAAGAGAATACCCTAGCAATAAGCGCAGAGGAAAGATTAACGATTACATTAAGGTAAGAATATTTTTATTAATACATCATGTTTCCAAATAACAAATTAACATTATATTTTGTAATAGTAGGTATATTATTTAGATCATACATTATTTGAAGCTACGTTACATGCGTCAGTATTGAATCTGAGAAAGTCTGCCAAATTATTTTCAGGAGTAGGCTGAGAATTATAGGAAGGGGGTATATTATATGTAGGAGTTGATCCAGGGGCACGTATCATTACTCTAGAATTAGATGGTATATTTGTTGTGGCGTATGTATCGGAATGAGAATTAGAAAGGATTGTATAAGTGGGACTGGGGCTGCCACTCGGAATGTATGTCGTGGAAGGGCTTTGTATAGTAAAACCGTGTAAAGATGAGGAGTCGTGTGACCGGGAGTAGCATGAAGAAACAGACGACCGTATGTGATGTTTACTAGGCTCAGTAACAGTTTTCAAAAGCTGTAACATTCCAATTCTAAACTCCAGTTTCTGACTTTTAGTCATTTCTTTCATGTCACCCCGAAAACTTAACAAAAACTTGGTATCATCATCATCCTCTTTTATTGGATCTGGTTTACGATGCTTTATTATACTAAGTATTTCGCTTGGGACGTCTGTTATTGGCTGCTTTTTTTTTCGTTTCTTGTTAAGTACTATATCTACGTGTTCTTCATTTTCAGCATCATCTTTTTCATTTTCTGTTTCTTGTTCGATGATATCTGTCGAGTTGTTTTCATTTCCGTAATTGCCTTCGTGACTAAAAAGAGCAAAGACGTTTCGGGTTGATCAAATTTATTCCGAATTTGCATTGTTCAAAATTTGTGTTTGTATATAGGGTGTTTTTTTAAAAAGAAATATATTTTGCGACATAACTTCAAAAAACCAAAGATTATTTTTTTCTTCTAATCGTCTGAGGATATTCATATATGTGTATGTGTATGTATGTGTGCTTCTTTGCCGGTATTGACTTACCTTCTATGTTGTAAATTAGGAGTTAGAAATGATAAGAGATCACTGTAGATATACTTCTTAGTTGTTTTCGCACTTGATCCAGTTGTAGTATTTTTTACTTTATTAATATCTCTGCGGAAGCAGTCTCGTACATTATTCCACTTTTTCTTTGTTTCGGAACCTACAAGTTATAATTTTTTGTTTAATAGGTTGTCGGATTCAGAACAAATGCTCCATAAATTGCATGCTGTAATACCTATGCTGTACTGGGTAGGGAACGTAAGATAAATACTGAAATACTCTTTTCTTTTCAGATTTCTTGCAACGGGAAAAAATTTTGAAACTCTTAAGTTTGACTTCTGTATGGGAAGCAGAACCGTATCAAGTATTGTCAAGGAGACATGTCAAGCAATATGGGAAGTCTTGCAGCCGTTAGAAATGAAACCTCCATCGTCAAAGGAAAGATGGGAAGAAATTTCGGAAAATTTTTACAAGAAAACTAATTTTCCAAACTGCCTGGGCGCAGTAGATGGCAAACACTTGCGATTGATTAGTCCACATCGTAGTGGATCTAAGTATTATAACTACAAAACGTATTTCTCGATAGTTCTGTTGGCTGTGGTTGATGCCGATTATCGTTTTATAGGAGTAGATGTGGGTGCATATGGGAGAGAGAGCGACAGTAACATTTTTAATAACTGGATATTTGCAAGAAAACTTACAGAAAATCGTCTAAATGTACCTAGTGCAAAAGCTCTACCGAATACTGACACACCGTTACTCCCATTCGTGTTTTTGGGTGACGAAGCTTTTTCCTTGAACACACATTTTTTAAGGCCATATCCTCGAATTAATTTGAATAATGAACGTAGAATTTTTAACTATAGATTAAGTAGAGCACGACGTGTAGTAGAATGCTCTTTTGGAATCCTTTCAAACAAATGGAGAATTTTTCACACAAGTATGACTATTCCACCTGATTTTGCCGTACTGGTAACAAAGGCAGCTTGCGTGCTACATAATTTTGTGCGCGCGAGGGATGGATTTAATTTTGAGGATTCTCTTACACATTACTTTGAAGCTAATCAGTGGAGATGTCCACAACATCGGTCGACCAACCAGGGCCGAAACGTCAGAGACAATTTCGCAGAATATTTTATCTCACCGGCTGGTGAAATACCCTGGCAAAATCAACGACTATTGATCAACTAAATATTTTTCATTGAGGTTTTTTTACTAATTAGTATAATAAACATATTTTACTTACATATATTTTTCTTTTCTTTTTCCTCTTTGCTTTTCCAATCCTTTATCAATTCTACACAAACTTGCTCCCAGCCCAAGTCCTTCACATCACGATTGTGATAATCTTCGTTAGTAATATCCCATAAACATGGGTACTTCTGTACGGCAAGAATTAAAACCTCCGTGTCAATCATATTCATGTCGAGACGCGTACGGCACTGTGACTGAGGAGCAATTTGAACTGACTGATAAAAACAATCGGATGTTTGCGTTAGCAATAGAAATTTCTAGTAAATGCATCCGTCAGACAATCGGATCCGATTTTTATCGGACGGGTTGATCGGACGCACAGCGCTCATCTCCGACTCGGACGTCCTATCCGATATCGGATCGGACGTATGCGTCGCAGTCACAAAACCTATAATCAATCGATCTTCAGATACCCGGATCCGAGAATCGTATCCGATAGTAGGAGTAGAAAATAGGATGTGTGCGGCCGGCCTAAGTCATAAAATTTTATTCGTTCTCTAAAAATCGACACTCTTGGACAAAACTGTTCTTTGAGAAGGACGGTTATTTCTTCGTACGTTTTTTCTTTCGGGCCACAGGAAATTCGATAAATTAATAATTCACAATTATTTCTCTAAAATACAACTGCTAATTGTTACACATAACCTCAAACTACAAATGAAAATATATCTTACCCGTTCTCTTTCATTTGTGTCTTGCTTGAGAAATATGCCGAACTCGAAAGTCGAGTCGAAACAAAAATTCACTTGGAAGAAATAAAAATAAAGCAGTTAGTCTTGAGTCTGGTCAAACTAAAACAAAATAACATCTGTTTTGTGGTCGACCTTGGGTTGAAGTGGGTATCCGATCGGAAAATACGAAAATTCTCAAAATATATTTTAACTCAGAAATTAATATTTTAATACTTCTAGCGCCACCTGGTACACAGAAGATTAAATAATATCGTGTTTCTGTTGGTATATATGAAACACAGTGCATCTCTTTTATTTTTGCTGAAAGACAGTAATAGACTGACGAGACTGACAACTCGAGCAACACAACAGAACTTTGATTTTGCACAAGGTGCTTGGAATTTTAGTGGTGTCAGTTTGGTGTACCTGTTAAGGTCCCCCTCTTAAATGCAATTTGTTCGGCTGGCGGAACTGAACCAATTGTGTTGCATTCACAGAATTATATTATATAGAATGCTAATGCTACCTCTTAAATTGAAGCAGCACGCGACGAATTTGAACCTTCTGAGTTGCGCAGTATTGTCCCTAGCAGAACGCATTTTCGAACAAGCCTGTGTTCGCAGTTTAAATTTACGTTGGACAGGGGCGGATTAAGCTTACATTTTTAATCAGTACATGTTATAGATGGATAAAACCATGAACAAATATAATTGTTATTTGTCCAAGTAGTAAACCAAACTAAGAACTGTACTTAATAAATCAAATTTGCACCAAGAAATCCACACTTAATACTTAATATTCACAAAGGAGAGCGGGAATATGAATGCGGAATACGGATCTGGACGCTTGACATTGAAACCAACATGAAGTTTACAGTGTTGCCACAGTATTTTGAAATGTAAGTAGATTTCCTGATTTTAAGATTTAAATACAAATCAGGAAGTCTTCAACAACAATACCAAATTCATATATATTGGCATCACTGCAATTAAAAAATAGTTAAACTGCGCATGAGCAGCATTGTCCGGTAGACAACTCTTGGCACACTTTGGCCTATGGAAACTGCTATACCTTTAGCTATCTAGAAATATATTATATTATATATATCTGTGGTTGCATTCGACTGGAATTGCTCGGCACAAGGGCAGAGTGAAATT
The DNA here is from genome assembly GCA_963243735.1 of Neocrepidodera transversa. Taxonomy (NCBI): domain Eukaryota; kingdom Metazoa; phylum Arthropoda; class Insecta; order Coleoptera; family Chrysomelidae; genus Neocrepidodera; species Neocrepidodera transversa. The sequence continues at coordinate 35,406,555 of OY725341.1, forward strand.
TTGTTCGACTGGTAGAAGCGCTTGATCAAAGATCGAATTTTTTGGAACTGTACTTTTTTCAGTGCCAGACCAGTGCCGATTTAGAGGTTAGGTTTTATTTTCAATTTTTAAAATATGTTACCCTTGTCTTTATTATGATCAAGTATTAGTGAAGATGAAGATATTAGTGATGACAGTGAGGAAGAGTTTAATAGACATTTTAAATAAATTTCGTTAAAAACACATACAGATATAAAATTAGGTTAGAAACTAGAAATGTCAATTGCATCTGTAGAATGTCGATAAAATTATACACGTTGCAGTTGCCGAACTGGGTCGCACCAGGCTAGTGTCACTACTATACTAATCCAGAGACAACTGACTAATCCCATGTTAAATGAAATTCTAATCGCTAGGACCTTGAAGGGCTAATCTGATTGATTGCCTAAGATTTGACAATCTGAGGCCACCAATAAGAGTTTGAAACAATGCTCACGTGATAACTAATTTTATGAACTTTGGTAGACTTGAACTATATGTGTCTCTAGCAACTTTTAAGAAAAAAAACTCATTACTGTATACTTATTACTAAAATTACTATAATTTACAATGATTTGCTTTCAATACTAAAACGAAATTAATATGTAAATCTAATAGCGAATTCCATTGGTAAAACTAGTTTTGAACTGGTTTTGCACCAGTGTTGCACTGAAACCTAAAGCAGTTCATGAATAATGTGCACTAGTTCATTTCCAATGGAATACAAAATCTTAGGTTAGGTTGATTTATTTTCATGCGAGAAGGATATAAGGTTGCTATTATTTGTATTTACATTTTAGAAATGAATGACTCTATTCCAGGAATATATTATATTGCATTCCAACCAAATAATGAAATCATTAAATTAACATTACCACTTGACGATAGTGATGAAATATTTAAATTAACAAGTATGTAAATTTTTCAAATTATTGAAAACATTTTGATATCTGATTCTCCTCTACTTCATTACTTCGTATATCATTTCCTCATCATTACTTGAAGAAGAAGGCTAATGCCACTAGCAATTTTGAACCTTTTGATAATCCCGCCATATTCACAATTGCACTAACTTCGCACGACATCATGGAGCTCGTGCTGAAAATGTTGCACTGAGTTCGAATTCGAATACATCAGTTCCCCAATGGAATTCAAAACCCGCCACCAGTTTTCCCAATGGAATACAAATTATGCACTCAGTGCGCACCAGTTTTACCAATGGAATTCGCTATAATAAATATCGTTGAAAATTCAACTTTTAAATAAGGCAATCCAGAACACGTGACCAAACGTCATAAAAAAATGGCCGCTGGTAGACACACAAATTGTATTTTTACTGCATTTTGCATGTGTTTTAAGTTTATTTTAAGTATTTTGTGATTTTAGAAGGTATTTGAAATAAAAATAATTGCTTTTTTCGATAAGAGTGATCATTTATTGATCTTAGACATTAAAAGTAAACAGAATAAAATACGAACAGAAAATAAGAAAACAAATAATCCTTTCACACTCATGAATGTTTTTATTATTATGTATTACTATTCAAACAGGTTTACACCCAACTACAGAACAGAACTAATAAGTAAATTCAGGTATAACAGAATAAAATACATACAGAAAATAAAAAAAATAACAGCTTAAATGACAGTATAACTAATTACATAACAGGGATGGTAAGCAAATTAAAAAACAGAAATACAATACTCGAGAAGATGTCTTTCCATCAGTGACTGCTTTTCACATTTTCCAATATTTGGTTCACACACAAAGTTTTTACATTAAAGAATAAGCCAAGGTCTACAAGTGTTTGTCAGCATATAAATATTTTTCCTGGTTTTTGAGAGATAATTCCGTTCTGGTTTGTGTGAAAAATGTAGTTCACTAGGTATTCTATAAAATCTTAACAATTTCCGACCTCTTCAACTCCTACAATTGACTTCAGACCAAGTAGTATGCATGTTTTACAGTTTCTATAAACACTATTTTTTATGTACACTATCACTTTATTAAATATCGATAATGCATCCCGAGTAGTCAGTCACACAACTATTCTAAATTAAAATGTCCGTTTTAAGCTCCAATCGTTTCATATTTTAAAATAAACTGCAATTAAACTGCTCTATTCATGTTAACTACTTGAAAGACATGGATTTGTGTGTCTACCAGCGGCCATTTTGAATTTCATCTGACAGCATCTTGGATAGGTCTATTGACAGAATGACTGTAATTAGAGGTTATGTTTTGTTGTTGGAAAATGTAAATATAATAAGCAACTGTTAACATATAATATATAAATAAAAGCAAGTAAAATATATGTAAATGTTATTAGATTTCCATACTTGAAGTGAACTATTACATTTTTCCTCCTAACATTTTAAAATGTGATTTTATCTTTATCAACACAATAAGTGGAAATATAAGATTTAAGCTAACAAAATAAAATTTCTAGCCAAACCAGATACATGCAGACACTCTAAATTGATTAATAGGTATGTAAGGAAAAATAAATGAACAAACTAGATAAATTTTATTCATACACTTTAAAAAGAAAGATGATGCTTAATAATAAATAGGTATATTTTTAGTTTTAAATTAAAGATTATTAGGTATACTAAATTGTTTTATTATATTTAAAAGAGCATGCAAACTAAATAATACTTATACATAAAGTAAATAAATGTAACACAGAATAACTATACGTAAATCTATGAATACATTAAACATTAATCCGAGAAAAAAGTTCTGGAAAGTGTGTAATATAAAATTTAGAGTATAGGTAGTAATGAACAAACTGATAAATAATTTTAAAGCATATTCAGCTAGAAATTGTGAACATGGGTGCATATAAACAGTATTCTTTTGAGCTCTTCGAATAATTCTTCCATTACTTGACCTTTTGTTAAACATATATTTTCATTAAAGCTCCTCTCTAGAGATGATATATAATTTATAAAATTTTGTTCAGGCATTCTGAATTTTCAAAATAATTCTTCAGTTTTCCGTACTTCTCTGTTGAACCTAATATATTTATTTTAAACGATGTGATATATATGTGACAATATCTTTAAGTGGTTACCTTCAAAGAAAGTAAAAAGTTTATTATTTTCACCTAATCCATGTTCAAAATATTTTACAAAATATAAGAATATACATTTAAATTATTTATTAAAAGTTTAATGAAATACTTTTGTTGTAGACATTATTATTATTTTAAAATCAACATAATATACAAAATTATTAAATTATTAACTATACCTGAAATGGATATTTAATGGAACAATCCCTTATACCAGTATAATGTACTTATAGAACGTGTTCACAAAAGCGAATATCGAAAGCAAATGTATTTAAAAATTATTCGCGCCACTTTTTTTAGTCAAGGTCATAACGTTACAGATCGTTATGACACTAGAGTAGAACTTCATGGTTTACTATTATTCTTTGCTTAAGGTAGATCAGTTTAAGAAATAAGTGAAAGATGGCGCCAGTCGTCAATTTAAGTTTGAATTATCTATTTAAACAAAGATGGCGCTACAATCGAAGTTATTTATTTAATTATATGCTTACCTTTTGCTACAAAATGCCCTCTAATTATAGTGTGGCAATGTTCAAGAATAGTATTTTTAATAGCGATTCAAAAACTAGAACAAAAACGTAATTTCGACGCTAACTCCCCTTTGGTTATTTATAGTATTGAGGTGTAGTATTGCCGGTACTACAGAGAAAACTGTCTACTGTAAATCGAATTTAAATAAATCCGAGTGGCACCATCTTTCTCATATTTGTTTCTACCTTAAGGGGTCTATTCAGTAACTTGTCGTTAACATGCGATGTCGTTAGGCTAACGATATATTGCTCAACGACATTTTGAACGATAAATTCTTAACGCTTATTCAGTATGTATGTCGTTAGAACGAAATCTGGTTACTTGGTATTAAGTGAAAATTGCGAAGGTTGGCAACATTATTTTAATGTTCTGTGCCCAAAAAACTAAAGTTGCATTTGGTTTGGTCTGACAATGACAACTTGACGGTGCTTTTTCACGTAGAGAAAGTTGGTATTGGGTTTATTTTTCAGTGTGTACACCACTCAAGTGGTGATTTAAATTGAGTTTTTTTAATAATTCACAATGACAACTGCACCAAAAAATCGGAGAGGTCTCAAAGACTACAAGGAATCAATTCGAGGCATATCTCAATGAACTTAGAGTAAATAAATCATTGAGAGAAAATAAATTTGATGGGTCAGATCTAGATATTCTGAAGAGGACATGGGACCAAGTGACAGAAAAATTTAATATGCACTTGGTGGAAACTGCCGAGATGTAAATGATTTTGTACTGTAAATGAAAATTATTGAGCTATTATTGACTCGTGAAATTAATATTTGACAACACGTTTCGTGAAATAACTTATCAGTGGCGGCTCGTGAACTTTTTAAGAAGGGAGGCTGGACATAAAACGTTTTTGTAAAAATATACTCCATTCAGCCAATTAATTTAACCTTTGCGCAGCGACCGTACCAGCTACTTCAGTGACAAAATTAATTGTTGCCCAGCAAGAACCAACGTGGAGGTATAGAGTTTCTCTTGCCAAAAATTTTTTTTGTATGTTTTTTGTTTTTTATTTATTTTTTTAATTTTTTAATGTTTTTTAATTTTTTAGGAATTTTTCATATTTTGTTGTTGTTTCGTCAACCTGCCACGAAAAAAAGGAACGTCTAATAATTCATCCTCTATATGATTTCGGAGGACATAATTGATTGAATGAAGAATTTTGTTTTGTATTGTTTTTGAGGTACCTGCAAATACTGACGCGTTACTCATAAAATCACGAAGCTTACCATCGTATTTAGTAGTATTTACAAAACAAATCTACCAAGAATCAATGATTTTTTTTTAAATTTCGCGGTTGTCTTTAACTGTATTGTTATGATTTTCTATTTCGCGTGTACGTGCAGAATCAATAACATTAACAATATTTTGTTTACCGGTTAATTTAAACTTAATACTCGATGTAATATGTTCCTGCGATTTTTCATGTCTGTCTAGACCACGAGCTAAATTTTTCAAATCATTATAACCCAAGCGCCCCCAACATGAAGAATTATCAGTTGTAAATAATAAACAATACCAGCAATCTAATTTATTGTGTACCTCAGATCCCGTTAACCATAAATATTTTTTATAATTGTCAGTATTAAATGATCGATTTTGATATTTACCTGACATCACTAATCCTGCTAAACCCGGTAAAGGCCGTCTATTTTTAAAAACACTTTTTTGTCATATGTTAATCCACTAAATCGATTTTTTAAAAAGTCAGAAACTAAATCACAGGCACTCATTTTAAATTTTAATAATTTACCGAACAGAATAATTATTTCGCGTGGCGTCACTTAACAATTATTCCCGCTAATCATAAAACAAAACAAACACCCTCGCAATCCGCATGTGTGGTATTCCCCTGCAAGGAAGAAGACTAGCCTACTAAGACTGTTGCCATTTCAGCTATTTTTTACGGTATTTAGCAATTGGACTGGTCGAAAAACGGCAACTGTGTTGAGCAACACGTGTTTAGGGTTTGAGAGATTTACAGATTCGATTGAGTCTAGCCTCAGGTCCCCGTTGTCAGATTTAAAAATAATTACTGAGAACAGAGAATTAATTGTGAAATTTTAAAAAATATTAGAGAAACACTAAATAAAATGAATGATCAACAAAATATTTCTGGTGCTGTTTGCTGAATAAATTAATAAATTGGTGAGGAGGCTGAGCCTCCTAAGCCTCCTTCGAGGAGCCGCCACTGTAACTTATGGGATTATCGATAGTCAAGATGCCACTCGTTGTATTATATATGATAATTTCACTTCAATTATGTAAAAAGCAAAACGGAAGAATTGGCATTTGTCTATCGGTTATACCCCCAATTCTTTGCTAACGACAATAAAGACACCTCCACCGACGTCGTACAGTAACGATACATTTTATCGTACAGTAACGACAATCTTTAGCTACAGAATAAGAAACATCGTCAGGTAACGATAATCGTTCATTAACGATATCGTTAGGCGTTACAGAATAACCCCCTAAGTGACAGATTTTTTTTAAATTATAGGTTGAATATAGATTTAAAAAATAATAAAAAATAAGGGTTAAATTTTTATTACTCAGGTTTTTAATGGCCCATTAACCTAAAATCAAGCAAACACCCCATTCGTGTAAGAAGTTTAAATGTTAATCTTTTTATTGATCTAATAGGGTAACCCTATAACGTCAAATAAAATATTACTAACACATTTTTTAAAAGCTTTATTCAAATATTTATCAATCTTACTTTTTTTAAATTAACGTGAAAAGTATAGTTAGTATTGTTTGAAATATTGAAACTTCGATATTTTAAATCAGATGAAATGCTATTTAAATTAATACCTTTTGCTCTTCCATCCATCTGATAGTGTCTTCTGATTTTTGCTGTATTAACCGCGGTTCTGCTTTATTATATTAAGGTATCAATGTTAGAACTTATTTTTAAGTAATATACAACCTGTAACAACTGTGGTGACAACAATAAATCTTATGTCTAATGTGATAGATTGCAAATTAATTTTTGTATTTGTCATTTCGATGACAGCTGGTGACATCACTAATTCAACCATTTTACATTATTGGTTCTTTATTTCCATTTTTTGTAGTAATAATACCAGTATTTACACTTGACCTATTTCGAGAAAAATCGCGCGTGTTCTATTAAATGACAGCTGGCCGCCATGTTGCCAAATCCTCCTTGTCAGTCCTTGTGATTTCAAAATTTCGAAATTAAAAAAAAGTATGTTCCGTGGCGTTTTAAAGAAAAATAATTTGGGAAATCCCTTCTTTTACTTATTATCTTTTAGTGAGAAAAATTTCGTACGGGGTCGCAAAAAACCCAAAAAACGATACCCTCCTTTATTCAAATAGGGCTAGACCGAGTGTACTTCAAAATTATTTTAGAAAATTTTGATACCATCTAAAACTGATTTTTTTTTTCTTGATTTAAAATTTTCTGTCGTTCAGTGCCGTTCGTTGTATTATTTTCAAGAATAAAACTTTACATTTTCGAATTTTATCGCTACGATTGGACATTTAAAATTTTGATTTTGAAATAAACTTCTAATTAATTACGACTGTGTTTTATACCAATTGGACTTAACTCTAGAAGAGTTTTTTTTTATATACCGAGTGATTTCCACCGTACATTCTCCGTCAAACCTAATTCTGTAGCAGCCAGCACCGAACCGTACCGCTAGTACGAAGGCCAATACTGATAATAGCACGATAACAATGGCAACCTCACAGCCGATAAACGGTAATGATTGGAGAATATCTTTTAGAAATCGTGATGATCCGGCAAGTTTTTTAGAAAGACTAGACGAAATTTGTACTGCTAGGAACGTACAACAGGATCAGTTACTTCCAGTATTACCTGAATTACTAACTGGAGAACCAGCCTTGTGGTTCCGTAATAACCGCAGTCGATTTACAAACTGGACGATTTTGAAAGAGACTTCCGTATATTCTTCTACCCAGTGAACTATGAAATTGATTTAGAAGCTGAAATTGGAAGACGATTGCAATGCCATAATGAGCTTGTATCTTCCTATATTACCGATTTACAAACCCTGATGCGACGTCATGGAAAACTAACGTCCGAACAACAACTAACCTGGTTGTACCGTAATCTGTTACCCGAATACCGTCAGCAGATCAGGAAAACTGATTTCAAAGATTTTACTTCTTTCTGTCAAGAGGTGAAAGAATACGTTACTTCGTAAAGAACTCCAAAATATTCCTAGCACCAGTGGATGGCAAAGAGGAACAAATCCACGTTTTCCGTCTGCAAATACAGCCAGGAATGTACCGAATGTGAATACAATTCCACTTCCGTCTAGAGAACCCGTAGCCAGTACTAGTGCCCCTAGAACTAGCACTCAAGTCCATCGAACACCGTTAACTGGAAGTTCTGAAACACTTTGTTGGCGTTGTGGTGAAACAGGCCATCTCCGATCACAATGTAGGGATCAACTGAAACTGTTCCTGTTCCCGCTGTCGTAAGGAAGGAGTCCTTACAAGAGACTGTTCTTGCTCGAAGCAGGAAAACTAATCCGAAGCTGTCCCGCAGGGAGGCCGCCGCAGCTTCCCCATCTCTTAGCCTCTCAAGAGCATCCGTCACACGAACCGTCAGATCCACGACCGCAAATTCATATCGAAACATTCAAGTTTAAAGCCTTGTTGGATACCGGAGCTGTCTGATCATATGTTCGAGATCAAGTAGTGAAGCACTTTTCCCATAGAAAGCGGACTGCAGTCAGTAAGACTTCGAAAGCACGTCTCGCTAACGGAAATTTGGTTTCTATCACCGACACATATGATCTGAAGTTAATGGTAGATGACATCATTATGGAAGAACCTCTGGAATATTTTCCAGGTCTTATCGCTGATTTGGTTTTGGGACTGGATATACTCAAGAAGTATAAATTTTGCATGGAACTAGGAACAGGGAAGATCTACCAAGAAGGCAAACTCGTAGACTGTCAACTGCCAAATACACTGTCTGATACTATAGGAATTTTAGAAGTAGTAAGATCACCGCCAGATGAGCACGACCCCGGACAGTCTTACGAACTGAATGTAACTGATACCGCTAGACAAAATCCGACTGTTAATACTGCTAGAAAGAATTTGGCTTATTTTCATTTATTTTCATTTATTTTCATTTATTTTCATTTATTTTCATTTATTTTCATTTATTTTCATTTATTTTCATTTATTTTCATTTATTTTCATTTATTTTCATTTATTTTCATTTATTTTCATTTATTTTCATTTATTTTCATTTATTTTCATTTATTTTCATTTATTTTCATTTATTTTCATTTATTTTCATTTATTTTCATTTATTTTCATTTATTTTCATTTATTTTCATTTATTTTCATTTATTTTCATTTATTTTCATTTATTTTCATTTATTTTAATTTATTTTCATTTATTTTCATTTATTTTCATTTATTTTCATTTATTTTCATTTATTTTCACTTATTTTCACTTATTTTCATTTATTTTCATTTATTTTCATTTATATTCATTTATTTCAATTTATTTTCATTTATTTTCATTTATTTTCATTTATTTTCATTTATTTTCACTTATTTTCATTTATTTTCATTTATTTTCATTTATTTTCATTTATTTTCATTTATTTTCATTTATTTTCATTTATTTTCATTTATTTTCATTTATTTTCATTTATTTTCATTTATTTTCATTTATTTTCATTTATTTTCATTTATTTTCATTTATTTTCATTTATTTTCATTTATTTTCATTTATTTTCATTTATTTTCATTTATTTTCATTTATTTTCATTTATTTTCATTTATTTTCATTTATTTTCATTTATTTTCATTTATTTTCATTTATTTTCATTTATTTTCATTTATTTTCATTTATTTTCATTTATTTTCATTTATTTTCATTTATTTTCATTTATTTTCATTTATTTTCATTTATTTTCATTTATTTTCATTTATTTTCATTTATTTTCATTTATTTTCATTTATTTTCATTTATTTTCATTTATTTTCATTTATTTTCATTTATTTTCATTTATTTTCATTTTTTTTCATTTATTTTCATTTATTTTCATTTATTTTCATTTATTTTCATTTATTTTCATTTATTTTCATTTATTTTCATTTATTTTCATTTATTTTCATTTATTTTCATTTATTTTCATTTATTTTCATTTATTTTCATTTATTTTAATTTATTTTCATTTATTTTCATTTATTTTCATTTATTTTCATTTATTTTCATTTATTTTCATTTATTTTCACTTATTTTCATTTATTTTCATTTATTTTCATTTATTTTCATTTATATTCATTTATTTCAATTTATTTTCATTTATTTTCATTTATTTCAATTTATTTTCATTTATTTTCATTTATTTTCATTTATTTTCATTTATTTTCATTTATTTTCATTTATTTTCATTTATTTTCACTTATTTTCATTTATTTTCATTTATTTTCATTTATTTTCATTTATTTTCATTTATTTTCATTTATTTTCATTTATTTTCATTTATTTTCATTTATTTTCATTTATTTTCATTTATTTTCATTTATTTTCATTTATTTTCATTTATTTTCATTTATTTTCATTTATTTTCATTTATTTTCATTTATTTTCATTTATTTTCATTTATTTTCATTTATTTTCATTTATTTTCATTTATTTTCATTTATTTTCATTTATTTTCATTTATTTTCATTTATTTTCATTTATTTTCATTTATTTTCATTTATTTTAATTTATTTTCATTTATTTTCATTTATTTTTATTTATTTTCAGTTATTTTCATTTATTTTCATTTATTTTCATTTATTTTCATTTATTTTCATTTATTTTCATTTATTTTCATTTATTTTCATTTATTTTCATTTATTTTCATTTATTTTCATTTATTTTCATTTATTTTCATTTATTTTCATTTATTTTCATTTATTTTCATTTATTTTCATTTATTTTCATTTATTTTCATTTATTTTCATTTATTTTCATTTATTTTCATTTATTTTCATTTATATTCATTTATTTCAATTTATTTCAATTTATTTTCATTTATTTTCATTTATTTTCATTTATTTTCATTTATTTTCATTTATTTTCATTTATTTTCATTTATTTTCATTTATTTTCATTTATTTTCATTTATTTTCATTTATTTTCATTTATTTTCATTTATTTTCATTTATTTTCATTTATTTTCATTAATTTTCATTTATTTTCATTTATTTTCATTTATTTTCATTTATTTTCATTTATTTTCATTTATTTTCATTTATTTTCATTTATTTTCATTTATTTTCATTTATTTTCATTTATTTCCATTTATTTTCATTTATTTTCATTTATTTTCATTATTTTCATTTATTTTCATTTATTTTCATTTATTTTCATTTATTTTCATTTATTTTCATTCATTTTCATTTATTTTCATTTATTTTCATTTATTTTCATTTATTTTCATTTATTTTCATTTATATTCATTTATTTCAATTTATTTTCATTTATTTTCATTTATTTTCATTTATTTTCATTTATTTTCATTTATTTTCATTTATTTTCATTTATTTTCATTTATTTTCATTTATTTTCATTTATTTTCATTTATTTTCATTTATTTTCATTTATTTTCATTTATTTTCATTTATTTTCATTTATTTTCATTTATTTTCATTTATTTTCATTTATTTTCATTTATTTTCATTTATTTTCATTTATTTTCATTTATTTTCATTTATTTTCGTTTATTTTCATTTATTTTCATTTATTTTCATTTATTTTCATTTATTTTCATTTATTTTCATTTATTTTCATTTATTTTCATTTATTTTCATTTATTTTCATTTATTTTCATTTATTTTCATTTATTTTCATTTATTTTCATTTATTTTCATTTATTTTCATTTATTTTTATTTATTTTCATTTATTTTCATTTATTTTCATTTATTTTCATTTATTTTCATTTATTTTCATTTATTTTCATTTATTTTCATTTATTTTAATTTATTTTCATTTATTTTCATTTATTTTCATTTATTTTCATTTATTTTCATTTATTTTCATTTATTTTCATTTATTTTCATTTATTTTCATTTATTTTCATTTATTTTCATTTATTTTCATTTATTTTCATTTATTTTCATTTATTTTCATTTATTTTCATTTATTTTCATTTATTTTCATTTATTTTCATTTATTTTCATTTATTTTCATTTATTTTCATTTATTTTCATTTATTTTCATTTATTTTCATTTATTTTCATTTATTTTCATTTATTTTCATTTATTTTCATTTATTTTCATTTATTTTCATTTATATTCATTTATTTCAATTTATTTCAATTTATTTTCATTTATTTTCATTTATTTTCATTTATTTTCATTTATTTTCATTTATTTTCATTTTTTTTCATTTATTTTCATTTATTTTCATTTATTTTCACTTATTTTCATTTATTTTCATTTATTTCATTTATTTTCATTTATTTTCATTTATTTTCATTTATTTTCATTTATTTTCATTTATTTTCATTTATTTTTATTTATTTTCATTTATTTTCATTTATTTTCATTTATTTTCATTTATTTTCATTTATTTTCATTTATTTTCATTTATTTTCATTTATTTTCATTTATTTTCATTTATTTTCATTTATTTTCATTTATTTTCATTTATTTTCATTTATTTTCATTTATTTTCATTTATTTTCATTTATTTTCATTTATTTTCATTTATTTTCATTTATTTTCATTTATTTTCATTTATTTTCATTTATTTTCATTTATTTTCATTTATTTTCATTTATTTTCATTCATTTTCATTTATTTTCATTTATTTTCATTTATTTTCATTTATTTTCATTTATTTTCATTTATTTTCATTTATTTTCATTTATTTTCATTTATTTTCATTTATTTTCATTTATTTTCATTTATTTTCATTTATTTTCATTTATTTTCATTTATTTTCATTTATTTTCATTTATTTTCATTTATTTTCATTTATTTTCATTTATTTTCATTTATTTTCATTTATTTTCATTTATTTTCATTTATTTTCATTTATTTTCATTTATTTTCATTAATTTTCATTTATTTTCATTTATTTTCATTTATTTTCATTTATTTTCATTTATTTTCATTTATTTTCATTTATTTTCACTTATTTTCATTTATTTTCATTTATTTTCATTTATTTTCATTTATATTCATTTATTTCAATTTATTTTCATTTATTTTCATTTATTTTCATTTATATTCATTTATTTTCATTTATTTTCATTTATTTTCATTTATTTTCATTTATTTTCATTTATTTTCATTTACTTTCATTTATTTTCATTTATTTTCATTTATTTTCATTTATTTTCATTTATTTTCATTTATTTTCATTTATTTTCATTTATTTTCATTTATTTTCATTTATTTTCATTTATTTTCATTTATTTTCATTTATTTTCATTTATTTTCATTTATTTTCATTTATTTTCATTTATTTTCATTTATTTTCATTTATTTTCATTTATTTTTATTTATTTTCATTTATTTTCATTTATTTTCATTTATTTTCATTTATTTTCATTTATTTTCATTTATTTTCATTTATTTTCATTTATTTTCATTTATTTTCATTTATTTTCATTTATTTTCATTTATTTTCATTTATTTTCATTTATTTTCATTTATTTTCATTTATTTTCATTTATTTTCATTTATTTTCATTTATTTTCATTTATTTTCATTTATTTTCATTTATTTTCATTTATTTTCATTTATTTTCATTTATTTTCATTTATTTTCATTTATTTTTATTTATTTTCATTTATTTTTATTTATTTTCATTTATTTTCATTTATTTTCATTTATTTTCATTTATTTTCATTTATTTTCATTTATTTCAATTTATTTTCATTTATTTTCATTTATTTTCATTTATTTTCATTTATTTTCATTTATTTTCATTTATTTTCATTTATTTTCATTTATTTTCATTTATTTTCATTTATTTTCATTTATTTTCATTTATTTTCATTTATTTTCATTTATTTTCATTTATTTTCATTTATTTTCATTTATTTTCATTTATTTTCATTTATTTTCATTTATTTTCATTTATTTTCATTTATTTTCATTTATTTTCATTTATTTTCATTTATTTTCATTTATTTTCATTTATTTTCATTTATTTTCATTTATTTTCATTTATTTTCATTTATTTTCATTTATTTTCATTTATTTTCATTTATTTTCATTTATTTTCATTTATTTTCATTTATTTTCATTTATTTTCATTTATTTTCATTATTTTCATTTATTTTCATTTATTTTCATTTATTTTCATTTATTTTCATTTATTTTCATTTATTTTCATTTATTTTCATTTATTTTCATTTATTTTCATTTATTTTCATTTATTTTCATTTATTTTCATTTATTTTCATTTATTTTCATTTATTTTCATTTATTTTCATTTATTTTCATTTATTTTCATTTATTTTCATTTATTTTCATTTATTTTCATTTATTTTCATTTATTTTCATTTATTTTCATTTATTTTCATTTATTTTCATTTATTTTCATTTATTTTCATTTATTTTCATTTATTTTCATTTATTTTCATTTATTTTCATTTATTTTCATTTATTTTCATTTATTTTCATTTATTTTCATTTATTTTCATTTATTTTCATTTATTTTTATTTATTTTCATTTATTTTCATTTATTTTCATTTATATTCATTTATTTCCATTTATTTTCATTTATTTTCATTTATTTTCATTTATTTTCATTTATTTTCATTTATTTTCATTTATTTTCATTTATTTTCATTTATTTTCATTTATTTTCATTTATTTTCATTTATTTTCATTTATTTTCATTTATTTTCATTTATTTTCATTTATTTCCATTTATTTTCATTTATTTTCATTCATTTTCATTTATTTTCTTTATTTTCGTTTATTTTCATTTATTTTCATTTATTTTCATTTATTTTCATTTATTTTCATTTATTTTCATTTATTTTTATTTATTTTCATTTATTTTCATTTATTTTAATTTATTTTCATTTATTTTTATTTATTTTCATTTATTTTCATTTATTTTCATCTATTTTAATTTATTTTCATTTATTTTCATTTATTTTCATTTATTTTCATTTATTTTCATTTATTTTCATTTATTTTCATTTATTTTCATTTATTTTCATTTATTTTCATTTATTTTCATTTATTTTCATTTATTTTCATTTATTTTCATTTATTTTCATTTATTTTCATTTATTTTCATTTATTTTCATTTATTTTCATTTATTTTCATTTATTTTCATTTATTTTCATTTATTTTCATTTATTTTCATTTATTTTCATTTATTTTCATTTATTTTCATTTATTTTCATTTATTTTCATTTATTTTCATTTATTTTCATTTATTTTCATTTATTTTCATTTATTTTCATTTATTTTCATTTATTTTCATTTATTTTCATTTATTTTCATTTATTTTCATTTATTTTCATTTATTTTCATTTATTTTCATTTATTTTCATTTATTTTCATTTATTTTCATTTATTTTCATTTATTTTCATTTATTTTCATTTATTTTCATTTATTTTCATTTATTTTCATTTATTTTCATTTATTTTCATTTATTTTCATTTATTTTCATTTATTTTCATTTATTTTCATTTATTTTCATTTATTTTCATTTATTTTCATTTATTTTCATTTATTTTCATTTATTTTCATTTATTTTCATTTATTTTCATTTATTTTCATTTATTTTCATTTATTTTTATTTATTTTCATTTATTTTCATTTATTTTCATTTATATTCATTTATTTCCATTTATTTTCATTTATTTTCATTTATTTTCATTTATTTTCATTTATTTTCATTTATTTTCATTTATTTTCATTTATTTTCATTTATTTTCATTTATTTTCATTTATTTTCATTTATTTTCATTTATTTTCATTTATTTTCATTTATTTTCATTTATTTTCATTTATTTTCATTTATTTTCATTTATTTTCATTTATTTTCATTTATTTTCATTTATTTTCATTTATTTTCATTTATTTCCATTAATTTTCATTTATTTTCATTTATTTTCATTCATTTTCATTTATTTTCTTTATTTTCGTTTATTTTCATTTATTTTCATTTATTTTCATTTATTTTCATTTATTTTCATTTATTTTCATTTATTTTCATTTATTTTCATTTATTTTCATTTATTTTCATTTGTGCTCATTTATTTTCATTTATTTTCATTTATTTTCATTTATTTTCATTTTTTTTCATTTATTTTCATTTATTTTCATTTATTTTCATTTATTTTCATTTATTTTCATTTATTTTCATTTATTTTCATTTATTTTCATTTATTTTCATTTATTTTCATTTATTTTCATTTATTTTCATTTATTTCAATTTATTTTCATTTATTTTCATTTATTTTCATTTATTTTCATTTATTTTCACTTATTTTCATTTATTTTCATTTATTTTCATTTATTTTCATTTATTTTCATTTATTTTCATTTATTTTCATTTATTTTCATTTATTTTCATTTATTTTCATTTATTTTCATTTATTTTCATTTATTTTCATTTATTTTCATTTATTTTCATTTATTTTCATTTATTTTCATTTATTTTCATTTATTTTCATTTATTTTCATTTATTTTCATTTATTTTTATTTATTTTCATTTATTTTCATTTATTTTCATTTATTTTCATTTATTTTCATTTATTTTCATTTATTTTCATTTATTTTCATTTATTTTCATTTATTTTCATTTATTTTCATTTATTTTCATTTATTTTCATTTATTTTCATTTATTTTCATTTATTTTCATTTATTTTCATTAATTTTCATTTATTTTCATTTATTTTCATTTATTTTCATTTATTTTCATTTATTTTCATTTATTTTCATTTATTTTCATTTATTTTCACTTATTTTCATTTATTTTCATTTATTTTCATTTATTTTCATTTATATTCATTTATTTCAATTTATTTTCATTTATTTTCATTTATTTCATTTATATTCATTTATTTTCATTTATTTTCATTTATTTTCATTTATTTTCATTTATTTTCATTTATTTTCATTTATTTTCATTTACTTTCATTTATTTTCATTTATTTTCATTTATTTTCATTTATTTTCATTTATTTTCATTTATTTTCATTTATTTTCATTTATTTTCATTTATTTTCATTTATTTTCATTTATTTTCATTTATTTTCATTTATTTTCATTTATTTTCATTTATTTTCATTTATTTTCATTTATTTTCATTTATTTTCATTTATTTTCATTTATTTTCATTTATTTTCATTTATTTTCATTTATTTTCATTTATTTTCATTTATTTTCATTTATTTTCATTTATTTTCATTTATTTTCATTTATTTTCATTTATTTTCATTTATTTTCATTTATTTTCATTTATTTTCATTTATTTTCATTTATTTTCATTTATTTTCATTTATTTTCATTTATTTTCATTTATTTTCATTTATTTTCATTTATTTTCATTTATTTTCATTTATTTTCATTTATTTTCATTTATTTTCATTTATTTTCATTTATTTTCATTTATTTTCATTTATTTTCATTTATTTTCATTTATTTTCATTTATTTTCATTTATTTTCATTTATTTTCATTTATTTTCATTTATTTTCATTTATTTTCATTTATTTTCATTTATTTTTATTTATTTTCATTTATTTTCATTTATTTTCATTTATTTTCATTTATTTTCATTTATTTTCATTTATTTTCATTTATTTTCATTTATTTCAATTTATTTTCATTTATTTTCATTTATTTTCATTTATTTTCATTTATTTTCATTTATTTTCATTTATTTTCATTTATTTTCATTTATTTCATTTATTTTCATTTATTTTCATTTATTTTCATTTATTTTCATTTATTTTCATTTATTTTCATTTATTTTCATTTATTTTCATTTATTTTCATTTATTTTCATTTATTTTCATTTATTTTCATTTATTTTCATTTATTTTCATTTATTTTCATTTATTTTCATTTATTTTCATTTATTTTCATTTATTTTCATTTATTTTCATTTATTTTCATTTATTTTCATTTATTTTCATTTATTTTCATTTATTTTCATTTATTTTCATTTATTTTCATTTATTTTCATTTATTTTCATTTATTTTCATTTATTTTCATTTATTTTCATTTATTTTCATTTATTTTCATTTATTTTCATTTATTTTCATTTATTTTCATTTATTTTCATTTATTTTCATTTATTTTCATTTATTTTCATTTATTTTCATTTATTTTCATTTATTTTCATTTATTTTCATTTATTTTCATTTATTTTCATTTATTTTCATTTATTTTCATTTATTTTCATTTATTTTCATTTATTTTCATTTATTTTCATTTATTTTCATTTATTTTCATTTATTTTCATTTATTTTCATTTATTTTCATTTATTTTCATTTATTTTCATTTATTTTCATTTATTTTCATTTATTTTATTTATTTTCATTTATTTTCATTTATTTTCATTTATATTCATTTATTTCCATTTATTTTCATTTATTTTCATTTATTTTCATTTATTTTCATTTATTTTCATTTATTTTCATTTATTTTCATTTATTTTCATTTATTTTCATTTATTTTCATTTATTTTCATTTATTTTCATTTATTTTCATTTATTTTCATTTATTTTCATTTATTTTCATTTATTTTCATTTATTTTCATTTATTTCCATTTATTTTCATTTATTTTCATTTATTTTCATTCATTTTCATTTATTTTCTTTATTTTCGTTTATTTTCATTTATTTTCATTTATTTTCATTTATTTTCATTTATTTTCATTTATTTTCATTTATTTTTATTTATTTTCATTTATTTTCATTTATTTTAATTTATTTTCATTTATTTTTATTTATTTTCATTTATTTTCATTTATTTTCATCTATTTTAATTTATTTTCATTTATTTTCATTTATTTTCATTTATTTTCATTTATTTTCATTTATTTTCATTTATTTTCATTTATTTTCATTTATTTTCATTTATTTTCATTTATTTTCATTTATTTTCATTTATTTTCATTTATTTTCATTTATTTTCATTTATTTTCATTTATTTTCATTTATTTTCATTTATTTTCATTTATTTTCATTTATTTTCATTTATTTTCATTTATTTTCATTTATTTTCATTTATTTTCATTTATTTTCATTTATTTTCATTTATTTTCATTTATTTTCATTTATTTTCATTTATTTTCATTTATTTTCATTTATTTTCATTTATTTTCATTTATTTTCATTTATTTTCATTTATTTTCATTTATTTTCATTTATTTTCATTTATTTTCATTTATTTTCATTTATTTTCATTTATTTTCATTTATTTTCATTTATTTTCATTTATTTTCATTTATTTTCATTTATTTCATTTATTTTCATTTATTTTCATTTATTTTCATTTATTTTCATTTATTTTCATTTATTTTCATTTATTTTCATTTATTTTCATTTATTTTCATTTATTTTCATTTATTTTCATTTATTTTCATTTATTTTCATTTATTTTCATTTATTTTCATTTATTTTCATTTATTTTCATTTATTTTCATTTATTTTCATTTATTTTCATTTATTTTCATTTATTTTCATTTATTTTCATTTATTTTCATTTATTTTCATTTATTTTCATTTATTTTTATTTATTTTCATTTATTTTCATTTATTTTCATTTATTTTCATTTATTTTCATTTATTTTCATTTATTTCAATTTATTTTCATTTATTTTCATTTATTTTCATTTATTTTCATTTATTTTCATTATTTTCATTTATTTTCATTTATTTTCATTTATTTTCATTTATTTTCATTTATTTTCATTTATTTTCATTTATTTTCATTTATTTTCATTTATTTTCATTTATTTTCATTTATTTTCATTTATTTTCATTTATTTTCATTTATTTTCATTTATTTTCATTTATTTTCATTTATTTTCATTTATTTTCATTTATTTTCATTTATTTTCATTTATTTTCATTTATTTTCATTTATTTTCATTTATTTTCATTTATTTTCATTTATTTTCATTTATTTTCATTTATTTTCATTTATTTTCATTTATTTTCATTTATTTTCATTTATTTTCATTTATTTTCATTTATTTTCATTTATTTTCATTTATTTTCATTTATTTTCATTTATTTTCATTTATTTTCATTTATTTTCATTTATTTTCATTTATTTTCATTTATTTTCATTTATTTTCATTTATTTTCATTTATTTTCATTTATTTTCATTTATTTTCATTTATTTTCATTTATTTTCATTTATTTTCATTTATTTTCATTTATTTTCATTTATTTTCATTTATTTTCATTTATTTTCATTTATTTTCATTTATTTTCATTTATTTTCATTTATTTTCATTTATTTTCATTTATTTTCATTTATTTTCATTTATTTTCATTTATTTTCATTTATTTTCATTTATTTTCATTTATTTTCATTTATTTTCATTTATTTTTATTTATTTTCATTTATTTTCATTTATTTTCATTTATATTCATTTATTTCCATTTATTTTCATTTATTTTCATTTATTTTCATTTATTTTCATTTATTTTCATTTATTTTCATTTATTTTCATTTATTTTCATTTATTTTCATTTATTTTCATTTATTTTCATTTATTTTCATTTATTTTCATTTATTTTCATTTATTTTCATTTATTTTCATTTATTTTCATTTATTTTCATTTATTTTCATTTATTTCATTATTTTCATTTATTTTCATTTATTTTCATTTATTTTCATTTATTTTCATTTATTTTCATTTATTTTCATTTATTTTCATTTATTTTCATTTATTTTCATTTATTTTCATTTATTTTCATTTATTTTCATTTATTTTCATTTATTTTCATTTATTTTCATTTATTTTCATTTATTTTCATTTATTTTCATTTATTTTCATTTATTTTCATTTATTTTCATTTATTTTCATTTATTTTCATTTATTTTCATTTATTTTCATTTATTTTCATTTATTTTCATTTATTTTCATTTATTTTCATTTATTTTCATTTATTTTCATTTATTTTCATTTATTTTCATTTATTTTCATTTATTTTCATTTATTTTCATTTATTTTCATTTATTTTCATTTATTTTCATTTATTTTCATTTATTTTCATTTATTTTCATTTATTTTCATTTATTTTCATTTATTTTCATTTATTTACATTTATTTTCATTTATTTTCATTTATTTTCATTTATTTTCATTTATTTTCATTTATTTTCATTTATTTTCATTTATTTTCATTTATTTTCATTTATTTTCATTTATTTTCATTTATTTTCATTTATTTTCATTTATTTTCATTTATTTTCATTTATTTTCATTTATTTTCATTTATTTTCATTTATTTTCATTTATTTTCATTTATTTTCATTTATTTTCATTTATTTTCATTTATTTTCATTTATTTTCATTTATTTTCATTTATTTTCATTTATTTTCATTTATTTTCATTTATTTTCATTTATTTTCATTTATTTTCATTTATTTTCATTTATTTTCATTTATTTTCATTTATTTTCATTTATTTTCATTTATTTTCATTTATTTTCATTTATTTTCATTTATTTTCATTTATTTTTATTTATTTTCATTTATTTTCATTTATATTCATTTATTTCCATTTATTTTCATTTATTTTCATTTATTTTCATTTATTTTCATTTATTTTCATTTATTTTCATTTATTTTCATTTATTTTCATTTATTTTCATTTATTTTCATTTATTTTCATTTATTTTCATTTATTTTCATTTATTTTCATTTATTTTCATTTATTTTCATTTATTTTCATTTATTTTCATTTATTTTCATTTATTTTCATTTATTTTCATTTATTTTCATTTATTTTCATTTATTTTCATTTATTTTCATTTATTTTCATTTATTTTCATTTATTTTCATTTATTTCCATTTATTTTCATTTATTTTCATTTATTTTCATTCATTTTCATTTATTTTCTTTATTTTCGTTTATTTTCATTTATTTTCATTTATTTTCATTTATTTTCATTTATTTTCATTTATTTTCATTTATTTTCATTTATTTTCATTTATTTTCATTTGTGCTCATTTATTTTCATTTATTTTCATTTATTTTCATTTATTTTCATTTTTTTTCATTTATTTTCATTTATTTTCATTTATTTTCATTTATTTTCATTTATTTTCATTTATTTTCATTTATTTTCATTTATTTTCATTTATTTTCATTTATTTTCATTTATTTTCATTTATTTTCATTTATTTTCATTTATTTTCATTTATTTTCATTTATTTTCATTTATTTCAATTTATTTTCATTTATTTTCATTTATTTTCATTTATTTTCATTTATTTTCACTTATTTTCATTTATTTTCATTTATTTTCATTTATTTTCATTTATTTTCATTTATTTTCATTTATTTTCATTTATTTTCATTTATTTCATTTATTTTCATTTATTTTCATTTATTTTCATTTATTTTCATTTATTTTCATTTATTTTCATTTATTTTTATTTATTTTCATTTATTTTCATTTATTTTCATTTATTTTCATTTATTTTCATTTATTTTCATTTATTTTCATTTATTTTCATTTATTTTCATTTATTTTCATTTATTTTCATTTATTTTCATTTATTTTCATTTATTTTCATTTATTTTCATTTATTTTCATTTATTTTCATTTATTTTCATTTATTTTCATTTATTTTCATTTATTTTCATTTATTTTCATTTATTTTCATTTATTTTCATTTATTTTCATTTATTTTCATTTATTTTCATTTATTTTCATTTATTTTCATTTATTTTCATTTATTTTCATTTATTTTCATTTATTTTCATTTATTTTCATTTATTTTCATTTATTTTCATTTATTTTCATTTATTTTCATTTATTTTCATTTATTTTCATTTATTTTCATTTATTTTCATTTATTTTCATTTATTTTCATTTATTTTCATTTATTTTCATTTATTTTCATTTATTTTCATTTATTTTCATTTATTTTCATTTATTTTCATTTATTTTCATTTATTTTCATTTATTTTCATTTATTTTCATTTATTTTCATTTATTTTCATTTATTTTCATTTATTTTCATTTATTTTCATTTATTTTCATTTATTTTCATTTATTTTCATTTATTTTCATTTATTTTCATTTATTTTCATTTATTTTCATTAATTTTCATTTATTTTCATTTATTTTCATTTATTTTCATTTACTTTCATTTGTTTACATGTATTTTTATGAATTTTCATTTATTTTCATTTATTTTCATTCATTTTCATTTATTTTCATTTATTTTCATTTATTTTCATTTATTTCTATTTATTTTCATTTATTTTCATTTATTTTCATTTATTTTCATTTATTTTCATTTATTTTCATTTATTTTCATTTATTTTCATTTATTTTCATTTATTTTCATTTATTTTCATTTATTTTCATTTATTTTCATTTATTTTCATTAATTTTCATTTATTT